>OY757016.1:143244210-143286088 GCA_963580285.1 Lucinisca nassula | reverse complement strand
GAAATGATAAACCTTCAGGGGAGGCAACTCCTCCAAAACTGTTTTTGTCTCCCATGTCAATAGGGGCCAACCCTTAAAGGAAAGAATTTGCTGCTGAGGAGCAAATTCTTTCCTTTAAGAGTTGGCCCCTTTGTCAGTGGGACAGGGCTTATAGAAAAGCGAACAAGAAGTCCCGAAAGTTGTCTCCCTTTGAAAACTGGCGAAAAAATCTGCCAGGTGTTCCCATTTCCCTTAACAAACTCAAAAGTGGCCAAACTCAAACTTTTCAAGCAAGTACAATACATATAATGAAATGCTTACAAATACCTACAATGTATGCTTCAAACTAGAATTTGTTTTTCTACAAAAGCACAGATGTCTCCTCACTTTTTGACCTCTAAGTATGACCTTGACATTGGAGGCATTGACCTGGGTCTTGTGTGCAACACATCATCTAATGAAGGTGAAAGTTTCTGCAAAGTAACTTTTAAAAGTCCATCGAAAAAAAGGAAAGTTATTGACTGTACACCGAAAAAACCCTTTTTTACCTTTGACCTCTAAGTATGACCATGACCTTGGATAATGATATGACCTCAACTGTGTCTTGCAGGCGACACATCATCTCATGATGGTTAACATCTCTGCCAAGTAAGTTCAAAATCCATCAAAGAATAAGAAAGTTACTGTCTGGACACGAAAAATAAGCTTTTTTTGACATTTGATCATTAAGTATGACCTTGACCTTTGAGGTACTGACTTGGATCTTGGGCCCAACACATCGTCTTATGATGATTAACATTTCTGAGAAGTAATTTCATAATCCATAAAAAAATAAGAAAGTTATTGACCGTACACAAAAAGGCCCTTTTTTACGTTTGACCTCTCTAAGTATGACCTTGACATTGGAGGTACGGATGACACATCGTCTAATGAAGGTGAACATTTCTGCAAGGTTACTTTAAGAAGTTTATCCAGAAATAAAAAAAGTTACTGACCGGACATGCAAAAAAAGACCCTTTTTTAACCTTTGACCTCTAAGTATGACCTTGACCTTGGAGTTACCGACCTGCATCTTGCGCGCAACACATCTTCTCATGATGGTTAACATTTTTGCCATGTAATTTCACAATCCATTCAGGAATAAGGAAGTTATTGACCGAACACGGAAAAAGGCCCCTTTTTCACCTTTGACCTCTAAGTATGACCTTGACATTTGAGGTACCTTGCTAGATCATGCGCATGACTCATCGCCTCATGGTGGTTAACATTTCAAACTCCATCTAAAAATAAGGACGTTATTGACCGGACACGAATGGCCCATACATACACGATTTTGTGACTGACAAACTTCCAAGGGAAATAACTCAAAAAGTATAATGCAAGAGTTATAGTTCTTGCGCTCTGCATGTCGTCTAATGTTGATTTATATTTATATGAAGTTTCGTGAAGATAGCTTGAAAGGTTTACAAGTTATAGAGTGGACATGGTTTTGTGACAGACGGATGGACAGACAGATGCCCGGGGGAAAAACAATGTCTCCCCGAAAATGGGGGAGACATAACAAGAAACAAGGAAAAATAACCCCTGAACTAGAATTTGTTTTTCTACAAAAACACAGATGCCTCCCCCGTTTTTGACCTCTAAGTATTACCTTGACATTGGAGGTATTGAGCTGGGTCTTGTGTGCAACACATCATCTAATGAAGATGAACATTTCTGCAAAGTAACTTTAAAAATGTTCATAGAAAAATAAAAAATAGCCATCGGAAGAGATGGCAAATCCCCGACCAAAAGCCAATATGGCCTTCAGAAGATTGTTCACCAATAGATAGTGCACCAGAATTAAACTAGCAATACATCAAAAAAGTATTGCAGTTATGGCCATCACAAGATTATACTGTCAGGGGAGAAAACTAAAAAACCCGGGCACTCAGAATTGTGGTTCTTGCGCATGACATGCCTGCTTAAATTCATGTATTTCTGTATGAAGTACCATCAATATGTCTTAAAGGGTATTGGAGACATGGTGATCATAAGCTGGTAATACTGTTATATTGGAAGGGTAGATAACTCAAATACCACAGCACCAACAGTTGTGGTTCTTGCACATGACACACCTTCTGTACCTTGTATACAATTGCGCCAAGTTCCTTCAATATATTTCAAAGGGTGTTGGAGTTATGGCCATCACAAGGTTATATTGTCAGAGGAGATAACTAAAAAACCAGAGCACCCAGAGTTGTAATTCATGAGCATGACACCCCTGCTGAACCTCATGTTCATCTGCATCATGTACCACCTATATGTCTCAAATGGTATTGGAGGTATGGAGATCACAAGGCGGTCATACTGTTATCTTGGAAGGGGAGATAACTCAAATACCATAGCACCCAGAGTTGTGCTTCTTAGGCATGAAGTGCCGTCTCAACCTTGTATACAATTCTGCCAAGTACCCTCAATATATCACAAAAGGGTATTGGAGTTATGGCCATCACTAGGTTAAATTTTCAGGGGAGATAATTCAAAAACCAGGGCACCCAGAGTAGTGGTTCTTGCACGTGACACACCTGCTTAACCTCATGTACAACTGTACCGAGTACCATCAATATATCTCAAAGAGTATTGGAGATGTGGCCATCACAAGGTAGTGATTCTTTTTTATTGGAAGGGGAGATAACTCAAAAACCATGGCACCCAGAGTTGTGGTTCTTGTGCATGACACACCGTCTTGGCCTTGTGAACGACTGTGCCAGGTATTATCAATATATCTTAAAGGGTATTGGAGTTATGGTCATCACAAGGCTGTCACTCTATTTTATTTGAAGGGGAGATAACTAAAAAACCATGCCAACCAGAGTTGTGGTTCTTGTGCATGACATGCCGTCTCAGCCTTATGAACAACTGTGCCAGGTACCATCAATATATCGCTAAGGGTATTGGAGTTATGGTCATCACAAAGTAGTCATTCTATTTTATTAAAAGGGGAGATAACTCAAAAAGTGAAGCATCCAAACTTCTGGTTCTTGTGCATGACACGTCTCAGCCTTGTGAACAATTTAGCCAACAACCATCAATGAATCTCAAAGGGTATAGGAGTTATGGCCATCACAAGGTTGCGTCTACTTTTTATCTTTAACCTCTATGTATGACCTTGACCTTTCAGGTACCAAACTGGGTCATGCGTGCAACACATCATCTCATGGTGGTTAACATTTCTGCCGAGCAATTTCCAAATCCATCTAAAAATAAGAACGTTATTGACCAAACACGAAAAAAGGCCCCTTTTTGACCTTCGACCTCTATGTATGACCTTGACCTTTGAGGTACCAACCTGGGTCATGCACGCAACACATCATCTTATATTGGTTAACATTTCTGCCAAGTGATTTCAAAACCCATCTCAAAATAAGTCATTGACCAAACACGAAAAAAGGCCCCTTTTTTACCTTTGACCTCTAAGTATGACCTTGACCTTTGAGGTACTGACCTGCCTCATGCGCACCACACATCGTCTCATCGTTGTTAATATTTGTGCCAAGTAATTTTAAAAAATCCATCTCAAAATAAGAAAGTTATTGACCAAACACGAAAAAGGCCCCTTTTTTACCTTTGACCTCTAAGTATGACCTTGACCTTTGAGGTACCGAACTGCCCACTGCGCACCACACATCGTCTTATGGTTGTTAATATATCTCCCAAGTAATTTTAAAATCCATCTGAAAATAAGAAAGTTATTGACCGGACACGATTTGCCCATACATATATACATACTGACAAAATTCCAAGGGAGATAATTCAAAAAGTATAAATGCGAGAGTTATAGTTCTTGCGCACTGCAAGTCGACTAATGCTGATTAATATTTATGTGAAGTTTCGTGAAGATAGCTCGAACGGTTTTCAAGTTATAGAGCGGACACAAATGTGTGACAGACGGACAGACAGACGCACGGGGGAAAAACAATATGTTTCTCCGAAACAAATTTTTCGGGGGAGACATAATTATCCTTGTTACTCCTCCTTACCTTGAGATATGAGCCCCGCCAAGCGAATTTGTGTCTTCGAGCATTCCGTCATGTAAAATTTTAACTGCGCATGCCCAGCCATTCAAAGGAGCCAGGGATAAGGCTTTCTGTCTGAAGGTTCTTTTTGATTCACTGCTTGTATGAGCGAGCAGCGAAGGTTCTGGTGAGACTGCGCGGATGCGCAGGCTCGCCTGAACCTGCGCTGCTCGCATAGGCGATAAATACCAAAATCGCTTGACGGGTCCCATATGGTTTGTTTGATTTGAGGTTTAACGTCCCCGTCAACACTGTAAAGGTCATTTTGGAGACGTTGCTTCCAATTTTGTGGGACTTTTACCCGACATTGAGATGAAATGACAGCTCAAGCCCTGTCGCCCAATGAAACCAATAGCGTTTATTAGCATGGACGGTCCGCCTCGCACCGCGGTTCCTGGACAGGCTTAGATCCTCTAAGCGGTTTACCAGTACTAGTGTGTGAGCCGGATTCAGCTCTGCGTGGAAGCATCGTGCAGCCCATATATTTCTTCAAGCCCCTATGGGCGGGGGCGGGGGTCCCATATGGTGTTTCATGACAAGGGTAATTTTATTAGTCTCCAACATATGTTTGTGTGTTTATAGCAAAATTCTAATCTAAGAAACAAATACAGTAAAACCTGTCTTAGTGGTCACCTCTATTAAGCAAGAAACCTGTCTTAAGCAAGCAGGCATTCAGTTCCCGAAAAAGCAAAATGCATTCACATTCACCTGTGTTAAGCAAGCACCTGCCTTAAGCAAGCACATTTTGAATATCCCATAAGTGCTTGCTTAACACAGGTTGGACTGTATTCTTCCTGGGGTTTATCGAAGTATGAACAGCATTGAGATGCATGCAAAGAGCTTAAGCCCTTAAGGGCGATTATATACGAGGACAAATAGAGATTTTAAGGACTTTTTAAAGTACATGTACAGACTGACAGAAATTGTTTTTACCTTTATCCGTTCTATAACAGTTTTAAGCTGAAGATAATCTGCAATTTGACTGTATACTTTGTCTCTCTCTTCAAGGATCTTCCTGCAAAATGCAAACAATGGGAAGGTACATGAAAACCTGTCCAGGAACAAAGCTAAACCACAACCTTAATCCTGTTGAACAAGTTTATATTTTGATGCCTGATAAGACTGATCTTTAGTAGACAGTTAAAATTTTGGTATACGAGGGTCCTTCAAAATGTTTTGTCACTGGGGTTTTATTTCCAAAATGCCCCATTTGATTTTTTCCCAATTGCAGGCCGTAAAAGTACTCCTCTCCCTCTGCCGAAATGCATTTTTGTAACCTTCGGATCCAAATTCTCAAAGCTGCTTGATGGTCCTCTTTGGGTACCTGTTGGAGGCACTGATAAATCGCGCTTCCAAATGCACTTCTGGTACTTCTTACTGAGAATTAGAGAGATCAATGTAATATTGGTTGGTGCCCGATGCTATGACTCTGGTCGGGCCCATCGAAGTCTGTCGGTTTTCTGTTGCTCCAGCATTTCAGTGGTTTCTTGCTGTTGAGTCCTCACTGTTGTTTCATCTCTGTGGTTGTTTGATTTTTTGTGTTCACGGAGATGTTGAACTGATAAGTGAGGAGACCTTCATGCGGACTGAACAAATTATTTGTCTAAATCGTGACAGAAGTGGGGGCGGGGGTTGTGGCCACTTGGAGTCGATCCCCTCCCACAGGATCGTTTCGCTGGCCGTTCGGAGGCGGTTCTTCTGTCGCAGTTTGTTTTTGTTATGATTTATCTACGGGTGTTTGTGTCACTTATATTAATTTGTTTTGGAAAGCCAATTGGCCATTTTGTGGGAAAGTAACTGTCCTTTTGGCTTTCCGCTATTGATGTTTCCACCAGGGTCTGTTGTTTCCTGTTTGTGTTTCTTTCCCTTTGGTGTCTCTGATGGGAGCTGTGGGTTAATTGTATCGATTCCTGATCATTGACCCCACTTCTATTTTATATTTCTTTCCAGAAAACATTTTCTTGAGCCTTGGAAATGAAGAAAAAGTCGCATGGGCTAAGGTCAGTAGAACTGGGAGGATGATAATGATTTACAACCTCGACCTTTTCAGCAGCCAAATACGACCTCACAGCCTCTGACCTGTGAAAGGAGGCATTGTCATGGATCAGGTGCACTGCTTGGACGCATCTTATTGTAGAATGCCTTGATTTTGTTTAGTACAGTGTTGACTGTTCTTATAGAATCACCCAGTGACTGTCAGAATCAGAACTGGCGACACATCAAATGACATTCATACACCAGGACCTGTGATCCTAGCTCTCACCAAAAAGGTAAACCTGGCTACACAATCCTCAGCACCTTCAGCCACTGAAATAATCAAATCGGGAAGGGCATTCCAATCTCGAATGGTTCGAGGGAAGAATGATTCCTTATAAATGTCAGTTCTTTCAGCAAGGTTCTGAAACGCCAATGAATGATTTCTACAGTGCCTAGCTGGGAGAACAAGGTCATTTGTTGAGATGCTGGCAGCACCCTTTAGACCTTTGTATAAAAGTATGAGCCTACTGTCTTTTCTCCTTTTCTTGAGAGACTCCCATCGTAATTTTCCTAGTGTTCCAGTCATGCTCCCAGTTTCAAAGCAGTAATTGCTTGTTACAAATCTAGCAGCTCCATTCTGAACTTTTTACAATTTCTTCATTAAGGACCACTCCGCTGGGGTCCAAGATACAGCTACCATATTCCAAGATTGGACAAACAAGTCCTTTATATGCTGCCTCTTTTACATCCTGAGGACACTGATGAAGATTTCGCCTTAGGAAACCAAGTGTTCTATTTGCCTTTGTACACATGTTGTTAATATGTGTATTCCATCTTAAATTGTGTGTGAGTGTCACCCCAAGGTATTTAATGGAATCCACATTCTCGAGGACAGTTCCCTCTGAGGTGAAAGAAGTCTCAATTTTATTTGTTCTCTTCCTAGTTATCTGCATAATAGAGCATTTAACGGGCTGAAATCTCATGCCCCATTTTCTTGCCAAATACCTAATCTATCTATATCATTCTGAAAGTTCAGCGAGTCTCTAATTTCCCGGTAGCAGACACAGTCATCTGCGAACAGGACAAGCCACTTGAACAGAACCACTGGCCAACTAGCATTGAAGAAGATTGCATACATCTTCTTGGAGCAGATGGTTCTCTTGGCAAAACAGGGGTGCTATTGATCTTTGCACTTCCACTGTTTGTAACCAGCTCTCCTCTGTGGCTCAAACATGTGCAGCCAGGTTTCATCACCTGTTAGCAAGTTAGAAATAACTCGGGTGTCACAGTTTCTATATTTTTTCAAGAGCTGCTGCGCATTTAAGGCTTTGCTTCTTTTGTTCCTCAGGGAGCAAATGGGGCATCCACCTAGCGCAAATCTTCTTCAAGCCCAAGTACTTTGTCAGGATGGTAGGCTCGATGCCTTCTGATTAGGGCTGACTATCGATGCCAATTTAGACTATCGTGATAGTATTGCTATCGTGGAAACTACTATCACGATACTATCACTATCGCGGCATACTGTCACGATACTATCGTGATACTATCGGGAACTGTTATAAATGATTCATAGATGTTATATCACTCACATAAAATGGCTAAGAGTGACAGAACGGGTTAGGAAAAGTGCAGTGGCCTGAAATTGTATGTTTATTGTGTGTTTCAATATCAGCATTCATTCCCTCGGGGCTATTCCAGAAAAACATAATAGGGAGACGGCTCTTTACATATCCCCAAGACCTGCAGAAGGACCCACCCCCTAAAAATAGCTTGCTGCTTCCAGTATATATGCTTGTAAGTGATGGTTATCATAGCTTTAATACCTTTGCAGTGTTTGAGATGTTCTGCTTGGGGAAACTGACACATGCTGATCGGCCTTTGATTGTTTGATGTTTGCCGCCTATGGTAAAGTAATCTGTGTATTCAGTTAATTAGGAAACCCGATTAATTATTACATAGTATTACGTAATCACAACACGACATTTTAGCACCTCTTTAAGGGCGACATGGACTTAACAAACTGCATTAAAACTTGAATTTACATATTTTTTATTTGATGTTAGCATCAAAAGCTAGAAGTAACGTAATGATCAAGTCAGTGTTTTCATTTAGCAATATGTACAGGGATCGACATGGGCTCATAATACAAAGACAACAAAAATAAAATAGAAAGACACACAAAAAATAAAAACGTCAATTTGTCCCAGGTTGTCCAGTGTCCATCATCAAAACGGCCAGAATCACCTTAAGAAAGTACTTGATAGACGGTGACCTAAGGCCTCATGCTGCACGTTGTTTTTCCTACAGAATGACGACAGGAAAATAAAACTTTGTCAGCTTAAATATTCCCCCAAGAATTCAATCCAAATCGGTCCGGCCAGCCGACTGATGACATCATCATTGATGCATTTGTGCATACTTATCGACTAATCTGAATCTATAATGTACTCGCATGCACATTCTGTGCATTTCTCGAGAAACATTCCTAATGAGACCACAAAAGGGCGGTTTAACAGTCTGGTCCTAATACTCATTAGCTATCGTGTTTGTCGGATGCAAAAAGAGTCACATTATGCAACAAGTTAAACTGCATTATACCGTCGTTTATTATACATTTACCTATGCGAATGAGTCAGCACACAGCGAAAACAAACATTTCTTCATACATAAGATCAGCTTGTGCATCTTGCAAATGTCTTCAAAACTGAACAGGGAAATGGCGTTTGTCCCAGAAGTCATACTACGCAAGGCTTATACAAACAACAAACATTTATATATGACTGCACAGGCTGATCTGAGCCTTCACATGTCGCACAGTTTTCACTGTCATGTTTTCAAAAAGTTGCATGCAACAAACGCGTGAGCAAGCTATCGTTGACGTTTTGTTATTGAAAAACGCGGGAAAATTTCTGACTGCCTCAACTGTACGTGCAAAAATGACAGCTGGAAATTCGTCGCCGCGAGAAATTCACCACACGGCAAAAAAAAAAAAAACTATGATGCACATGTGCGACCAGCGAAGACTCAGACCATCATGCACATATGTGACGGCTTATCAGTCTGTCCTGATCACAGCTGAATGGATATCCTAAGCAAAAATACTTGCGTTATTACACAACAGTACAGGTATATTTTTAAAGTCTATTCAAGAAAAAAAAAACAATCGAAACTATCGATAGTTGAATGAACTATCGGCGATAGTTATCGATAGTCCAAAGTACTATCGATGCATTACTATCGATGCTATCTATCTATCTATCTCTATATAATCCTCAACCCACTTCCGAGTGTTATTAGGATGGCTGCGCATGGTGTGTTAGTAAGAGAAGTAAAAGTGTGATAGTGCAGAGTTAAAAGAATAAAAGAAAGGTGAGCATAGATGAAAGATTTTGGGTGTTAGTAAGGAGAGTTTAAAAGCAGGATAAAAATAGTATTACCTTAAGGGAGCCTGTGGTTTATCGAACTGACCCTTAACTTGAAAGAGTCAAGATCAGAAACCAGGACGAGATCAGCTGGTAGCCTGTTCCAAAGAACAACCGACATAGGGAAAAATGAATAATAATAATACGAGACAGAGGTGTGTATCTGCCTGTAAGCCAGAGAGTGGTGACGCGTGTTTGTCGTTAGGCGTCCCTATCGCGATGCATCAAACGATGCAGTCCCTATCGCGATGCATCAAACTATCGATGCATTGTTACACCCCTACTTCTGATATGCCAGTGCATCTAGCTATCTCTTTCACTGAAATCGCACATCTTCTTCGACCGCTGCCTTAACAGCAGCAATTTATTTTATTTGGTTGCTTTGGTGCTGTCGGTCTTGGGCCTACCAACACGCTTATCATCTTTGACGCATGATTAACCAGCTTTAAAAGCTTTGACCCACCGTATCGTAAAATTGTTTTGATGGGGAAATATATATTATTTTATCTATGAATCTCTTGTCTGCATTTTTAATTGCCTGTATATCCTTTTAGATGGCTAGTAAAGTGTAAATAGGTAAACTGACCAGCTAAAAAATTACTTGAATAGTGTTGACTGGGCCGTTCAACTCAAAACTACTCATAACTATGTGACATACATGCGGTCAGTACAGTGCAGATGAGTGCATACAAAAAAAAAGGAAAATATTCTTGCTTGGCCCGTATAAATTTTATAACTTTCAAAGTAAAACTCCCTCCCCATCCCCACCAAAAAAAAAATAAAAATAAATAAATTAAAAGTAAAGAAACAATCGCATTACCCATCCCCATATATGCCTAGTGGCCCATTTTTAGGTCATTAGCAAATTGTGAAGACCCAGATCAGACGCACCAGAACATAGCGTCTGATCTGTCTACACTGTTTGTGGAACTTAACAGAAATAAAACAAACCTGACAGCCATTGTCATATATGGATTAAAAAGAAATAAAGAACAATTCTTTTGTAAAAGATTTTTGCCAAACTTTGCAAAACATACGCTTCGAGTCTTCATTGTACTCTAAACAATCGGAACTGTGTCAGACAAACAAGCTGAAACACGTGCAACTTTGGTCAATTGGAGCAGAATTAGACGAGTCAGCGGTATTTTTTTTTTTTTTTTTTTTTTTGCTTTTTGGCTAACAGTCAGATCAGACTGCAGCTCGTACCCTGACGAACCGGCCTGGTCACATTTCGCGGCGACATTTTAGGATTTTATAAATTGTTTTCGTCTTTTTCACCTAGTGAACACCTGCTATTTACTCAAGAAAAAAATGCGTATCTATCTTTAAAACTATTGTCACACTTTGCATCGCTAATGACAATCTCACTACCAAACACCTAAATTACGACCCGCTTTAATTTAAACATTAACAAGTTTACAGGATTAAAAAACACTTAATTGGTTTATCCTCAACTACTAATCCGTTTAATTATATGCAAACACCGAGCAATCACCTTGACACGTTTTTCACACACCGATGACGATCAAAGGTGTGCCGACGCATGTGATTCTGACTGTCAATATAATACCGCGCAGGCAGAAAATGGGACGTCCTTAGTACTCAATAAACACAGAAAGCGGTTTCAGCCAGCTAAGAAGGCGGAGCAAACTTTTTACAAACCGCTAAAAGTTGGCGGGTTTATACATCTCGGTAAAGATTTTTGGCCGTACAGAGAAATTTTCGGGAGTCCGCGGGATGCCTTTGATGTTTAATTTGGGCGTCCGGAAGCAATTTCAGGACGTAATATACGCCGTACATCTGCCTAACGGAAGCCCTGGGAAATATTGCAAGCTTCTGAATTTTACCAAAATATTATATAAAAAATGCATCTTCCACCGAGATATATGAGTGAGGACACAATACATTTAACGAGCATAATTTCCATTTCATATTTAACCCTTATCCTGCTGTTCAAGACAACCCCAGTACATTGCAAACAGGCATAAATAGCATCAAGCAATCAGATTTGTTTAAAATTGCTTGACATAGGTACTCTGCTGAATAATGGAGCAACTTCAGAATCTCACTTCTTATTACCTAACCCCTGCCCCAATGACCTGACTAACCTAACCCTAACCTAGCCCTAGCCTAACTCTAACCTAACCCTAACCGTCAGTGACCTACTCCTAACCCTAACCTAACCGTCAGTGACCTACTCATAACATACTAAACTGGCCCAGATAGCTCAGTTGGAAGAGTGTCCGCTCCGGGTACAGGAGGTCACGGGTTCTATCCCCGGCCGTGACATACCCAAGTCGTTAAGAATGGTACTAGCTGCTCCTTGCTTGGCACTCAGAGAACAGACGGTCCCTGCTTGAAGGATACCAAGTCAAGGGCCTCAGAAACAGATGCTGATAAAGAATTCCAAACGGATATAGTCCTAAGAAAGAAGCTGTACTTGAATGTATCAAGCTAACCGCGTTGCCTGATCAGGGTCTGCACTATTTGCTTACAGTTCAGGAATTACTGGGTCGGACGCCGCAAACCTGATCAGAGTATACACAAATTGCTGACAGAACACTGATGAAAGGAATCGACTTGATCATTGCTTCCACTTCTATTTATTACGTTGCATCGGAGCCGGCCTCAGTGGCTCAGTCGGATGCGCGTCTGACTGGTGATCAGGAGGACGCGGGTTCGACTCCTGGGGTCGGCAACATTCTTTCGTGGAGATTGATCATGAAATCTTTTCTACGGTCATTCTCTCCCTTCCGCTGATTCAAGAAGGGCAGTTGTCAGTTTCTGGCGAAAGAATGTGCACTGTACTGGTTAACCGCTTACGTATAAGCCTGCCCAGGAAAGTGTTGATAGGTAAACTGACCGGCTCAAAAATGACCTAAATAGTGTTGACTGGGCCGTAAAACTCCAAAACAAACAAACAAACAAACGTTGCATCGGCGTAGAGGCGTCGTTGCGTAGACGACATTTGCGACAATACTCAACCATGTATTACCTAGTGGGCACACAATGTGTATGCAACATCGTATCAATGTTGATGCAACTTTATTACATTTCATTGCCGTTGACGCGATGTTGCGTAGACGGCATTTGCGGCAATCTTCAACAATGTATTAATGGCTGACTCTGTTAACGAACCAACCGACCAATTTAAAACAAAACTGGTAAAGGTGCTTAAGCGATAATTAAAGATGTTTAACTTTGCAAAGAGCGCATGTTTTCACACCTTATCATAAAGGGCATTAATTGCGTGATTAATGTGTCAAATCAAATTAACAATGTGATTAACAGTATTGATCAAAACAGGTAATAATTCCTAATTAACATTTTCAGTCAAAGAACAAAGAACAGGTTCTTCTCTCTCTCTCTCTGTCTCATATATGAATCTTTTTTATATAAAATACAGTAAAATAGTTTGGGGGGGAAACGAATAGGGTTTTAAAGCGAAACGACTAGGAGCCAAAAAAAGGGGGCGAAACGACGGTAACAAGACGTTTCGCCCCCAAGACGTTTCCCCCCTGGTCGTTTCGCCTCCTTTTTGGGACCCTAGTCGTTTCGCCCCCCAAACCCTAGTCGTTTTGCCCCCATTTTTTTCCCTATTTTTTTTTTATATAAAATATTGATATATGAGACCGAGAGAAAGAAAGAGAGAGATGAAGAACATGTTCTTTGAATGGGAATGATAATTAGGAATTATAATAATTATTACCTGTTTTGTTCACTGCCGTTAATCACATTGTTTATTTGGTTTGTCACATTAATCACACAATTAATGCGATTAATGATGAGGTGTGAAAACACAAGCTTTGTGCAAAGTTAAACGTCGTTAATTATCGCATCATGCAGCCCATTTAGTTCTTCAAGCCCCGATGGGCGGAGCCAACTTCATTGATTGTAAATAACATGATACCAATCGGACACAAGACTCCTATGCAACGTCGCATCGACTTCGATGCAATGTTCAAACGTTGCGTCGACGTTGTTACGACGTTGCATATTTGTTGTGAGCCAATAGATAGAGAGTCGAAAATAAAAAGGGGCTATTATGCAACGTCACTTCTACGTCTTTGCAACGACGTTGATTTGACGTTGCGACTTGTGTCTGCTGGGTAAGAAGAATGGGCCATAGATTTGTTGCTAGATAATCTCATGCTTAAGAATCTGCCCGGTCATTATAGAATGTCGGACCAACGTCGGGCTGACGTCTGGTGTTTGCCGAAGGCGATTCGGCGTAACAACGTATCTCTGTCGGTCTGACGTTGGCCCGTTGTTTGGGGCTGGCTAATGCAAATGCTACAGACTCCTAGAATAGCCTATATAGCCGTTTGGCTATATATTTATATGGGTTAATTGAGTTATTTTAGGTCCATTTTTTTAATACAGGAATGAAGGTGTGAGGTAAAAAATAGTTGTGTATGCTGTAAGCCTCTTCCAACTATGCATAAAGAATGAAATATCGAAGTAAAATGACCATAGCACAGAAAATCGGGTCCGATCCGGTCTGATCGGGTAATTGGGTCCGATCCGGTGTTTGTTCGTACCCCTCCCCGAGTGGCCACTTTTAAGGCCCGGTGCCGACCGGTAACTAATAATAAGTTATCCTTAGGCTGACGTGACAGGGCGATGATACTTCTTAAATATTTGCCTCTTAACAATGCTAATAAAAGTGAAAAAAATATTCTATTAGTCTATTACATTGAGAAGTGGGCGAAACGACTTGGAGGCGAAACGACTAGGGGGACGAAACGACTAGGTGGGCGAAATGACTAGGGGGGAAACGACCAGTGGGGAAACGTCTTGGGGGAGAAACGACTAGGGGAGGAAATGGTTTGGGGGCGAAACGTCCCAGATTCGAAACGACTAGCGGGGAAACGACCAGGGGGGAAACGTCTTGGGGGCGAAACGTCTTGTTACCCTCACAACTAGGCCGAAACGACCCGGCCTGAACGACTTAGGGCCGAAACTTCCCGGATTCATACTGCCTGTCAGGTAAATTGCAGGGGCACAATCCGGAAAAAAAATCAAAGTTTCGGGTTGTTATTATGTGTAATCTGTACCTTAAATCTTCTCGCAGTGTTTCATTGAGAAACTTTTCGTATTCAATCACTTTTCTTGGTAAATTTTGCGATTCAGTTGAATCAGACATCATGAATTTTAACACGGATTGCGGCTCACTAGTTGACGGGTGCGCTTAATGGTAACAAGACGTTTCGGCCCCAAGACGTTTCCCCCTAGTCGTTTCGCCCCCAAACCTAGTCGTTTCGCCTCCAAAATATTTTCCCCATATTTTTATATATAAAAGATTTATTATCTCCATGTGTGAGAGAGACAAAGGGAGAGATAGATAGAGAGAAGAACGTGTAATTTAAATGAAAATGTTAATTAGGATTTATGATAAGTATTACCTGTTTCGACCAATACCGTTAATCACATTGTTTTTTTTTAATTTGACACATTAATCACGCAATTGCATGCAAGATAGAGGGAGTCTTCCGGGTACGTACAAACACCGGATCGGACCTAATTACCGGATCGGACCCGATTTTCTGTGCTATGGTCATTTTTACTTCGATATTTCATTCTTTATGCACAGTTGGAAGAGGCTTACAGCATACACAACTATTTTTACCTCACACCTTCGTTCCTGCAGACCGACAGCGATACGATTATGTTGAAAATAAAGAGAGGAAAAAAATGCGGGCTCCTCAATGACGAGGATCGGCATGCTATCTAACGTGCACACAACATATACAGTGCTGTAGGCTAATTCTGCGCACTTAAGACTTTGAGCTTTTGTTTCATCCATTCCAGGGATCCAAAACCTATTTTGCAGCACTATGCTATACAGTTGTCTTAGTTTGTTAAAAGACAATAGCAACCTTTAATTTCTCTGGTGCAGTTATGTTGTGGTCTGTCTTTAAATAGACACACCCACATGTTAAGACGCCATCACTTTTGTCTGCTAATTCCGCGCACCCAAACAGTACTATCCAGTCAAGATACAATACTTTAGACAAGGAAAGATGTTGTGTTGTTATACTTGATTTGTCATGTGTTTATTAAATGCTGATGGTCCAGTTGGTTGAAAAAAAATAGATGTCTGTAAAAAAAATCAAAATTAAGTAAGGGCCTGTGGCGCTCATTAAGCCTGATTCAGGTAAAAACAAAAAATACATTTCTTTTGCCCAGTTTACCCCCCAAGTCTCATCCAAAATAATATTTGAAGCTGTGTTTTGATACCTGTCAAAGAAAAATGAAAAGATTTAATCAGGTTCATTTAATTTTGAAATAATCCCTATGCGCCGAATTGGCAGATGCGCAGAATTAGCCTACATGACTGTATGCAACGTCCTATCAACGTCGACGCAACGTTTGCACATTGCATCGAAGTCGATGCGACGTTGCATAGAAGTCTTGTGTCCGCTTGATATCATGTTATTTACAATCAATGAAGTTGGCCCCGCCCATCGGGGCTTGAAGAAATAAATGGGCTGCATGATGCTTCCACACAGAGCTGAAACCGACCCGCACATGAGTACTGGTATACTGCTTAGAGAATCTAAGCCTGCCCAGGCAAAGCGGTGCGAGTCGGTCCGTCCATGGTTCTAAACCCTATTGGTTTTATTTGGCGGCAGGGCTTGATTACATCTCAATGTCAGGTAAAAGTTCCACAAAATTGGAAGCAACGTCTCCAGATTGACCTTTAAATTGTTGACGGGGCCGTTAAACCTCAAATCAACAAACAGACGGAGTCTAACTGTTGGTTTTCTTTTGCTCCAGCATTTCAGTGGTTTTGCTGTCGAGTCCTCACCGTTGTCTCACCTCTGTGGTTCTTTGATTTTTTGTATTCACGGAGATGTTGCACTGATGACTTAGGAGGCCTTCATGCGGACTGAACAAATTATTTGTCTAAATCGCGACGGAAGTAAGGGCGAGGATTGTGGCCACGTAAAATCGATTTAAGCCCCCCCCCCACCCCCCTAGTGGAAATCTTTCCACTGACCGTTCCAAGGCGGTTCTTCTGTGGCGATTTATTTATGTTGTTGTTTGTTACTTACTGTGTTTATCACTTGTGTCTTTTAATTTTGGATGGCCATATGGCCATTTTGTGGGAAAGTAACTGTCCTTATGGCCTTCCTTTGTTTAGGTTTCCATAATGGTCTGGTCGCTTAATGTTTGTATTTCTTTCCCTTTGGTGTCTTTGGTGGGTTGAGTAAGTTAATTGTATCGATTCCTGATCTTTGTTTTACTTCTACTTTGAAGCACGAAAACGCCTGGATTTCAATTTATTTAAAACTTCATTAGAATTTTTTATAGACCAAAACAGATTTCTACCTGATCTTTCGAAGGCTTTGTTGCAATATTTTATCACCTTTACGTTGGAACCGTCATAGAATTTGAGGCCTGACCCACCGGCGTGCAATTAAAGAGGGAAGCAAAGTTATCAACCGTGATTGGGTTAACTACCATGCACGCAGTCTGTCGTATAACATTTATGTTGTACCCAGTCTTTTTATATCGAAGAATGATTTTACGAAATTTGGTGCTGAAGTAGAAGTAAAACAAAGATCAGGAATCGATACAATTAACTTACTCCACCCACCAAAGACACCAAAGGGAAAGAAACACAAACATGAAGCGACCAGACCATAATGGAAACCTAAACAAAGGATGGCCATAAGGACAGTTACTTTCCCACAAAATGACCAAATGTCCATCCAAAACAAAACACACAAAAAAAATAAAAAGACACAAGTGATACACACAGTGAGTAGTAACAAACAACAACATAAATAAACCGCCACAGAAGAACCGCCTTGGAACGGTCAGTGGAAAGATTTCCACTGGGGAGGGGGGGGGGGGGCTTAAATCGATTTTACGTGGCCACAATCCTCGCCCTTACTTCCGTCGCGATTAAGACAAATAATTTATTCAGTCCGCATGAAGGCCTCCTAACTCATCAGTGCAACATCTCCTGAACACAAATAATCAAAGAACCACAGAGGTGAAACAACGGTGAGGACTCGACAGCAAAAAACCACTGAAATGCTGGAGCAAAAGAAAACCAACAGTTAGACTCCGATGGGCCCGACCAGAGACAGAGTCATTGCGGTTGTATATTTTTCTGAATTTATATACTAAGTCACCATAAATTTCGGGTTCCGATAGGCCTTGTTGCAGAAGAGATTATGTCCAATATTGAATTTTGAAATTAAATCAGAATGACGTTTATAAAATTTTGAAAAGGCTTTTCGTAGTTTATGGTACCGATAATCCTGATTAAGAAATTTAGCCGTTAACAATTTATTATGAGTGTTGAAATCAGTTACATGACTACACACTCTAGCAAATCGAATTAATTGCGAAATAGAAACGCCATAGGATGGCACACGAGGAACATCACCATCCAAAAAAAAAGGCAAAAATTGGGGCCTCGGTATCAGAAGAATTTGCTTTATTCAACTGAAGTATTGGGGTATAAATTTCATTGATCAAACCATCGAAATACATGTAGGTATTATCAATTTTTAATAAATCATCCAAATACCTAGAAGTGGAGCTAAAAGCTCCGTCTTACTCTATAAAAGTGGGTTTTGAGGGGGTCAAAATTATATAGGCGTGCTTTCGAGATGGTAAGCCCAGTTTTCTATATAAAATCCATATTTTCCAGTTCTGCGGTGTATCCCTTGCTTCCAAAGGATAACCCTTTCTAGAACATATTTGACGTCACTACAGCTGGTGTCTGCGAATGTGTGGCGGCCGTAAAAAGTCTCCCTGTCCTACATCATAGTGTAGTTTATATTTTCTTGTCCTTTGGGATCATTGATTTCATTGTGGAATTTTGAAAAAAAAATGGGTCACTGATGAGGCTTAATTGGCCCAAACTAGCTAGTCTGGCCCACAAAAGATGTGCACTCCATATTTTCCAGTTCTGTGGTGTATCCCTTGCTTCCAAAGGATAACCCTTTCTGGAGCATATTTATTAGATTACCGTTTCTAGTGGTAGGGTGACAATGGGCCAAAAAGTCCACTATTTCTGGTAGTAACCAATACCCACCCGTATAACAAAACATGTCATATACCAAAATGTTCGTCAGGATCCGTAGTATCTGAAACTGCCGGCATAAATTGGTATAAATGATGGCGAGCTGAGAAATCCAAGATGGCGTCCAAGATGGCCGCCATAGCTGTAAATTCCAGTTTTGGGTAAACTATGAATATAAATACCACAAATCATCTTACAAACTTAATTTAATTAATTTGTTTGGTGTAGAAAGAAGATTTGTGCTAGAATATAGATCAAATTTTTAGATTTGACTTGAAAACCGGTGAAAAAATGATATTTTATTGTTTTTGTGTCTAGTTTCCAAGGTAGTACATAAAAGCAATTCTGATATTTCGAAATTTAAACAGTTTTTACATATCTATTGTTTTATTTACACTAAGACACTATTCTAAAATACATTTAATACCATTCTAAAATACATTTATGGTTGGTTATGACTTTTTTACCATCAGTTAAGCCCCAGGATTACCCCACCCACTCAGTTTACCAGTAAAATTCATTCACATAATATTGCCACAAATCATCTTACAAACTTATTTTAATTTATTTTTCTGGTATAGAAAGACGATTTGTGCTAGAATATTGATCAACATCTTAGGTTTGACTTGAAAACCGGGGAAATAAAAGACATTTCATCGTTTTTGTGTCTAGTTTCATCGGTGGTACATAAAGGCGATGCTGATGTTTCAAAATTTTTAACAGTTTTTATTTATCTATAGTTTTATTTAAACTAAGACACTATTCTAAAATACATTTAACACTATTCCCAAGTACATTTATGGTTTGTTATGACTTTTTTACCATCAATTTAGCCCCAGAATTACCCCACCCACTCAGTTTACCAGTACAATTCATTCACATAATACTCACACTCAAGGGATTTGCAGGTGAGGATTTCATTTTAGACAACAAGTGGAAGAGAGCATTGAAACTAATGCTTGGTTCTGTTTTCATACTTTATTATATGATCAGCCATTAGGATACACCACCTCTTTATAACACTGTTTACGGGATCTGAACATTAACCGTCTTAATTAAGCAGTGCTACATCCAAACAAAACAGCAAAATAGTGTTTATCAAATTGATCTAAAATGACTTTTATTGTCATTTTTGCTGTGTAACTGGCTGGGTTTTGGGGGTTATGAAATGCTATATCCAAAACTGTGTTATAAAAATGTGTTATAAAGAGGATATACAATTAGGATATATTTTATTTGATTTGAGGTACAACATCCCCATCAACACTGTATCAGTCATTTTACATTTTGGAGACATTGCTTCCAATTTTTTGTGGGACTTTCCCCGACATTGAGATGAAATGACATCTCAAACCCCGCCACACATTTAAACCAAAATGTTTTATATGCAAGGATGGTCCAGCTCGCACCACTTTTCCTGGGCATGCTTATAATCTCTAAGCGGTTTACTCTGTATACCCTAGGTCTACTGGGCTAGGCAAATTAATCTTAGATTTTATAGCTCCCTATCAAATTGGTAGCTGATATGCACACCAGGTCCTGTGCACTAAAAAGAAATTGCTGCTGCTTTAACTAGCCCAGAGACATTTGACTCAGTCCCAAGATCTGAAATATCTTGAAGCTGGAACTTTGGTTTAGGCAGAACATGAATTGCCTGTATTATGTAAAGAAGGGCAGGTATCACGACCCATAAGGCAATACAGACAGCATAATTGCACTTTCATCTGGCTCTAGCTTCCTGAAAACAGTCCGAACTGGAATATACCTGGTGCAGCCAGCATGAATACCTTTTCTACCTGTCATCAGCATAAAGCAGGTTAAAGTGATGCACAAGTAGAAAGAAAACTTCGGTATCAGAACTGACAACAAGGGCTGCGTTTACTCCAAGAAGCACGAAAACGCCTGGATTTCAATTTATTTAAAACTTCATTAGAATTTTTTATAGACCAAAACAGATTTCTACCTGATCTTTCGAAGGCTTTGTTGCAATATTTTATCACCTTTACGTTGGAACAGTCATAGAATATGAGGCCTGACCCACCGGCGTGCAATTAAAGAGGGAAGCAAAGTTATCAACCGTGATTGGATTAACTACCATGCACGCAGTCTGTCGTATAACATTTATGTTGTACCCAGTCTTTTTATATCGAAGAATGATTTTACGAAATTTGGTGCTGAAGTAGAAGGGAATCGATACAATTAACTTACTCCACCCACCAAAGACACCAAAGGGAAAGAAACACAAACATGAAGCGACCAGACCATAATGGAAACCTAAACAAAGGATGGCCATAAGGACAGTTACTTTCCCACAAAATGACCAAATGTCCATCCAAAACAAAACAAAAAAAAAAAAAATAAAAAGACACAAGTGATACACACAGTGAGTAGTAACAAACAACAACATTAATAAACTGCCACAGAAGAACCGCATTGGAACGGTCATTGGAAAGATTTAGATTTCCACTGGGGGGGGGGAGGCTTAAATCGATTTTACGTGGCCACAATCCTCGCCCTTACTTCCGTCGCGATTAAGACAAATAATTTATTCAGTCCGCATGAAGGCCTCCTAACTCATCAGTGCAACATCTCCGTGAACACAAATAATCAAAGAACCACAGAGGTGAAACAACGGTGAGGACTCGACAGCAAAAAACCACTGAAATGCTGGAGCAAAAGAAAACCAACAGTTAAACTCCGATGGGCCCGACCGGAGACAGAGTCATTGCGGTTGTATATTTTTCTGAATTTATATACTAAGTCACCATAAATTTCGGGTTCCGATAGGCCTTGTTGCAGAAGAGATTGGTTTAGGCAGAACATGAATTGCCTGTACTATGTAAAGAAGGGCAGATATCACGACCCATAAGGCAATACAGACAGCATAATTGCACTTTCATCTGGCTCTAGCTTCCCGAAAACAGTCCGAACTGGAATATACCTGGTGCAGCCAGCATGAATACCTTTTCTACCTGTCATCAGCATAAAGCAGGTTAAAGTGATGCACAAGTAGAAAGAAAACTTCGGTATCAGAACTGACAACGAGGGCTGCGTTTACTCCAAGAGAACCTGCAACTGCTAGTTGCAAATGATTCTACTATCAGCTTCTTCACGGTTGGAATAATGAACAGAAACAACACCAGCGGAAACTTCAGAGCCTTGTTCTTAAGTCAACCTGCACCAACAACAGTAGCATTCTTATTAAGAAGCTCATGGCAGTTTTCGTTAAGGTACCTAGTGTAAAGCATTGTCAGTTCGTTCTTGCTTTTACTGCTTGAAAGTATCTATCAGTCACCATTTACTATATTTTTCCTCGTAGACACAGGCGCGGGTGATGAAACATTCTTTCCACACTTTTGTTGGGTCTGTGATTTGAGACTGTTTGCCTCATTTCTGTCAAAACCGAAGTGAATGGTAGCTACCCAAATAATGGTAAGCAGACTGTAAGACCAAAACATAGCAGTCATCTGTTGATATGTCAGTTTGAGACATGATGAATGCTGCAAGATTTTAAGTACAGACATCCCGTCAAATACTATACAACCAGCAAGTCTTTCTAGTTTTTTAAGGAAATCCGACTTATTGGTAGACATCATACATTCTTCATCTGTAAACAAACTCGCATGATCATGCTCATTTTTGAAAGACAAGACCTTGAATGAATGAATTGATGTATAGAAAGGATATATCTCTTCACCGGTGGCAGTCAGTTCCTCAGACTGGTTTCCCCAGACACCTGTATCATTGACCTGATATCGCTCATAGTCAGGAGTTTTGACCCAGACAAAGGCTCATAAGATTGTTTTCTTTGGACTGCCTAACAAGCTATGGGTATGAGCTTTTCCTGCATGAATGACTCAAATGGCAACCCATTTTATGGCAACTTATCAAACTTCTCTATCTCTTGAAGAACTTCATCTCCAGTAGCTATATTGTCCAAATGTCTTCGGCCCCCGTCCATCGGGCTTGAACAAACAGATGGGCTGCATGATGCTTCCACGCAGAGCTGAAACCGACCGCACATGAGTATTGGTAATCCCCTTAGAGGATCTAAGCCTGTCCGGGCGAGGCGGACCATCCATGCTTATAATAAAAACTGAGTTCCTTTAAGAGCAATGAAAACATTCA
Organism: Lucinisca nassula; assembly: GCA_963580285.1. NCBI lineage: Eukaryota > Metazoa > Mollusca > Bivalvia > Lucinida > Lucinidae > Lucinisca > Lucinisca nassula. Next base: position 143,263,478 of record OY757016.1, on the reverse strand, counting down.
TAAGAAAGAAGATGGGTCATACTACGTAGTTTCGGCTAATAAAGCCTCATCTGTGACCCTGTAATGATCCGGCAAAGAAAGCCAGAGGAAACATATTGCAATTTTGCGAATTTCGAATAGGCTGTATTGGTTTCATTGTGCGACAGGGCTTGAGATGTCATTTCATCTCAATGTCGGGTAAAAGTCCCACAAAATTGGAACCAACGTTTCCAAAATGACCTATACAGTGTTGAACGTTAAACTTGAAATAAAACAACAAACAAACAAAATTGTCCAAATGTCAGGGGAAATGGTTCAATAAATTTTAAACTGTCATTGTGAAATAAATCCAACATCTTGTTAATAGGCTTATTATAAGCCTGTGTATTGGTATAGTGTTTAGAAAAGCTTGCAACTATGCATGGCATACTTAGCAGTAATGGGTCATGATAAAAACCATCTTATAAGGGCTTGTTCATAACTTCATCGAGGGTGATTCCTATAATATAACTGGATAGCCAGTTTGCCATTTTGTGGGACAGTAACTGTCCTTTGGCTTTCCTCTGTTGTTGTTTCCATTAAGTTCTAGTTACTTCATGTTTGTGATTCTATCCCTTTAGAGTCATTGATGGGAGGTGTAAATTAATTATATCGATTCTTGATCATTGCTTTACTTCTATTTTGAGAACAAATCTCTTAAAGTATGCAGTGAGGTTGTTGCTGCTCAGCATTAACTCGATTACAACTATGAAGAAGCTGATAGTAGAATGATTTTGCACCTGCAGTTTGCAGGTTCTCTGGGAGATTACACAGCTGTTCTGGTAAGTCCATATACCCATGTTTTCGATCTACTTCTGCTTCATTTTAGCCAGCTTAATGCTGATAACATATTCTTCAAGACAGACAGGAAATGTATTCATGTTGACTGCAACACGTATTCCAGTTCACAATGTTTTCAGGAAGCTCGAGCCAGATGAAAGGGCAATTATGCTGTCTGTATTGCCTTACAGGTTGTGAAACCTGCTCTTCTTTACATGGTATAGGCAAGAAAAATACGTAAACCAGACTCCAAGCTTCAAGAGATTTCCGATCTTGGAATTGAGTCAAATGTCTCAGGGCCAGTTAAGGCAGCAGCAATTTTTCTGTAGGTTTGCCGTTCAGACAAACACATTAGACAACAATGGTGCTCCAAAAATCCGGAGTAAGACCTCGTCATCTACCACCAACTAATATTTTTTTTTTTTTTTTTTTTTTTTGCTCCATTTGTACAGGTGTACATATCAGCTACTGATTTGATGGGGAGCTGTAAAATCTAAGATTAATTTGTCTTGCCCTATAGACCTAGGGCATATGGTTGATCCTGAGACTGGGTTATTTATTCCACAGGTCATAAGACAGACACAAGCAGCCCCCAGCTATTAACTGATATTGTTGTAAATAGCCTGATCAGTGTAGTGATGACTGCATTTGCTCATAGAAAGTACAACAATGTACTCTTTAAACCTTATTGGTTTCATTGGGCGACAGCGCTTGAGATGTCATTTCGTTTCAATGTCGGGTAAAAGTCCCACAAAATTGGAAGCAACGTCTCCAAAATGACCTTTACAGTGTTGACGGGGACGTTAAACCTCAAATCAAACAAACAAAACAATACTAGCTCATGTTTATACCGAGGACTATGACAGTTTTAAAACATGTACTTGTAGTCTCATTTGGCCTATTAGTACAGCACAATCATTTTATAACACATTTTTATATAACACTGTTCAAAGTCCAAACCCCTAACTAATTGCATAGAAAAATGACAAAAAACATGTAAAGGAAGTTATTTTTACGCAATACTACCTTTTTGTTTGGATATAACACTGTTTAACTAAGAGGTTTATGCTTCGATTAAGAACAAAGTATTATAAAGAGGTGGTGTTTCCAAATGGCTAAATGGCTAAATACATAATATAACATTACGAAAACACACATAATTCAAATCCAATGGAAGATTTTACTACCGCCATCCCATCACCCCCCACACACACACACACACACACACACACAAATTTAGATAAAAATGAAATGTTTCTTATTTCTCTTCAAAACATAGATGGCGGGGACTCGTTAGAACGCTCTCAACGTGACGATGCTGTCAAACACCCACAAGCTATGTCCTTAAGCATAAATTAGAAAAAAAAATTGCTTACCCCTGAAAACCCTAGTTTTTCTATATAAAAGTGAGGTTCAAGGGGGTCACAAACATACGGGCATGTTTTCGTGACAATATGAAAACAGAACTAAGCATTATTGTGAATGTCCTCTACTACTTAATTGTCTAAAATGAAGCAGACGCCTACAAATCCCTTGTGTGTCAGCATTTATGTGAATGAATTTTACAGGTAAACTGAGTGGGTGGGGTAATCCTGGGGCTAAATTGACGGTAAAAAAATTCATAACCAACCATAAATGTATTTTAGAATAGTGTTAAATGTATTTTAGAATAGTGTCTTAGTTAAAATAAAACAATTTATATGTAAAAACTGTTTAAATTTTGAAACATCAGAATTGCTTTTATGTATCACCTTTGAAACTAGACACAAAAACAATAATACGTGTATATCATTTTTTTTCACCGGTTTTCAAGTCAAACCTAAAAAGTTATTCTATATTCTAGCACAAATCTTCTTTCTACACCAGAAAAACAAATTAAAATAAGTTTGTAAGATGATTTGTGGTATTTATAATCATATTTTACGAAAAGCTATGGCGGCCATCTTGGACGCCATCTTGGATTTCTCAGCTCGCCATCATTTATGCCAATTTATGCCGGCAGTTTCAGATACTACTGATCCTGGCGAACATTTTTGAATATGACTTGCCTTGTTATACGGGGGGGGGGGGGAGGGGGGTACGGGTTCCCATTTTTTTGTCCAGATTGTCACCCTACCATAGAACATATTTAACGTCACTACAGCTGGTGTCTGGGAATATGCGGCGGTCGTAAAAAGTCTCCCTGTCCTACATCATATCGTAGTTTATATTTTCTTGTCCTTTGGGATCATTGATTCCATTGTGAAATTTTGAAAATAATTTGAGGGTCACTGATTAGCTAGTCTGGCCCAGAAAACCTGTACACTCCATGTTTTCCAGGTTTTAAGTGTTTTCCTTGCTTCCCTTTCTTGAACATATTTAACATGTAGAAAAATCACACGAATCCTGATTAAACCCGCTTTTCTATTTGTAAAGTAGTTAAGGTCGTAGTACCAAAGCGTTAATCCAAAATCATTAATCCATAGACAAAATGGCAAATATCAATGTTCAGATCAACAGACATGGACTCCAGAAGAGTGTAATCAGGCGTCCACGGATAGTAAGCATTACTTGGTAAGCAAGCTTCGCCCACCATGCCCATTGACCCGAACTAAGAAAAGGAGTAAATGCCGAGAAAAATGAGATGACATTTTTTTGCCCTAGTTTATTTGAGAAATCTCTTGTCGGTAAAGTCGGCTAACCCCCTTCTTCGGTTTCAACGAGTACCCACAGTCTGTGTTTATGAGCAGAGAAAGAAAAAAAAAACCCGAAAGAAAATCACAGATACCCACGTAAAATTCACTTTTCCGCCTATAAAATGAGGTGACTTTGAATATAAACATGAAATTATAAGAGAAATTTCTTGTCGGTAAATGCGGTTAAACTTCTGAATAAAGCAGGTTGCTTTTCCTCCAAACGTCTGTAAATTTGGCCCAAATCAATTTCTAAATCAAGAATAACATTAAATTAATCATTTTAAGCAATAATATAGTTTAATTATTGTTAGAAAGTTTCTTGTCACCATAAAATAGCTCTTGTCACCTCATGTCACTTCTTGTCACCAAATAGGGGACCCTTAAACTCCGATACAGACAAACAAACAATTATCAATGAAAGATCTTCTAAGTATGAAAATTAGAACCGTCTTTTAATTTTTGATTATAAATTTTATGCAAACTTTATTATTTACAAAATAAAAGGCTCTTGTTGGATTGGATACGTCAACTATGACGTCGGGATTTGTTCACGTTTTCTCGGAATGACGTTATACCTCATATGAGCGCTTTGGGTGGTGCGCTTGGTGCAGTCGTAGCGCATCGGATTTGTAATCGAGAGGTTGCGGGTTCGATCCTCACGCTGACCAAAGTGTTGTTTTGTCGTGACCTGCCAGAAACGCCGACCCGGAAGGTTGATGGGTTTTACCCACTTTGGTATTCCATGGTACCGGGAAAACGAGAAAATCGTGCAGAATAGACCGCGCTCCGGCAGTCTAGCGAGCCATCATGAAGTAAAGACTCCAGCCTAGCTGCCAGGAGAATATCACCCATTAATCCAGGAAGGGCTTCTACCCTGTCCTGTCCCCAGTCCTGGTCCCACATACGGGTTATTAAAAATTCATTATTTGGCGAAGAAGATGCGATGAACACCAATGGTTCGGCAACGCGCTTTCCAACTGGTGTTGAGATGAAGGATACTCTATCGTCATTCCTCTTCCCAGAGTAACTATTCGTTCAACGGGTCTGTGGAGCACAATAGAAGTCGAGGCAATGATCAGGAATCGATACAATTAACCCACAGCTCCCATCAGACACACCAAAGGGAAAGAAATACAAACATGAAGCAACAGACCCCAACGGAAACACAACCGCCCCCGCCCATAGGGGCTTTAAGAAATATATGGGCTGCATGATGCTTCCACGCAGAGCTGAATCTGGCCCGCACACTAGTACTGGTAAACTGCTTAGAGGATCTAAGCCTGTCCAGGAACCGCGGTGGGAGGCGGACCATCCATGCTAATAAACCCTATTGGTTTCATTGGGCGACAGGGCTTGAGATGTCATTTCAGCTCAATGTCGGGTAAAAGTCCCACAAAATTGGAAGCTACGTCTCCAAAATGACCTTTACAGTGTTGACGGGGACGTTAAACCTCAAATCAAACAAACAAAAACCAACGGAAACACCAGCAGCGGAAAGCCAATAGGGCAGTTACTTTCCCACAAAATGGCCAAAAGGCTATCCAAATAAAAATAATATAAGCGACACAAACACCTAAAGACAAACCATAATAAAAATAACCGCGACAGAAGAACCGCCTTGGAACGGTCAGCGGAAACGAATTCCACTGGGGGGGGGGGGGGGGGGGGGTGTTTAATGGATTTTACGTGGCCACAATCCTCGCCCTTACTTCCGTCGCGATTGAGACGAATAATTTGTTCAGTCCGCATGAAGGCCTTCTAACTCATCAGTGCAACATCTCCGTGAACACAAAAATCCAACAACCACAGAGATGAAACAACGGTGAGGACTCGGGCGTTGGGAAGAATCCACATATGAAAAATAAAGGGACCTGTATCATTAGGATTTGACAAAACTTTCTTTGATGTTTCAAAAGCCATATTTGCGATCATTCATTATTTTGACTAGTCCTTGTCTGCTATAGCTTGCTTTTGTCACAGACTCCTTGCTCAGGGTGGGGAACCCACGTGACCATTTGATATAGTAAACGGAATTTTATGAGGAAAATCGCTCGCTTCAGGTAAGGTTTTTCCCCGATATTTTGGTTATTGCAGCACGCATTTTTACGAGTCATATACCAAAGTACTCTGCTCAACTTCCGATTTTTTATGACGTTTGCTTTGAAGGCAGAAACTGTCGCCCAAATTTTTTCCCCGAGCCCGACAGATCGTGATAAAGACCACGGCAAACAGCTAAAATCTTAAATTTATTGCAAATAGAGTGTTTTAGATGATCCGACCGTATCCGAAATTGCAAATATTACCTCTAGCATGTTTCCATGAAACAGTTAACGCCGATACACCGTTTGTTTGCCTGTTATGCAAAGTGTTATAAACTGATCCAGTTCACGGTACAAAATCGGGAAGGTAAAGTTAACGGTAATTTCCACAATTGTGATAGCGTAAACGCCAAACTGATAATGCTTTTCAACATGTCGCAACAACAAGATGGCTATTCACGTGATGTTGGTCATGGGAAATACATTTTCGTTGATACATAATGTATTCCTTTTTTCCAAATGACTTCCGCAAAAGACATGTAGTAAAGAATTAAGATTGAAAACATCTTAACGAACATACGCGAAAACACATGGACACGACCGCCTACGTTTGTTGTGGAAACAGCTTTTTCTCTCAGACTTATTGGAAGATACATCAATGCAGTACACATGGAGCGGCAAAAGAGTTTATGTGTTCAAAAGGTCAGAAAGCGTTTCCCATAAAAGCGAACTCAGACCCTGAGGGTGAAGGTTTGGATCCTACAAAGTATACTTAAAATAGAAGTGGAGGCAATGATCAGGAATCGATACAATCAACCCAAAGATCCCATCAGGGACACCAAAGGGAAAGAAACACAAACATGAAACAACGGACCCTAATGGAAACATCAGTAGCGGAAAGCCAAAAGGACAGTTACCTTCCCACAAAATAGCCAATAGGCTATCCGAAATAAGATAATATAAGCGACACAAACACCCAAACACAGGAAACCCGCCTTGGAACGGCCAGCGGAAACGAATTCCACGGGGTGGGGGGTGGGGGTTGGGGCTTAAGTCGATTTTACGTTGCCACAATCCTCGCCCTTACTTCCATCGCGAATTAATCAAATAATTTGTTCAGGCCGCATGAAGGCAACATAGACCCTACCTTTAAAGAATTGTTTACTTGATGTTCTAGCTGAATGTTAAAACTGAATACCCTGCAAAACAGACTTACACAAATATACCGCGATTTGTTTGTTTCAAGAGCATCATCTATATTGCAAAAGGAAAGGCCCCCTAACTCATCAAAGCCCGCCAGTAATTATTACTGGCCGTTTCGAGTCGGTGCTTTTGCTGAGTCTGATAATTTCCTCAGTAATATATATTAATTATTTTTAATGACAGATTCATTCTGTGATTGTTCGCTGTGCTGCATGTTTTAAAGCCCCCCTCCCCCGGCATAGAAATATGAGTCAGCACAAAATGTAGTCCGGCTTTTATCAGTTTTATGCTCAGGTTCATTCATGCCGGTGATTGTATTGAAATTTGATCGCATATACATTTGTATACATGCACTGTCTTAAGTTGAAAAATTCCAGGAATGATCAGACGGCATATGCCTTTTGAAAAACCAACAATGAATATCTACACAAGCGTACTGTTGTGTTAGTGTCTTAAAAGTGCCATTCAAAAACTTAAGGCAGACGAAGAATAAAAGACGGCATATCCTCCGCAACGTTTAGAAATGGCCAGGTTAAGATTTTACCGCTTCCACGCGAGTTTCTCAATTTCAGTCTCCAATTACTGTACAGTCGAACTTCGATGGCTCGAACTCGCCGGGACCGCCGAAAAAAGTTCGAGCCATCGGTAGTTCGAGCCATTGGAGTCCATCTCGGCAAGATCCATCTTTGTGTGCTATGATTTTTTATCATAAGTAGAAGTAAAACAAAGATCATGGATTGATACAATTAACTTACTCCATCCATAAAAGACACCAAAGGGAAAGAAATACAAACATTAAGCGACCAGACCATAATGGAAACCTAAACAAAGGAAGGTCATATGGACAGTTACTTTCCCACAAAATGGCCATATGGCCATCCAAAATTAAAAGACACAAGTGATACATACAGTAAGTAACAAACAACAACATAAATAAATCGCCACAGAAGAGCCTTGGAACGGTCAGTGGAAGATTTCCACTGTGGGGCTTAAATCGATTTTACGTGGCCACAATCCTCGCCCTTACTTCCGTCGCGATTTAGACAAATAATTTGTTCAGTCCGCATGAAGGCCTCCTAACTCATCAGTGCAACATCTCCGTGAACACAGAAATCAAAGAACCACAGAGGTGAGACAACGGTAAGGACTCGACAGCAAGAAACCACTGAAATGCTGGAGCAAAAGAAAACCAACAGTTAGACTCCGATGAGCTCGACCAGAGACACATAGCTGCGGCGATTTTGGTCACTTCTGGTACATTTATCGGACAAAATTTAAGCCACGTAGTATACCTTACGCACTTTCAGGGAGATATGAAAATACAACAATCATAAATCTTTTAATTTTATTTACAAGATGAAAAGTTTAAAATACAACAAAGTACATGTACAATGTAACCAGCATGGACAATAAGCAACTTTTGGTCCGTATTTTAAGGCAAAGACGGCAATATTGGCAGGTCTTACTCAATGTCGGTGTGAAATTTTAATTTGTGAAAAATATTTTGCCAGCTTTAATTTCCTTATGCCGCCTCATTAGCCCGTGTTTATTATAGGTGTTTACAATAAACTTAATTTGACACCTTCTCAACCTTAATCTCTTGACCTGTTGATCAAAGGGAGTGCGCCAATCAAGTACACCTGTGTTATGTAAACAGCTGTTTCGGCAAGACGCTTTGTCAATATGAAAGCGTCTTATGATACTGATCAAGCGCCTGCGTGACTTGATCGATTAAATAGGAATTTTTAAAAAGGTAATTAGTGCGAGCCATCGTTGGGATTTTACATAGAAAATGCACTCTTGGGAGCAGGCTTAGAGTTTGATGGTTCGAGTCATCGTGGTTCGACCCAAGGGTGGCATGTTTAGTTAAAATGAATAGGGATTTCGCCGGGACTGAAACATCAGTTCGACCCAAACGTGGTGTTCGAGCCTACCGAGTTCGACCCATCGAAGTTCGACTGTATTTGTACACGTCCGTTCTACACATGTAAACTGGGTGTATCGTCAGTAATAGTCAACAGCAGTGCAAACCATGTCGAACAGAATGAGATGTCTCATAATGAGCCACTTCACCCGGACCTACACTGTTTGCAAAGGTATCTGTACTTAGCTATAAAGGGCTGAAAGGGTACTAAATCATAACGCTTATATGCTAAGTACGTGACCCAAGAAATTTTAACAGTATGTTAGCATGCCAGCAAAATATACTTCGAACAGTTGTCACTGTCCAACAATATGTAAGCGCAGTTGTGACAAATACTTAGTTACACGCCCCAAATCTTCAAACATCGCACAAAAAGCGCTATCATTGATTGAAGTGCACGACGATAAGATAGGTTGTTGCCTGAGCCGCGCATTTGGCCATATATATTTGAGTCTGCACTTAGCACCTTATTTATTTGTGTTGTCATAAAACTGGCAATTTGTTTGTTTGTTTGATTGATTAAGGCGTAACTATACCAAATTTAGTGACACAGAGGCCTTTCTGATGTTTCATCTTCATCAGTGTGTCTCAACCCCAAAATTTTGAAACCAAACGGATGACGGACAAGACCCGGCAAACACAGCACATCCCCCTCCGAGCAACCACCGACAGACTTACCTCATGAGACAGGTCAACTGGAGGCATCTGGCAAGAGACGCCCACCCGCTGACTTATAGGCGTCCCCCATCGAGCTAACATCAGCAAACATGGCCCACGCTCCACAGAAGTCCCGGGCATCATGAAGGAGATGTCCAAAGTAGCGATACTTGCAAAATTTAAAGTATTACAAAATATTACAAAAAGTGGGAACCAAATCCGCTAAGATACATGTCCCACCTGACCAGTCAGTCTTAGTTTTAGAAAAAATAGAAATTTATACTGCAAAATTTAAGATATAAAATAGTTATACAAATCAGTACTTGAGTACTGACGTCAACATCACAGTATCAACCTCAGCACTATGGAACTGATCTGAGGTTTAACGTCCCCGTCAACACTGTATAGGCCATTTTGGAGACGTTGCTTCCAATTTTGCAAGCCTTTTACCCGATATTGAGATGATTTTGTTTGTTTGATTTGAGGTTTAACGTCCTCGTCAACACTGTATAGGTCATTTTGGAGACGTTGCTTCCAATTTGGTGGGACGTTTACCCGACATTGTGATGAAATGACCTCTCAAGCCCTGTCGCCCAATGAAACCAATAGGGATTATAAGCATGGACGGTCCGACTCGCACCGCTTTACCTGGGCAGGTATAGATCCTCTAAGCGGTTTACCAGTACTCATTTGCGTTGGGTTTCAGCTCTGCGTGGAAGCATCATGCAGCCCATTTATTTCTTCAAGCCCCAATTGGTGGGGGCCGGACATTGAGATGACATCTCAAAATCTGTTGCCCATGTAAACCAATAGGGTTCTGTCTCTGTCTCTGGTCGGGCTCATCGGAGTCTAACTGTTGGTTTTCTTTTGCTCCAGCATTTCAGTGGTTTCTTGCTGTCGAGTCCTCACCGTTGTCTCACCTCTGTGGTTCTTTGATTTCTGTGTTCACGGAGATGTTGCACTGATGAGTTAGGAGGCCTTCATGCGGACTGAACAAATTATTTGTCTAAATCGCGACGGAAGTAAGGGCGAGGATTGTGGCCACGTAAAATCGATTTAAGCCCCCCAGTGGAAATCTTCCACTGACCGTTCCAAGGCGGCTCTTCTGTGGCGATTTATTTATGTTGTTGTTTGTTACTTACTGTGTGTATCACTTGTGTCTTTTAATTTTGGATGGCCATATGGCCATTTTGTGGGAAAGTAACTGTCCATATGGCCTTCCTTTGTTTAGGTTTCCATTATGGTCTGGTCGCTTAATGTTTGTATTTCTTTCCCTTTGGTGTCTTTTATGGATGGAGTAAGTTAATTGTATCAATTCCTGATCTTTGTTTTACTTCTACTTATAAGCATGGACGGTCCGACACGCACGCTTTGCCTGTGCAGGCTTAGCTCCTCTAAGTGGTTTACCAGTACTTGTGTGCGGTCGGATTCAGCTCTGAGTGGAAGCATCGTGCAGCCCATCTATTTCTTCAAGCCACGTTGAGCGGGGTCGTACTGGTAATTTGTATGTTGTATTAATGTGCAAGTAAAATTAAAGTGTATAACAGCCGAAGATTCGTAATGTTCATCCGAGTATTGTGAACCAAACTACAAAAAGCACTCCAGCTGTAGTGACGTTAAATATGTTCTATAAAAGGGTTATCCGTTGGAAGCAAAAACACACCACAGAACTGCAAAATATGAAATGTACATGTTTTCTGGTCCTGTTAGATCTTTCATTTTTAATTTCAATAAACGTGTTTCAGATCTTGATATTGATACGAAGACTCCCGATACCTGAGATTGTAAAAACTCAGTGTATTGCTATCCTGCTGCAGGTCATATAATTATTTGCCAATTAAAAATAATTCCTGATTTTAGGATAAGAAATATAATTAATGAAGGACTGTAATATTGGTTTCCTTCTAAAATTTATTTAGAATAATGTAGGGATGAAATCGCTGGTGCCTTAAATGAATTCGGTGATCGTTGTTGTAAACGGGAGTAAGTTGAGCATAGTCTGTCTACTTACGATTTTTTCTACTCTTTATACTGGTACACATCCTCATAATCTTTTAAAACCAAAACTTAATGATTTAACTGAATGGACATTTTACAAAGAAGATTCTCTCCATTTTGCATGTAATTTTAGAAATGCGATTTTTACTTCTAAAGAGCGTAAGAATTATACACTATGGTCATGTCAGAAAGTGTGTGAAGCTCTAACCTTTCTACCTGACAATGTATTCATTAGATTTGGTACTAAGTTATTTAGACAAATTACGGGTATTCCGATGGGTACGAATTGCGCACATCTTGTAGTTGATATGTTCTTGTATTGTTGTGAAAGAGACTTCCTGATGTCACTTTCTGCTGATAACCAATCAGAAATAATAGAAGCTTTAAGCTCTACTTCTAGATATTTGTAAGATTTATTAAATATTGACATTTCGGACTTTGGTGGTTTGATCAGTCATATTCAACCCCCAGAACTTCAGTTAAATAAAGCAAATTTTTCTGATACCGAGGCCCCGGTTTTGGATTTACATTTATCTTTTGTAGATGGATTTGTTTCCTGCGATGATTTAGAATTTATGATTGTATATTTTTCTTTTTTGGATGGTGATGTTCATCATGCGACATCCTACAGTGTTTATATTTCTCAATTCAATTTGCCAGAGTGTTTAGTCATGTGTCTGACTTCAACACTCGTAATAAATTGATAACTGCTTAAGTTCTAAATCAGGGGTATCAGTATCATAAACTACGTAAAGCCTTTTCAAAATTTAATAGTCGGCGTTCTGATTTGATTTCAAAATTCAGTGTTGGACTTAAAACTCTTCTGCAACAAGGCCTATCGGAACCTGGATTTTATGGCGGCTTGTATATAAAGTTAGAAAAAATATATGCGTGCGATGACTAAAGTACCCAATTTCGTGAAATCGTTTTACGATACAAAAAGATTGGGTACAACATAAATGTTATAAGACAGACTGCATGCTTCGAAGTTAACCTAATCACGGTTTGTATCTTTTCTACCCTTTTTGATTGTACGCCGGTGGGTCGGGCCTCAGATTCTATGACGGTTCCAGTGTAAATGCGTGCATAAATTTCATTTTATGTAATGTTGGTTGGTACCTGATGCTTCGTTTTTGGGCTGGCCCCTCGGAGTTTAACTGGTGGTTTTCTTTTGCTCCAGCGTTTCATTTGTTTCGCGCTGTCGAGTCCTCAACGTTGTTTCATCTCTGTGGCTGTTTAATTTGCATGTCCTCGGAGATGTCACACTGATGAGTTAGGAAGCCTTCATGCGGACTGAACAAATTAATAGTCTACCCTTTTTGATTGCACACCGGTGGGTCGGGCCTCAGATTCTATGACGGTTCCAGTGTAAATGCGTGCATAAATTTCATTTTATGTAATGTTGGTTGGTACCTGATGCTTCGTCTTTGGGCTGGCCCCTCGGAGTTTAACTGGTGGTTTTCTTTTGCTCCAGAGTTTCATTTGTTTCGCGCTGTCGAGACTTCAACGTTGTTTCATCTCTGCGGCTGTTTAATTTGCATGTCCTCGGAGATGTCACACTGATGAGTTAGGAAGCCTTCATGCGGACTGAACAAATTAATAGTCTAAACCACGACAGAAGAAGTAAGGGCGAGGATTGCAGCTGCGTAAAATCGATTTAAGCACCCCCCCCCACCCCACCCCCAAGAAAAAAAAGTGGAATACTTTTCACTGACCGTACGAAGACGGTTCTTCTGTGGCGTTTTATTTGTTTAATTGTTTGTTACTATTTTATGTCTCGTTTGTGTCTTTTTTATTCTGGATAGCCAGCCATTTTGTTGGAAAGCAAGTGTCCTATTGGCTTTCCTCTGCTGTTGATTCCATCACGGTCTATTTACTTCTTGTTTGTGCTTCTTTTCCTTTGGTGTCTCTGGTGGAAGGTGTTAATTAATTGTATCGATTCTTGATCATTGCTTTACTTCTCAGCAAACATTGACGTATACTTTGCAGGATATCAACCCTCACGTTCACTTCTAGTGTGGTACAAACAAGCATTTATGCCATAAGTAAAGGAGTAAAATACAGTATGAGGTAAAGAAACTGATTTACATAACTAAAAAATAATTAATATATATTACTGAGGAAATTATCAGACTCACCAACACCACAGCAAAAGCACCGACTCGAAACGGCCAGTAACAATTACTGGCGGGCTTAAATATATTTTACAGGATCCCGAATTGCACCCTCAGGGCCTGAGTTCGCTTTAATGGGAACCTTGTTCTGACCTTTTGAACACAAAAACTCCTTTGCCTTTCCATGTGTACTGCATTGATGTATCTTCCAATAAGTCTGAGGGAAAAAGGTGTTTCCACACCAAACGTAGGCGGTCGTGCCCATGTGTTTTCGAGTATGTGCGTTTAGATGTTTTCAATCTTAATTCTTTACTACATGTCTAGCATGCGGAAGTCATTTGGGAAAAAATGGAATATATTATGTATCAACGAAAATGCATTTCCCATGACCAACATCACGTGAATTGCCATCTTGTTGTTGCGATATGTTGTAAAGCATTATTCGTTTGGCGTTTACGTTATCACAATTTTGGAAATTACCGTGAACTTGACCTTCCCGATTTTGTACCGTGAACTGGATCAGTTTATAACACTTTGCATAACAGGCAAACAAACGATGTATCGATGTTAACTGTTACATGGAAACATGCTAGAGGTAATATTTGCAATTTAGGATGCGGTAGGATCATCTAAAACACTCTATTTGCAATAAATTTAAGATTTTAGCTGTTTGCCGTGGTCTTTATCACGATCTGTCGGGCTCGGGGAAAAAATTTGGGCGAGAATTTCTCGAAAACCAGGCAGTTTCTGCCTTCAAAGCGAACCTAATAAAAAATCGGAAGTTGAGCAGAGTACTTTGGTATATGATTCGTAAAAATGCGTGCTGTAATAACCAAAATATCGGGGAAAAACCGTACCTGAAGCGAGCGATTTTCCTCATAAAATTCCGTTTACTATATCAAATGGTCACGTGGGTTCCCCACCCTGTTGCTATTTTCTTGCCTTGCACTTAGTTAAAAAACTTTATCCTAGTGGCTAGAAGCCTACTTAAGAAACTGTTTTCATCAAGCCATTTCAAAATTTAGTGTAGAAGTCAATAGACAAACAACTGGTTCTTCCACCAATGATCTAAACATACCAACGTGGATCATTCCATTTGATGTTTCATTCATGGAGATCAAAGAATCTCCATTCTACGACCCCATGGCTGGCAGACGAGACATCTATTTCTATCCTACTGCCACCGTGGTGGATCCAGTACGACGGGAAGATGTTCTTGAAGTGGACGGAAGTAAGGGCGAGGATTGTGGCCACGTAAAATCGATTTTAGTCAAAATAATGAATGATGGCAAATATGGCTTTTGAAACAGCAAAACCTAATGATACAGGTCCCTTTATTTTTCATATGTGGATTCTTCCAAACGTCTGTAAGTTTAAAATGGAGTATAAAGAGTAAAGGCTGATAAATAGCAGTTTCTCTTTGCCTTCATATTAAAGAAAGACACGGTTGAATGAATGATAAAGTATTTTAGCTGGAGTACAAAGAGCTGGTCGGGCTCATCGGAGTCTAACTGATGGTTTTCTTTTGCTCCAGCATTTCAGTGGTTTCTTGCTGTCGAGTCCTCACCGTTGTCTCACCTCTGTGGTTCTTTGATTTTTGTGTTCACGGAGATGTTGCACTGATGAGTTAGGAGGCCTTCATGCGGACTGAACAAATTATTTGTCTAAATCGCGACGGAAGTAAGGGCGAGGATTGTGGCCACGTAAAATCGATTTAAGCCCCCCCCCCAGTGGTAATCTTCCACTGACCGTTCCAAGGCGGCTCTTCTGTGGCGATTTATTTATGTTGTTGTTTGTTACTTACTGTGTGTATCACTTGTGTCTTTTAATTTTGGATGGCCATATGGCCATTTTGTGGGAAAGTAACTGTCCTTATGGCCTTCCTTTGTTTAGGTTTCCATTGTGGTCTGGTCGCTTAATGTTTGTATTTCTTTCCCTTTGGTGTCTTTTATGGGTGCAGTAAGTTAATTGTATCAATTCCTGATCTTTGTTTTACTTCTACTTTTTATAAATAGCAGTTTCTCTTTGCCTCCATAAAAAACACATTTGATTGAACAGAAATGTGATTTTAGCCACAGTATTTTTTACCAGTTATCTTAGATACAATCTTCTAGGCAAGATTCTGAAAGTGAGAAAGGCTCATTCAAGTTTAACATGGTTTTCAATGGTCAGGGAGCCTCAAGAGTCAGCTAGCTCAATTGGTTGAGGGGTTATCTTAATGAAGCTAAACCTGGAAATATAGACAGTTATGGAATTCAGATCATCTGATGCCATGTGCAGCATACCGCACATGAGAACTAGTAATCCATTAAGGGGGTCTGGGCCAACCCGGGCGGTGTAGTGCGAGTCGGACTGCCCATGCATATAGGCTATGCTGATTTCCTTGGGTGGCAGGAATTGAGATGTCATTTCATCTCCGGTAAGGGTCACGCAGGGTTGGGGGCGGCGTCTCCAGGGTGGCCTGGTTGGTGTTGATGGGGACGTTGGGTCTCGGGTCAGGTAAACAGAAAATGCATCCATCTGACACACAAGCTGTAGATTCGCCCTGCGGTGGTTGTCATTACTGCACCAGGCCAGATGTTTAATGGGTCAGGTTCACGGAAAATGTGGGTTGCTCCATTCAGGTACAATTAGCTGGGCAGGGAGGAAAACATAATGGGATATGCTATAAGGAGACAAACACAGAGATGAAAAGCAAATTGTTACTAGAAGATGTACATGAATAAAGCATTAATCATTAGGTTTACAGATTACTAAGGTTCACTGGTGTACAAACTGGGCTGATGTTTTGGAAGTGTCCACTAAGAATAAAGGATAGATCGGTTTTCTAGATCACACAGATCCAGAAATGTATCTTCTAGACAATTGCAACGTTCTGTGCGTGGATTCCTTTTCTATGCAGAAGTAAAAGAAATCTAGCTGTCTAGCTGGGGGAACAAGGTCATCTGTTGGAATGCTGGCAGCACCCTTTAGACCTTTGTATAAAAGGATGAGTCTCCTGTCTTTTCTCCTTTTCTTGAGAGACTCCGATTTTAATTTTCCAAGTATTCCGGTGATGCTCCCAGTCCACTAAATGACATGGGTTTCTAGCTCTGTCAAGATTTCTGGACTTCTAATTCAAGGTAATGTTGGCTGATACCTGATGCTCTATCTCTGGTCGGGCCCGTCGGAGTCTAACTGTTGGTTTTCTTTTGCTCCAGCATTTCAGTGGTTTCTTGCTGTCGAATCCTCACCGCTGATTCATCTCTGTGGTTGTTTGTTTATTTGTGTTCACGGAGATGTTGCACTGATGAGTTAGGAGGCCTTCATGCGGACTGAACAAATTATTTGTCTAAATCGCGATGGAAATAAGGGCGAGGATTGTTGCCACGTAAAATCGATTTAAGCTTCCCCCCCCCCCCCCCCCCCCCCCACCCAATGGAATTCGTTTCCGCTGACCGTTCCAAGGCGGTTTTTCTGTCGCGTATTATTTTTATCGTTTGACTTTAGGTCTTTGTGTCGCTTGTGTTATTTTATTTTGGATAGTCTATTGGCCATTTTGTGGGAAAGTAACTGTCCTTTTGGCTTTCCGCTGTTGGTGTTTCCATTTGGTCTGTTGTTGCATGTTTGTGTTTCTTTCCCTTTGGTGTCTCTGATGGGAGCTATGGGTTGATTGCATCGATTCCTGATCATTGCCTCTACTTTTATTCTGGTTCGAAATCTGTTGGACTTACCAAGATGGCCAGACAGCAAATTGCAAGCGAGACTTCTAGTTTGCTTAAGCTGTCAAATTGAGAATCAGAATTGTTACTGGAGACACGTCAAATGACATTCATACACCGGGACCTGTGATGTGGGAAGTTAGTCCCTAGCTCTAACCAAAGAGGTAAATTTAGCTACACAATCATCAGCACATTCAGCTGTCGAAATAATCGAATCAGGCAGGGCATTCCAATCTCTAATGGTTCTGTGGAAGAACGACTCTTCTGTCTCTGGGTTGATTGCATCGATTCCTGATCATTGCCTCTACTTTTATTCTGGTTCGAAATCTGTTGGACTTACCAAGATGGCCAGACAGCAAATTGCAAGCGAGACTTCTAGTTTGCTTAAGCTGTCAAATTGAGAATCAGAATTGTTACGGGAGACACGTCAAATGACATTCATACACCGGGACCTGTGATGTGGGAAGTTAGTCCCTAGCTCTAACCAAAGAGGTAAATTTAGCTACACAATCATCAGCACATTCAGCTGTCGAAATAATCGAATCAGGCAGGGCATTCCAATCTCTAATGGTTCTGTGGAAGAACGACTCTTCTGTCTCTGGTCGGGCTCATCGGAGTCTAACTGTTGGTTTTCTTTTGCTCCAGCATTTCAGTGGTTTCTTGCTGTCGAGTCCTCATCGTTGTCTCACCTCTGTGGTTCTTTGATTTCTGTGTTCACGGAGATGTTGCACTGATGAGTTAGGAGGCCTTCATGCGGACTGAACAAATTATTTGTCTAAATCGAGACGGAAGTAAGGGCGAGGATTGTGGCCACGTAAAATCGATTTAAGCCCCCCAGTGAAAATCTTCCACTGACCGTTCCAAGGCGGCTCTTCTGTGGCGATTTATTTATGTTGTTGTTTGTTACTTACTGTGTGTATCACTTGTGTCTTTTAATTTTGGATGGCCATATGGCCATTTTGTGGGAAAGTAACTGTCCATATGGCCTTCCTTTGTTTAGGTTTCCATTATGGTCTGGTCGCTTAATGTTTGTATTTCTTTCCCTTTGGTGTCTTTTATGGATGGAGTAAGTTAATTGTATCAATTCCTGATCTTTGTTTTACTTCTTCTTTATAAATGTCAGTTCTTGCAGTAAGGGACTGAAACGCCAACGAATGGTGATTTCTACAGTGTCTAGCTGGGGGAGGGGGGACAAGGTCATCTGTTGGAATCCCATTTTAATTTTACCAGTATTCCAGTCATGCTCCCAGTTTCAAAACAGTAAATGCCTGTTACAAATCTAGCAGCTCTATTCTGAACTTTCTCAATTTCATCGTTAAGGACCACTCCACTGGGGTCCCAGATACAACTACCATATTCCAAGATTGGTCGAACAAAATAGAAGTAGAGGCAATGATCTGGAATCGATACAATTAACTTACAGCTCCCATCAGAGACACCAAAGGGAAAGAAAGACAAACATGAAGCAACAAACCCAAATGGAAACACCACCAGCGGAAAGCCAAAAAGACAATTACTTTCCCACAAAATGTCCAAAAGGCTATCCAAAATAAAACAATATGAGGGACACAAACACCTAAAGACAAACCATTACAAAAATAAACTGCGACAGAAGAACCGCCTTGGAACGGTCAGCGGAAACGAATTCCACTGGGGGGGGGGGGGTTGGCTTAAATCGATTTTACGAGGCCACAATCCTCGCCTTACTTCCGTCGCGATTAAGACAAATAATTTGTTCAGTCCGCATGAAGGCCTCCTAACTCATCAGTGCAACATCTCAGTGAATACAGAAATCAAACAACCACAGAGATGAAACAACGGTGAGGACTCGACCGTAAGAAACAACAGAAATGCTGAGCAAAAGAAAACAACAGTTCGACTCCAATGGGCCCGATCACAGACAGAGCATCAACTAACATAAGCCTTTACGTTGGAACCATCATAGAATCTGAGGCCTGACACACCGGCGTGCAATTAAAGAGGGAAGCAAAGTTGTCACTCGTGATTTGGCTAACTACCATGCATGCAGTCTGTTGCATAACATTTATTTTGTATCCAATCTTTTTATATCGAAGAACGATTTTACGAAATTGGGTGCTGAATCACTGCGGTTATAAATTTTTCTAAATTTATATACCAAGTCACCATAAAATTCGGGT
>OY757016.1:142815540-143244010 GCA_963580285.1 Lucinisca nassula | reverse complement strand
GGTTTTCTTTTGCTCCAGCATTTCAGTGGTTTCTTGCTGTCGAGTCCTCACCATTGTCTCATCTCTGTGGTTCTTTGATTATTTGTGTTCACGGAGATGTTGCACTGATGAGTTAGGAGGCCTTCATGCGGACTGAACAAATTATTTGTCTAAATCCAGACGGAAATAAGGGCAAGGATTGTGGCCACGTAAAATCGATTTAAGCCCCCAGTGGAAATCTTTCCACTGACCGTTCCAAGGCGGTTCTTCTGTGGAGATTTATTTATGTTGTTGTTTGTTACTTACTGTGTGTATCACTTGTGTCTTTTTACTTTGGATGGCCATATGGCCATTTTGTGGGAAAGTAACAGTCCTTATGGCCTTCTTTTGTTTAGGTTTTCATTATGGTCTGGTCGCTTAATGTTTGTGTTTCTTTCCCTTTGGTGTCTTTGGTGGGTGGAGTAAGTTAATTGTATCGATTCCTGATCTTTGTTTTACTTCTACTTTGCTGGCAATTTGAAAATTATTCCTGATTCTAAGATAAGGAATATAATTTCTAAAGGACTAAAATATCGGTTTCCTTCTAAAACTGATTTCAGTAAATGTAGAGATGAAGCACGGTATACTGCAAATTCTAGCTCTTGCAATACCACTGAACTTTCTAAATTATTAACTTCCTGTCTTACTGCTATTAAAACGCATGTTATTAAATATTGTGATAAAGTCTTTGAAATATCAGGAAGAAATCTGTTTTGGTCTATAAAAAAAACAAATGAGGTTTTAAGTAAATTGAAATCCAGACGTTTTCATGCTTCAAGTCTGTCTACTTACGATTTTCCACTCTTTACACTACACTTCCTCATAATCTTATAAAAGAAAAGCTTAATGTTTTAATTGAATGGGCTTTTCACAGAGAAGATTCTCTCTATCTTGCATGTAATGTCAGAAATGCATTTTTCACTTTTAAAGAGCAAAATAAATATACACATTGGTCATGTCAGAAAGTTTGTGATGCCCTCACCTTTCTACTTGACAATATTTATATTAGATTCGGTACTAAGTTATTTAGACAAATTGTGGGTATTCCGATGGGTACGAATTGCGCATCTCTTGTGGCTGATCTGTTCTTGTATTGTTGTGAAAGAGACTTCATGTTGTCGCTTTCCATTGATAACCAATCTGAAATTATTGAAGCTTTTAGCTCTACTTCTAGATATTTAGATGATTTATTAAATATTGACAATACTTACTTTGATGGCTTGATCAGTCAGATTTATCCCTAGAACTTCAGTTAAACAAGGCAAATTCCTTTGATACCGAGGCCCCCTTTTTTAAATTACATTTATCTATTGTAGATGGATTTGTTTCTTGCAAAATTTATGATAAACGTGATGATTTTGATTTAGAGATTGTAAATTTTCCTTTTTTGGATGGTGATGTACCTCGTGCGACATCGTATGGGGCTTATATTTCGCAGTTAATTCGATTTGCTAGAGTGTCTAGACATGTATCCGACTTCAACACTCATAATCAATTATTAACCGCTAAACTTCTTAATCAGGGGTATCGGTATCATAAACTACGTAAAGCCTTTTCTAAGTTTTATAGACGTCATTCTGATTTGGTTTCAAAATTCAATGTTGGACTTAAACACTTCTGCAACAAGGCCTAACGGAACCCGAATTCTATTTTGACTTAGTATATAAATTTAGAAAAATACATGCCTGTAATGACTTTAGTGCCCAATTTCGTAAAATCGTTCGTCGATATATTAATATGTTCTATAAAAGGGTTATCCTTTGGAAGCAAGGAATACACCACAGAAGTGAAAAATATGGAATGTACATGTTTTCTGGCCAGACTAGCTAGTTTCGGCTAATTAGGCCTCATCAGTGACCCTCAGATATTTTCAAAATTCCACAATGGAATCAATGATCCCAAAGGACAAGAAAATATAATCTACACTATGATGTAGGGCAGGGAGACGTTTTACCGCCACCACACATTCCCACACACCAGCTGTAGTGAAGTTAAATATGTTCTATAAAAAGGCTATCCTTTGGAAGCAAGGAATACACCACAGAAGTGAAATATATGGAGTGTACATGTTTTCAGGGCCAGACTAGCGAGTTTCGGCCAATTAGGTCTCATCAGTGACCCTCAGATATTTTCAAAATTCCGCAATGGAATCAATGATCCCAAAGGACAAGAAAATATAATCTACACTAAAGACTGGGTACAACATAAATGTTATAAAACAGATTGCATGCATGGTGGTTAACCCAATCACGGTTGGCAACTTTGCTTCCCTCTTTGTTTGCACACCGGTGGGTCGAGCCTAAGATTATATGACGGTTCCAGCGTAAAAACATAAATGGAATTTTATTTTTGTATTCTTTTTGATGTTTGGCGTCTGATGCTCCGTCTTTGGTCGGGCCCCTCGGAGTCTAACTGTTGGTTTTCTTTTGTTCCAGCAATTCTGTTGTTGTATGCTGTCGAGTCCTCAACCTTGTTTCATCTCTGTAATTTTTTTATTTGTATGTTCTCAGAGATGTTACACTGATGAGTTAGGAAGCCTTCATGCGACTAAACAAAATTAGTGTATACCGCGACAGAGGTAAGGGCGAGGATAATGGCCATGTAAAATCGATTTAAGCCCCCTAGTGGAATTCTTTCCACTGACCGTTCCAAGGCGGTTCTTCTGTAGCGGTTTATTTATGTTATTGCTTGTTACTCAGTGTGTGTATCACTTGTGTCTTTTAATTTTGGATGGCCATTTGGCCATTTTTTTGGAAAGTAACCGTCCTTATGGCCTTTTTTGTGTAGGTTTCCATTATGGTCTGGTCGCTTCATGTTTGTGTTTCTTTCCCTTTGGTGTCTTTGATGGGTGGAGTAAGTTAATTGTATCGATTCCTGATCTTTGTTTTCCTTCTACTTTGAAGCACGAAAACGCCTGGATTTCAATTTATTTAAAACTTCATTAGAATTTTTAATAGACCAAAACAGATTTCGACCTGATCTTTCGAATACTTTGTCGCAATATTTTATCACATGCTTTTTGATGGAAGTAAAACATGAAGTTAATAATTTGGAGAGTTCAGTTGGGTACAATAGCTTGAATTTGCAATAAACCGTTCTTTGTATGGTTTTTTATGAAGTTTAGGTAACCAATATAACGTAGGAAGCCTGTCTTGGCCTTCTGTAACACAGACAGCAAACTTGGTGGCTGAATGACAAATATGGTCATCAACGAAAGCCCTCTCTTCAGCTAAAGGCTGAAGTTCATAGGCCTTAGTACCACCTAAGTTCTTGCTGAAGAGTGTTAACATAGTGAAAAGTAGAAGTAAAACAAAGATCAGGAATCGATACCATTAACTTACTCCACCCATCAAAGACACCAAAGGGAAAGAAACACAAACATGAAGCGACCAGACCATAATGGAAACCTAAACAAAGTAAGGCCTTAAGGACAGTTACTTTCCCACAAAATGGCCGTCCAAAATAAAAAGACACAAGTGATACTCACAGTAAGTAACAAACAACAATATAAATAAACCACAACAGAAGAAACGCCTTGGAATGGTCAGCCGTCAAACAACGACCACATTGTTAGCGGCCTTATCAGCTGGAGCCAAAACAGCTGGTCCCAAAAACAAGACCTTTATATGCTGCCTCTTTTACATCCTGAGGGCACTAATGAAGATTTCGCCTCAGGAAACCAAGCCTTCTATCTGCCTTAGTACACATGTTGCTAATATGACTATTCCATCTCAAGTTGTGTGAGATTGTCACTCCAAGGTATTTAATGGAGTCCACATTCTCGAGGACCGTTCCCTCTAAGGTGTAAGAAGCAATAAATTCGATTTGCTAGAGTGTGTATACATAGTCATGTAACTTACTTCAACACTCGTAATAAATTATTAACGGCTAAACCACTTCTTCAGGGTTATCGGTACCATAAACTACGCAAAGCCTTTTCAAAATTTTATAGACGCCATTCTGATTTAATTTCAAAATTCAATATTGGACTTAAATCTCTCCTGCAACAAGGTCTATCGGAATCCGAATTTTATGGTGACTTAGTATATAAATTCAGAAAATTATATATCCGCAATGACTTCAGAACCCAATTTTGTAAAATCATTCTTCGATATAAAAAGATTGGGTACAACATGTATGTTATACGACAGGCTGCATGCATGGTTGTTAACCCAATCACGGTTGGCAACTTTGCTTCCCTCTTTAATTAAACGCCGGTGGGTCAAGCCTCAGTTTCTATGACGGTTCCAACGTAAAGGCTTATTGAATTAGAGAGATCTAATTCAAGGTAATGTTGGTTGGTGCCTGATGCTCTGTCTCTGGTCTGGCCCATCGGAGTCTAACTGTTGGTTTTCTTTGCTCCAGCATTTCAGTGGTTTCTTGCTGTCGAGTCCTCGCCGTTGTCTCATCTCCGTGGTTCTTTGATTATTTGTGTTCACGGAGATGTTGCACTGATGAGTTAGGAGGCCTTCATGCGGACTGAACAAATTATTTGTCTAAATCGCGACGGAAGTAAGGGCGAGGATCGTGGCCACGTAAAATCGATTTTAGCCCCCCCCCCCCCCCCCCCCCCCCCCCCAGTGGAAATCTTTCCACTGACCGTTCCAAGGCGGTTTTTCTGTGACGATTTATTTATGTTGTTGTTTGTTACTTACTGTGTGTATCACTTGTGTCTTTTTATTTTGGATGACCATATGGCCATTTTGTGGGAAAGTAACTGTCCTTATGGCCTTCCTTTGTTTAGGTTTCCATTATGGTCTGGTCGCTTAATGTTTGTGTTTCTTTCGCTTTGGTGTCTTTGGTGGGTGGAGTAAGTTAATTGTATCGATTCCTGATCTTTGTTTTACTTCTACTTTTTATTAGATCTCTTCCTAGTTATCTGCATAATATTGCATTTAACGGGCTGAAATCTCATGTCCCATTTTCGGGCCCAACATCCTAATCTATCTATGTCAGCCTGAAGTTTCAATGAGTCATCTGTATATCTAATTTCCAGGTAACAAACACAGTCGTCTGCGAACAGTCTTATTTCTGAGTCAATATCAGTGAAAATATCATTGTTGTACAGGGAGAACAATAGTGGACCAAGAACAGTCCCTTGCGGGACTCCAGACAAAAACTGGAGCCCATTCTGATTATTCACCATTAACAACAACGCGCTGTTTTCTGTAGCAAAGAAAGGCATCTATCCATTTGAGGGTATTCCTTCCAATTCCGTAACCAAATAACTTAGATTTAAGTAGTTCATGAGGAGGGGTGTCGAAAGCCTTCTCGAAGTCCAGAATAAATGTCCACCTGTCCCTCGTTGTCCAAGATTTTGCCTAGTCATTAATAACTGTGCTCAGCTGAGTTTCACAACTATGCCTTTTCCTTTATCAAATAACAAGCTAGACTCAAGACAGCAGCTTGCAAGTGAGACTTCCAGTCTCCTTCAAGCCAGACAATAGACGGTGAGACTTCTAGTCTCGCCCAAGCCCGAAGAGACACTGGGACATCAGTCTCACTCAAGGATGATAAGGCCTTCAAGATAAAGTGGAGAGGAGTGTTGTGTCTTGACCTGCCCAGAAATGCCGACCCGGAAGGTGATGGGTTTTACCCACTTTGGTATTCCATGGTACCTGGGAAGCGAGAAAATCGTGCAGGATAGACCCCGCTCCTGCAGTCTAGAGAGCCATCTTGAAGTAAAGACACCAGCCTAGCTGCCAGGAGAATATCACCCATTTATCCAGGAAGGACTTCTACCCTGTCCTGTCTCCAGTCCTGGTCCCACATACGGGTTATTAAAAATACATTAGTGTTGTGTCCTTGAGCAAAGCACTTCTATCTATCTATCTATCTATCTATCTATCTATCTATCTATCTATCTATCTATCTATCTATCTATCTATCTATCTATCTATCTATCTATCTTCTTATACTGAGTCGGTCATACTTGGCCATTACCCCAGTTGATTGGTTGGCTAAATTTAGAATTTAGCTGAAAAAAAATAGAGAGGCACTGGATGCGTCCTTAAAACTTTTTACAATCTGCATAACAGAGGTATCCTAAAACGCATACCTCTGAGTCTCAATCTTTCACTGTACGGGTTTTAACTCTTCTTCGGACTTGGCATTCACCGCAGAGGAGGGAAGACTATTCCATTGGGGAATAGTTCTAGGAAAGAACGAGTTCTTCAGGGCATCACTATAGGACTGGTATCTACGATATTGTGAGTCGTTTACTTTTGATGCCCTTGTTTGGGTCGACACTGTTACAGGGGTCAAGTACCTATCTTTATTAATAGACGCTGAATCAGTGTGTATCTTGTCGAAGAAGGTTAAAGAGGACTGCTCACGACGGGCCTCCAGGGACGGCCACTCTAGCTTATTAAGCATGTCACCGACGCTACTTCTATTTCGCCATCGCCTACAGGTCCATCGAGCAGCTGTCCTCTGCACCTTCTCCACCTGCTGATTCTTAGTTTTAACATAGGGATGCCAAATGGGTGATGCATATTCAAGTTGAGGGCGAACCAATGTTTTATATGCAACATCCTTTGTCTGCCTAGGTGCAAAAGCCATGTTCCGTCTAAGGAATCCTAAAGTCCTAGTTGCTTTTGATGTAATCTCAGAGATATGTTGACCCCAATCAAGATCGTCAGTGATGGTGATACCAAGATATTTGGCGGATTGAACATGCTCCAAAATTTGCTGGTGAAGTGTATAGTCGAACTTAATTTGCTTGTCCGGAGGGTGTCGTGACACCATCATTGAGTAACATTTGGCCACATTGAACTTCATTTGCCAATCGGCCTCCCACTGTGCAAGTTGATCCAGGTCATCTTGCAAAATAAGACAATCAGAGGGAGAACATATGTTCCTATACAGGACACAATCATCAGCAAACAAACGGACCGATGACCTGATATTATCGGGGAGATCATTGATGAAAACCAAGAAAAGGACCGGTCCAAGGACCGAACCTTGGGGGACTCCAGATAAAACAGGGACTGGATCAGACGCTTGGCCATCAAGTACAACTTGTTGTGAGCGCCCAGAGAGCCATGAGCTAATTCACCTATGTGTGGATCCTCTTATCCCATAGTACCCCAGTTTCTGTAATAGCCTTCTGTGAGGTACCTTAGCAAAGGCCTTAGCGAAGTCAATGATGATCAAGTCTATCTATCTTCATATACTGAGTCGGTCAAACTTGGCCATTACCTCAGTTGGGTGGTGCGCTAAATTTAGAATTTAGCAAAAAACAAAAAAAAAAAAAAAAACACACCCACTGGATGAGTTCTTAAAACTATTTACAATCTGCTTTCAGAGGTGTACTAAAACGCACACCTCTGGATCCCAATCTACACCATGCGGGCTTTGAACTCCTCTGCAGTTTTGGCATTTACCACAGAGGAGGGAAGACTATTCCACTGAGGAATAGTTCTAGGGAAGAAAGAATTCTTCAGGGCATCACTATAGGCCTGGTACCTACGATATTGACTGTTGTTTAGTTTTGATGCCCTTGTTTGAGTTGAAGTAGTCACAGGGGTCAAGTATTTATCTTTATTAAGAGACACTGTGTCAGAGTGAATCTTATAAAAGAAGGTTAAAGAGGACTGCTCGCGACGGGCCTCCAAGGATGGCCACTCCAGCTCACCGAGCATATCACCAACACTGCTTCTGTTCCGCCATCGCCTGCAGGTCCATCGGGCAGCCGTTCTCTGAACCTTCTCAACCTGCTGAACCTGAGTTTTAACATGGGGGTGCCAAACAGGTGATGCATACTCTAATTGAGGTCTAACCAAGGTTTTGTATGCAACACCCTTCGTCTGCCTGGGTGCAAAAGCCAAATTACGTCTAAGAAACCCTAATGTCCTAGTTGCTTTAGAGGTAATCTCAGAAATATGTTGACCCCAATCAAGATTATCAGTAATGGTGATACCAAGATATTTTGCGGATTGGACATGTTCCAAAGTATGCTGATGTAATGAGTAGTTGAATTTAATCTGCTTGTCTGGAGGGTGCCGTGACACCCTCATTGAATGACATTTGGCCACATTGAACTTCATTTGCCAATCGGCCTCCCAACGTGCTAGGCTATCCAGGTCATCTTGTAAGATAAGACAGTCAGAAGTAGTATATATGTTCCTATACAAAACACAATCATCAGCAAACAGCAGGAAGATCATTAATAAATATCAAGAAAAGGACCGGTCCAAGTACCGAACCTTGTGGGACACCGGACAAAACAGGGACTGGATCCGACGCTTGGCCGTCAAGTACAACTTGTTGAGTGCGTCCAGAGAGCCATGAGCTAACCCACTTAAGTGTGGATCCTCTAATCTCATAATGATCTAGTTTGTACAATAGCCTCCTGTGAGGTACCTTGTCGAAGGCCTTTGCAAAATCCATGATAATCAGGTCAGTCTGTTTGTGGCCACGATTAATGGCCCCATCCAGATTGCTCACTATGTCATGGTAGAACTGAACTAATTGAGTTTCACAAGACCTTCAACTTCGGAAATCATGCTGGCAGTCAGCAAGAATGCTTTCAAAGGCTAGGTGCTTGTTAATGTTGCTGACTAATATATGCTCCAGGGTTTTGCAACAGATGCATGTGAGCGACACCGGTCTGTAATTCGCAGCATCATATTTTTCTCCTTTCTTAAAGACCGGGGTTACGTTTGCTTGTCGCCAGTCATCTGGTACAGTGCCCCGAGCAAGTGATTCATTGAAAATAAAGGCCAGCAGGGGAGATATTTCAGCACTACATTCCTTAAGCACCCTGGCATGCAGACCGTCAGGCCCAGATGCCTTATGTATGTTGAGCTTGTCCAACAGTTTTGCGACCCCTTTGGGGTCAACTGTTATGTCCCCCATAGAGGGGAACGGACTTGTACCTTTTGATGGTAGCTCACCGTCAGCTTCACGTGTAAACGCCGATTGAAACTGCTTATTACATATATTTGCCTTTTCGCGTGATTCAGTTTTCAAAATTCCTTTTTCTCTAAGTGAAGTGATCCCAAATGATTCTTTTTTCAGGGACTTTACAAATGACCAAAATTTCTTAACTTTTCCATTCTTCTGGGGCCCCTCGGGATCAATATTTTCATCATCAAAGGTAAAGATGCTGGAAACATGATTCCAATATGCATCTCTGATTACCTTTTGTACATGTGCTCTGAACCTTTTGTAATGGTTCTTCACGTCGGGATTGCTAGACTTACGAGCACGAAAGTACATTCTGTCACGTCTTCTGATTAGGTGTTTGATCGTGTTATCGATCCATGGTACACTATGCTTTGTTTTGGTCATTTTTATTGGTATGTACCTTTCCATGGCCGTCGTAAGTTCGGTCTTAAAACTGACCCACAAGTCATTTACTGACATGCGAGAGAGGTCAGTCTGTTTGTGGCCACGGTTTATGGTCCTTCATCCACATTGCTTAAAAAACTACTGCTTACCACCTAGGAAGTCCTGCTCGTAATGCTCATGTGAGCGAGTAGCAGTAATAGGAGAAAAAAGGCACAAAATCTCATGTGATTTCGCTATATAGTTACACTTTTTTTCAGCACGACGATTATGCCGATAGTCCCTGCGAAACAGAAAAATGGCTGAATTGTTACTCGATTCCAATATTCGGTTATGGGTTTTCTTACCGATCGTCTTGATTACATTTCTTGTCGGCATAATTCGGCATTATGTTACTATACTTCTGTCGTCAGATAAAAAGACGGAGATGGAACAAGTAAAAGATAGGTAATGAGGGTATTCTGGGTCTCGGGGAAAGACCGAAATCAGGCGACAGGGCTTGAGCGGTCATTTCATCTCAGAATCAGAATTGTTACTGGGGACACGTCAAAAGACATTCATACACCAGGACCTGTGATGTGGGAAGTTAGTCCCTAGCTCTAACCAAAGACTGGAATACTTGGAAAATTAAAATGGGAGTCTCTCAAGAAAAGGAGAAGAGACAATAGGCTAATCCAGATATGACCGACTCAGTATAAGAAGATAGATAGATAAATCCTTTTATACAAAGGTCTAAAGGGTGCTGCCAGTATTCCAACAGATGACCTTGTTCCCCCAGTTAGACACTGTAGAAATCACCATTCGTTGGCGTTTCAGACCCTTGCTGCAAGAACTGACATTTATAAAGAGTCGTTCTTCCCCAGAACCATTAGAGATTGGAATGCCCTTCCCGATTCGATTATTTCGACAGCTGAAGGTGCTGATGATTGTGTAGCTAAATTTACCTCTTTGATTAGGTTGTGGGACAACTCGGCACATAGCAAACTCGGCACATAACAAACTCGGCACATGACAAACTCGGCCTATACAAACTCAGCTCATAATTAGCTGTTTGGGTCAATTATCTGTTGTTCACTTGGTAATGATAATTGCATAACCAAACAAATAATCAAATCAAATTAAAGTTACCTGTGAAATAGGGACCAACTGAATAGGGACCAAACATCAATATTTAATGAAGTAGATCTTTATTAAAAAAAAAAACAAATATGAAGATTTTTTTTTCAATAAAATTTCAAATATTTAAGTTTCAAATATTTAAGTTGTTTCTTTAATTATCAGCGAATAAATCTTAAAAAAAAAATAAAAAAATCAGATTCACAGCTTTAGTCATCGTCTGATTAATCAGATAATTAGTGAAGCAATTAAGTCATATCCAGAGCTTATTGATTTAGACGTTTTTTTTAAAAAAATGCAAAAAAATAAACTAGAAACTTTTTTTTTAATTTAATAAGCATATATATAATTATTATTATATAAAATAATGATAATAAAACAGGCAAATAAAGTATTAATGCACAGCTTAATAAGCATTATAAGTATTGTGGGCCAAGTTTGCTATGTGCCGAGTTGGCTATGTGCCGAGTTGTCCCGATACTTTTGATTAGAGCTAGGGACTAATACCCACATCACAGGTCCTGGTGTATGAATGTCATTTGACGTGTCACCAGTAACAATTCTGATTCTGAAAGAGGTAAATTTAGCTATCATGCTACAGATTAGAAATGATTGAAATCAACCTTCAGGCTGCAGAAATTGTTTGTTTGTTTGATTTGAGGTTTAACGTCCCCGTCAACACTGTAAAGGTCATTTTGGAGACGTTGCTTCCAATTTTG
Organism: Lucinisca nassula; assembly: GCA_963580285.1. Lineage (NCBI taxonomy): Eukaryota > Metazoa > Mollusca > Bivalvia > Lucinida > Lucinidae > Lucinisca > Lucinisca nassula. Next base: position 143,232,866 of record OY757016.1, on the reverse strand, counting down.
TGGGACTTTTACCCGACATTAAGATGAAATGACATCTCAAGCCCTGTCGCCCAATGAAACCAATAGGGTTTATTAGCATGGACGGTCCGCCTCGCACCGCGGTTCCTGGACAGGCTTAGTTCCTCTAAGCGGTTTACCAGTACTAGTGTGCGGGCCGGATTTAGCTCTACGTGGAAGCATCATGCAGCCAGTGTTCTGCCAAGGCCGCGCCCTTGCGCCATTGGCGCGGAAAAAATCTGTATGGCGCAGAAAAGTTGACATCCATGGGCCCGTGGGCGCATCCAAATTATTGCCGGGCGCACCTTTTTCTCGAGGAACGAACCGTCATCATGTCTTGATCCGGTTGCTTTCCTTTGAAGTCTATTAATCTGCAGCCCAATATATATTTTTAGCCTCTCAAAATTAATCCAACACGTTTTTCAAACCTGACACCTGTGGACTGGTCACGTGTCAGTGGCCGTAAATATTGCCTTTGGTTTGATAATACCCAACGCTCTTATAATAATTTGTTTATGGTAACAGATTCCGACTTAATTGTAGAGCCAACAGCGAATGTTCTGATCAGGCTGCGCAGGCTGATCTGTCTCTTTTTGATCAACCCATGTTTCAGTGTTCCCCAAAATTATATTTCCTTAGGCTAAAAATAGTAATGAGACACATTTAGCTGAAGGCCAAGAAAAATATTCTGTTTGATCTTTTTTGTGTACCGACTGCAAGGTCATGATTTTCATGTCAAAGTCTACAACACCTGTTTAACATTGTATTTCCACATTTAAAAGTCGGACAGAAATAAAATATTGATTGATAAATGGCCTTTTCAAGAGGTCATACTCGCCCTTTGTATAAATTGTTTTTTTTTTTTTTTTGTGAATGGCCCTGCTTTTTTGGTGAATGGCCCCACTTTTTTGTAAATGGCCCGACAATTTCCTGTCTGATGGGCCATTGGCCCATGTTTTTGAATTTCTTGGCAGAACACTGGCAGCCCATATATTTCTTCAAGCCCCTATGGGCGGGGGCTTGGCTGCAGAAATATAAATGCTGTCAGACATTAAGGGGCGGACTAGTCCTGTACAACAAGACCCTACTGACGTTCAGTCACTGAGTCACTCCGTAGGGTCTTGTGTCCTTCCATACAAAAACTGGAAATTCTGAAAATCACACCAATATTCAATATTGGTGGCATGTTCAATAAAAAGGATATGATCATATGATGAATAACATACAAATCTTAAGTTTGGCAAAGCAGCTTTCTTGTTTTTAACCTGTAAGTGCATATAAACGTTAACTTTTCACAAAACGCGACTCTGTACAGGGTCGCGATGTAAACAATATGGCCGTTCATTTCCGTAATTTGTTTGGTGAATCCCGGTGATGATCGTAAAGGCAAAGATAAAACCCAGTACTTGATTCTCCGTACCGTGAATAAGAATAGAATTGTTTATTTCACCAATTATGGACCCTCGCGGGTACATAAAAACTACATGCAATGAGAATTTATTGTCTGTCTGCTTGGAATACTCGGAGGGGGCACTAATAAATGTGTTTGACCTTGTTGCTGCGAATCTGCAGTTTCTAGAACTGAAAATGGAGTAATTTACTGATATGAACTTAGGCACAGCCTTAATGCTGTAGTGGTAGGATAGGGAAGGGTAGGATAGGAGTAAGTGTAAGGTAGCAGTAGGGGCAGGGGTGGGGTAGAGGTAGGGTATTGTAGGGGTGGGGGTAGGGTAGAGGTTACTGTTAGGGTAAGGTAGGGAGTAGGGTGGGTTAGGATAGGGGTAAGGGTATGGGGTAGGCAGGGGTATGGTAGCGGAAGAGGTAGGTGCAAGGGAAAGGAGATGGGTATGGGAATGGATAGGGTAGGGGTATGATAGGGGATGGGGGTAGGGGTAAGGGCTGGGGTATGGTAAGGGGTAGGGTTTATATGCATGGACAGTCCGACTCGCACCACTTTGCCTGGACAGGCTTAGACTTCTAAGAGGTTTACCAGTACTTGTGTGCGGTCAACATGATGCTCCCAATCTATTTTTCAAAGCCCCCATGGGCGAGGGCCGACCGTAGAGTTGGGTGGGGTAGGTGGTCTGGTGGTGGTAAGGGGTAGTGTAGTGGTAAGGGGTAGGATAGGGTAGTGTAAGGTTAAGGGGTATGAATGGGTTAGGGTTTAGGGCAGGGGTATGATAGAGGTAAGGGTTAGGGTTGGGTAAGGGGTAGGGGCTGGGATATGGAAAAGGGTAAGGATATTGGGTGGGAAGGTAGGGTAAGGGGTAGGGGAATGTGGTAGGATAGGTGTAAGGGGCTGGTAGGGGGTTGGGTAGGGGTATGGTTTTGGTAGGCTAGGGTATTGCAACGGAAGGGGTAGGGGCTGGGGTATGGGATGGGGATAGGGTAGGGTAAATGTAGGGGTATGGGGCGTGGTAGGGGTATGGGTAGCCGAAGGGGTAGGGATAAGAGGTAGGGGCTGGGGTATGGGATGTGGGTAGGTTAACGGTGGGGTAGGGTAAGTGTAGGGGTAGGGGCGTGGTAGGGTATGGGCAGCGGAAGGTTAGGGGTAAGAGGTAGGGGCTGTGGTATGGGATGGGGGTAGGGTAGGGGTATGGGGCATGGTAGGGGAAGTGATAGGGTATGGGTAAGAGGTAGTGGTATGGATATTGGTATGGTAGTGGGTGGGTAGGTAGGGGTATGGTTGGGGTATGGTAGCGGAAGGGGTAGGTGCGAGGGAAAGGGGATGGGTATGGGAATGGATAGGGTTGGGGTAGGGTATGATAGGGGAAGGGGGTAGGGCTGGGGTATGGTACGGGGTAGGGGCTGGGGACTGGGTAGGGGTGAGGTAGGTGTAGGGTTAGTGGGATGGTGTATGGTAGGGGAAGGGGTAGGGGTATTGTAGGGGAAGGAGATAGGGTTGGGGTAGGGGTATGATAGGGGTGGGTAGAGGCTAGGGGGGTGGTATGAGGAGGGTGTGTATAGGGTAGGATATAATTGGATAGGGTGTCCCTTGCTTGATTCTTTCCTTGAAGAAATTGCCTTTCCGTTTACAACTACGCAGACAAAGCAAAACCATGTGATATAGTCGAAACCACTACAGCTTCTAATTTCAAATGAGTGACAGAATGCTTAAAACCTCTGTTTCTCTTTAAAAAAAAATCCCTGGCAACACGCAACGCAAACAACAGCTATGTTTGATGTTGTTCTATTCAGATCAGTTTTTTTCGCGAACTGTGACGTCACTGGTTTCGGCAGGAATCGAAACATCCCGAAGTGAAATCCAATATGGTGGACGGATAAAAAACAGTACCTAAAGCTTCGTGGATATTTTTAGGATAATATTGAATATTTTTGGGCTTATTTTGAACAGAGAATGACACAGAACAATACAGTTCTGTGACTTATATCGGATGACATTATAAAACCAGTGATTTTCCCGTTTCTTAACGGAATTTCCAGTTTTTCGCGGTTGGGACTCATGACCTTACAGGAAAGCAGCGTAGTGTAATGTATGGAAGGTCATGAGTTCAGGACTAGGGGCGGACCTTTCATCTCAATGTTGGGTAAAAGTCCCACAAAATTGGAAGCAAAGTCTCCAAAATGACCTAAATAGTATTAACCTCAAATCAAACAAACAAAATTGGTCAAATCATTTTTGAGACTGCATTTTTGGTTCAAGCTTCATGAAAAGCCCCCGCCCATAGGGGCTTGAAGAAATATATGGGCTGCATGATGCTTCCACGCAGAGCTGAATCTGGCCTGCACACTAGTACTGGTAAACCGCTAAGAGGATCTAAGCCTGTCCAGGAACCCTGGTGCGAGGCAGACCGTCCATGCTAATAAACTCTATTGGTTTCATTGGGCGACAGGGCTTGAGATGTCATTTCATCTCAATGTCGGGTAAAAGTCCCACAAAATTGGGAGCAACGTCTCCAAAATGACCTTTACAGTGTTGACGGGGATGCTAAACCTCAAATCAAACAAACAAAATCAAGCTTCATGAAACTTGCCAAGAATGTTTGCCTTTATGAAATCTTCAATATGTTTGAATATGGGTCATGTGGGATCAAAAACAAGGTGATGAATAGACTCAGCCGTCAGGTGAGCGATACAGGACCATCATGGTCCTCTTGTACTATATAAAAGTGGGGTTCAAGGGGGTCAAAATTATACAGGCCTGTTTTCGTGATGGAAGTTTTCGGATAACAACCCACCACGAGCACCGAAGTTGCTAAATGCTGCAAGAAATGCTGACAGCACGTCCCAAGCTAACTCAACTCCCCCTTATCCACATTTAAAAGGCAACTTCCACCAAGACAACACTGTCCAATTTTACGAAATCTACACTATTTACTTTGAAAAACACCAATAAAATATGCAAAAGTTGTTTGCTAAAATTGTAGTTGTGTGTTTCAGTAGAAAAGACACAGTTGTCCAATCCATCTATCCATAAAATGTATATCTTGGGGTTCCTTTTTTATGCATTTATTAAGCACTTAGCATTAATAAAGAAAGTTTTTATTGACTGAAGCACCTTCCAATCAACAGCTGCACAACAAACATACGGCCCTCTTGATCACTCAGATGTATCAAGTCATCGTCATGTTTTAGATATTTGGCATATTTTATCAGTTATATCCATTCACTTACTGTTATGTATTTATCAAAAAAAAATGAGAAGAATTGTATTTACCATGGGCAAGTTGTCATACCGTTTGTCGATTTGTTTAAACCATGGGGCAATTTGCACAAAAAGGTGGGGGAGTTGTCTAGGGGCAGTGTTCTGCCAAGGCCGCGCCCTTGCGCCATTGGCGCGGAAAAAATCTGTATGGGGCAGAAAAGTTGACATCCATGGGCCCGTGGGCGCATCCAAATTATTGCCGGGCGCACCTTTTTCTCGAGGAACGAACCGTCATCATGTCTTGATCCGGTTGCTTTCCTTTGAAGTCTATTAATCTGCAGCCCAATATATATTTTTAGCCTCTCAAAATTAACCCAACACGTTTTTCACACCTGACACCTGCGGACTGGTCACGTGTCAGTGGCCGTAAATATTGCCTTTGGTTTGATAATACCCAACGCTCTTATAATAATTTGTTTATGGTAACAGATTCCTACTTAATTGTAGAGCCAACAGCGAATGTTCTGATCGGGCTGCGCAGACTGATCTGTCTCTTTTTGATCAACCCATGTTTCAGTGTTCCCCAAAATTATATTTCCTTAGGCTAAAAATAGTAATGAGACACATTTAGTTGAAGGCCAAGAAAAAAATTCTGTTTGATCTTTTTTGTGTACCGACTGCAAGGTCATGATTTTCATGTCAAAGTCTACAACACCTGTTTAACATTGTATTTCCACATTTAAAAGTCGGACAGAAATAAAATATTGATTGATAAATGGCCCTTTCAAGAGGTCATACTCGCCCTTTGTATAAATTGATTTTTTTTTGTGAATGGCCCTGCTTTTTTGGTGAATGGCCCCACTTTTTTGTAAATGGCCCGACAATTTCCTGTCTGATGGGCCATTGGCCCATGTTTTTGAATTTCTTGGCAGAACACTGTAGGGGCGAATTTTCATTTGGATGAGCGAATTATCTTGGGGGTGGGTTATCTTTGGGGTGATTTGTCCTGAAGCCTGACACAACCTTTTGGAAGTTTGGCATTCCTGAAGCAAAATAAAATTTATTATCATTGATGATGAAAACTTTACAGGTGATAGAATAAATGGCACTTATGTTTTGTTTGGTTCGTAATTTGTTTATTTGGTAGTCATTATTTTGTTTGTTAGATGATTGGCTAGATTCAAGTTAAATGTTCTTGAAAGGGCCAACCCCAGTCCCCAGCCAAAAATAAATAAATAAATATATAAGGTAAATTTAACAAACAGCTAATTATTTAAGATCATTATTGTCCACAGTACATTTGGATGCTGATTGTAATATTTTTAATTTTGCATGGATCTAAGCGACCTACTTTCGGTATTTTGCGGGCGATTTCAAGTTAGTGAAAGAATCAGAATCCGAATTATTACTGGTGACGCGTCAAATGACATTCATACACCAGGACCTGTGATATGGGAAGTTAGTCCCTAGCTCTAACCAAAGAGGTAAACTTAGCTACACAATCCTCAGCACCTTCAGCCGTCGAAATAATCGAATCGGGAAGGATATTCCAATCTCTAATGGTTCAATGATAGCTCAACGGAGCGTGATAGCTCAGTGGTTAGTGCACTTGCCTCTGATGCTAAAGGTCCCAGGTTCGATCCCCGGCAGCGGCGATAAAATGTTGGTGTCCGAACACGCTCCATTGGCATCATTTGCAGGGATGAATGTCATAAAGTGCACCGTCCTTCGGATCGGGACGTTAACTGGAGGCCCCCTGTGCAGGGAGAACCATCCCCTGTGCAGGTTAAAGATCCCTACCGTAATTACATGATTACTGTGTAGGCTTTCATCCTGCAAACCTGGAGTGTATGTAATGTACACCTGCGGTAATGGTCAAATATGACCGACGCAGTATCAGTAGATAGATAGATAGATAGGTTCGGGGGAAGAAAGATTCTTTATAAATGTCCGTTCTTGCAGTAAGGGTCTGAAACGTCATTGAATGGTGCTTTCTGCAGTGCCTAGCTGGGGGAACAAGGTCAACTGTTGGAATGCTGGCAGCAACCTTTAGACCTTTGTATAAGAGTATGAGCCTACTGTCTCTTCTCCTTTTCTTGAGAGACTCCCATCTTAATTTTCCTAGAATTCCAGTCATGCTCCCAGTTTCAAAGCAGTAATTTCCAGTTACAAATCTAGCAGCTCTTTTCTGAACTTTTTCAATTTCTTCATTGAGGACTACTCTGCTTGGGTCCCAGATGCAACTACCATTGTGTGCAAAGGAAACCTGTAATCTAAACATCAAAACTATCGTAAATACGTACTGTTTCCGTGTCGAATCTCAAATCTTCGCACTTTCAGAGTTCAAAAGGAGTTATTTTTGCAAAAAATGCTCGGGTGGCCTGAAGACTACGATCGACACCGGGAACTTCCTTGCAATTTTGTGCAGTTTTCATGCACACTACATTGTTTACACATATTTAGGGTGTTTTGAAACCTCGATCGAGGTTATAAACGTTGTACCTCGATTTTTCACTTCTCCTGGGCCTGATTACTGCTACTCTCTCACATCTGAGCATTACAATCAGGATTTCCTGGGTGGTAAACCAGTACTTTCATTCTTTCTACTTATAATAGGAAGTTTTAGGAATTCCGTTTATGGCATAATTCATGCGCAAAGCACTGGTCGTCAGTTGAAATGGCCATCGCTATTCAAATGTAACGGCAGAACTTAAAATGCTAATAATATCCAAACATTTTAAAAGAAAATATACCCGTTTACATTGAAATAATGCCTCGAGAAGGAAAGAATGATATTTTGCATTTATAACTGAAGTTCATTTATCCTGGATCCGTTTTTAATTGACGAAAATCTCTTCATGAACGACCCATGTCAATGGCCTGAGATACCATTATTCACGAAAGCTTACTTAACAAAATATGTATTTACGTAACTTTCTATCTATATATCTATCTATATATCTGCATGTACATGTACAATTTTAATAAATTGAAGATTCACCTGCCTAGTTTTGGTTTAAACAATATTTTATTTCTAGTAAACATCATTTACAATTAAATACATTGGAACTGACAATTACAATCTAACAGTAAGCCTGAGGCTTATAAACTGATTTACATTACATTTGAGTGATATGAGTGAAGATACTGAGTAAATTGGTTGTGATTGACACAGACAGACAAACAACCAGACGGACAGGCAGACGATTTGACGGACTAACAAATGGACGGACAGAAACATACTGACAGCCGAAATAAACTAATGGTTGGACTGACGGACTGTCGAGTCAGCGTTGGTTCGATGTCATGCTGTCGACACCCACTCCAAATGACTTCAATGTCACATGGCCTTTGAGATGAGAGAGAGAAGTTTGACTGACAAACTGACGACGACAGACAGACCAACTGACTGAATGACTGACTAACAGACGAACGAATGGACAGTTAGACAGACAAATAAACATACTGACAGTCGAAAAAACTAATGAGTGGACTGACAAACGGGCGTCAAGTCAACGTTGGCTCAACATCATGCCGTCGACACGGGCTCCAATTAACTTCAATGTCACGTGACCATTGAGATGAGAGTGGTTTGACTGATCCCTGTATCCAAGAAAATATTGTAGAGCTAAGCTAATACGCCATTAACCCTTTTTGTACCAAATGGAATTTTCCTCCATATATATAGCAGGAGTCCATTTCAAAATTTAGGGTGTCAGGTTGTGTATTCTTCATAATTTATTTGGAAAATGGCTGAACTTTTTGCAAACAGTGTAGGTCCTGATTTGAGGCCGCATTCTGCGGCGTCTGATCTGGGCCTGCACTGTTTGCCACCTAACCCTTTTGGGTTTTCCGGTACCAAATGGGTTAATGTAAGGGCTTGGCAGGTTGAACAAATCTACAAATCTACCAGATTTTACTTTCAAATCTTGCACTTGCCAAGGAGTGTTTCATTCTCATGCACTGAAAGGGTGTTCTGCATTTGTTTTGAATTTTATGTTCCAATCCCACTGAGTCTTGATGAGTCAGAGCACTGGGCAAATGATATCTAAAAGGGTGTAGAGCGGCGGCTGAGCCTACACTCAAGAAGCTGCTCAAAGTCCAGGGAATCGAAGATACAGACCTACATTGTACTAATTTTTGAGGGGATATGATTTTTAGCCAAAGTATGAATGAATGAATTATCAAATTGGGAGTTCTCCTGGACAGACCTAGCATATCTGAATGACCATTAAAGTTTTTCTCACTTGCAAATCTGAGCGCATTCGTCCTCATAGAGGTAAAAAATAAGTACATGTATTTAGGGTCCTTTTATTGTGATATGATTTTCACAGTACGGGGATATGCTTTGGCACTTCATTGACTTGCTTTAGTTCCAGTTGTTGCTTGGGTTGTTAAAATACATGTACAAGATTTCCATCTTCGTTTCCACAACCTATTGCGTATGACAGAGCTACAAGTGTGATACATATGAGCCAGCTCATGACAAAACCTACAATAAGACATGAGTGCCCAACGAAGACTCAGATCAGTCTGTGCATCCATGCAGTCTGATCAAAGTCTTCGTTGTACACTCTAAGGATAGCATGCAGCAAGAGAAGTCTCTGGTTAGACTATATGGATGTGCAGGCTGATCTGAGTCTTCAATGGGCACACATGGCTTATTGTAGGTTTTGTTGTACGCTGGCTCACATCATGATCAGCTTCATCCATGTGAGCGATTTCTGGCCCACTTTGACCACTAGTTATTTTATGGGAAATTAGGATATGATTATTTACAAGCATTACTTTTCAGTACCGGTAATTTTTATTTTATTTTTCAATTTTTCAGTCACGCTTTGATTCGAAGTAGAATCTTGAGGGAAAATGGAAAATATATTCCAAATAATGTAAGTACACCATTGCCTCTTTATTACTTGATTGTTGGGGTCCAAAATAGAAACAGTGTTATTTAAACAATTTGGTTATATACAAACAAAAATGTATATACATAGATAACACAGGAAAATGATCTTTTATCTGTTTATGGTCATTTTTCTGTATCTATAGTCTACTCGCTCGTATATATTTTGGGGAGCCATTATTAAATTGCGTTATACCCCAAACCCTGTTGTAATGAACATTTTTTGTGTTCTTGTTTTGGAGTTTAATGGCCCAGTCAACACTATTTAGGTCACATCGAGCCAGTCAGTTAACCTAACCACACTTCTTGAGCAGGCTTATACATAAGTGATTAACCAGTTCAATGCACATTCTTGAAATAGATTGGGCTGCACGTATGACCAAAGAGCAGAAATAAGAAAATAAGGTTTACCCCTATAAACCCCAGGTTTAGTATATTTTCGCGATGTGATATATTATAGTCATTTAACCCTTATCTTGCTGTTCACGACAACCCCTATCTTTGCAAACAGTGTAGATCCAGATCAGATGGCTTCTGATGAAGCCAGCTGATCAAGATCTACACTGTTTGGCATTCACTTTATGAATTTGTTACAATAAATTACATCAAGTAATTTGATTGGTTGATAGACATACTGTGGCTATTTTTAGAAAAGCTTTGTCATCGCTCTAGCGACTACATTTCTTCACTGATTTCAATATAAGAACACACAAATGTTCCTTATGACAATATCTCCAGCGAGTTTGACTTTCAAGGTCATGGTCACTGTGGCTATTTTTAGAAAAACTTTGTAATTGCTCTAGCACTTACATTTTTTTACCAATTTCAATATAACCTTATGACAATATCTCGAGCTATTTCAACTTTCAAGTTAAGGTCACTGTGGCTAGTTTTAGAAAAACTTTGTCATCGCTCTAGCGCCTACATTTATTGATGGATTTTAATAGAACTTCACACAAATGTTTCTTATGATAGTATCTCAAGTTGCTTTGACTTTCAAGGTCATGACCTCAAGGTCAAGGTCACTGTGGCTATTTTTAGAAAAACTTTGTCATCGCTCTGCCGCCAACATTTATTAACAGATTTTAATATAACTTCACACAAAAGATGCTTATGATAATATCTTGAGCAAGATCTACTTTCGTGGTCATGGCCTCAAGTCAAGGTCACTATGGCTATTTTTAGAGAAATATTGTCATCACTCTAGAACCTACATTTATTGATGGATTTTTAAACAAACTTTACACAAATATTGCATATGATAATATCTCAAGCAAGTTGGACTTTTGCCATTTCAGTGTTTTCCACACACAAAGTTGTCTTGTTCGAGGGGATTTGTATCGCATGCGATGCCTTGTTTTCTTGGGAAAGAGGCAAAAAAAAAATAGATTGTCTTCTGCACATGAATTGAAGACTTCATCAATTTAAGCATCAATCATTCAAATCAAATTAGCTACATGTATTACAAATGCTGTAAGAACTGTTTGTATTTTCATTTTTGAGAAACTGCAATTCGAACTGGACTGCCAAAAATCACTTGATCCACCGGACACCTCATGGCAGATCATAAATGGCCCCAGTCCAAAATAGCTTGTCTCAGACCAACAGACCATTATTGCTTAGGCCTGTCTGCCCCCAAACTTATGATATTTATGCCATAATGATCCTAAATATTGAGACAGACAGACCTAAGCAAACAGTGCAGGCCCAGATCAAACTGCAGTCTGATCTGGGCCTACACTGTTTGCCATTCTGTCTGCACTTTTTGTACTCCTTGCAGCATCGTGTAACAAATTTGTTAAAATCTTAGGAGAATTACAGCAAGTACTCAAGGTGTCCGAATTTTAGGCGTTTTACAGTACATTGCTCTTTATTTCAACTCCCGAAACAGGGGGTGCAGGCTGTCATAAAAACATTTGACATTTGAAATGGAACAAGCTATCTTTGATATGCCAGTCAATGAAACATTTTAACCAAGTATGCTAAATATGCCTTTTGAACTATTCCAGGCATTTTACCAGAGAAAAGCATTTTTCAACCATGAAAAGGAAGGCCATTTCTCTAAAGCTATGGAAAACAGGGAACCTGTGGTTAAAAACCCAATGACAGGTAGGTATATTGGGATTCCAGGGGCCAGTTGTTCAAAACTAACAACGTCTTTAGTTTAATGTATCGTTAAACTTTGATCATTAATTATGGCAAATATGCTAATATTTTTGCTGAGCTGCTCACATTTTTTCAGCAAAAATACCAAACTTTCAAATATTAAACTTGATAGAACAGTTAACAATATGACCACTAGCAAGCTCATTAAGCTAACGATGCTTTGTACAACTGGCCCCAGGACATTTTATGATACTGTAGGTGGGATCCACCCTGAATTTCCTGTGACATGTATATCCAGACAAAAATGTATATATACTCAGTCAAAAAAGTTCCTATACCTAAAATTGCTTCTGTTACTATAGCTACAACAGATAAAAACTACACAAAGTTTGTTATGTTTTGATAACAAGACTCATTTTTTTGTGCAAAAGCACCATTCGTTTTTGTTTTTGTAAACACGTCATCGTAGACTATTGCTTTAAACACCCAAGGGGTCACTGTGTCATTTTCGCAGAGAAAAATCATTAAAACATGCAATGATTTAACTTCACAAAATTTCCCTGTACCCTACATTTCTAAAATTTGATACATGTGAAATTTCTTTAGATATCATTTGCGTCTATTCACAAAAGATTTGGAACTTTAGTTGCATCAGCTACGAGAAACAGGCTATCACATATTGACCTCCAATTCTTGGAAGTTGTGTGCAAATGCTGCTTTCAATGGGAACTCCATAGAAAATCGCAATCGATATTGCTACATGCTGCATGAATTTTCTGTATTTTTTACCATCATGATGAACAGCATTGGTGGACACAAAGCGTTTTATGAAAAAATGGCAAAAATTAATTGACAGGAATAAAAATTACAGCAGTTCGAAAATTGGTATATTTTTAATTGCAAGGGAGATAATTTGAGAATTTCACAAATTAAAACCTCGTTTATAATGCGAGATCATGAGATATTGTAAAAGTAAAGTGTTATCCGATGTTCAGAGAATATTGTCTTCCATCTTAGACAAAAAAGAACTTTCTGGGCATGGGCAATGTCCATTTTCTACCAAAATCTTTCTAGGCACATATTGGAAGACAACTCTGGAGCAGAAAGGTATGGACAAATGCAAGTTTGAGCATTCTCGAGCTAAACGTCCGATTTAAATATCTACAGCCAAATTTAGCTCAATAGCTACCATATATCTAGTGAGTTTCACCCGAAAGTTGGTATAGTTACTTTTTTGACTGAGTATATTTGTGCCCATCAGGGCTTGAAGAAATATATATGGGCTGCATGCTGCTTCCACACAGAGCAGAGACCGACCTGCACATGAGAACTGGTAAAGCGCTTAGCGGATCTAAGTCTGCCGAGTCAAAGTTGCGAGTCAGCCCGTCCATGCTTATAAACCCTATTTCTTTCATAAGGCGACAGGGCTTGAGATGTCATTTCATCTCAATGTCGGGTAAAAGTCCCACAAAATTAGAAGCAACAGTTCCAAAAGACCTATACAGTGTTGACGGGGAAGTTAAACCTAAAATCAAACAAACAAGCAATATATTTGTCACACATGTTTACAGAAAAATAACTCCTGATCGCCATTTGTCTGTATTATCTATATATAATCCCCATGACCTGGGTCTATGATGAACTTTATCCCTTAAAACATCAATCACAACAATGGTCTGCTTTGTTGTCTGCTGTTTACTTTAAAAGGTCATTGTTGCAAACAGTGTGGACCCAGATCAGACTGCTCCTCTAGGAGCAGTCTGATCAGGATCCACACTGTTTGCAAAATATTATCAAAAACTTTGCAAGAAGATTGGGTTAGATATATCCATAAATATGTATTATTTTGTTGGTTATGAGCTCTGTCTCTTGAACATTAAAGTTTTTTCACTTCAGTGGGCCCATGCCTCACTTTGGTCATATGAGATGCCAGGCTGTACTACAGTTTTTTTTTCTCTTGGAACTCCAATTTTCGCAGATCTGATTAACTATTGGCTTGACTTTGAAAGGGCATTTTGTTTGTTTGTTTTGGGGTTTAACGGCCCAGTCAACACTATTTTAGGTCATTTTTGACCCGGTCAGTTTACCTATCCACAATTTTTCTGGGCAGGCTTATACCAGTACAGTGCACGTTCTTTCGCCAGAAGCTGACAACTGCCCTTCTTGAATCAGCAGAAAGGAGAGAATGACCGTAGAAAAGATTTCTTGATAAATCTCCACGAAAGAATGTTGCCGACCCCAGCAGGTATCAAACCTGTGTCCTCCTGATCACCAGTCCGATGTGCAGCTTTGAAAGGGCATTTAAATCCTATCAAACCAAAGCTTTGACAGCACTGTTGGGTCGATTTTCTCAAAATGGAGGCTGGAAAATGGTCCTGAATGGACACTTAGACTTTTCTTTTAACCCATTTCGTAACAAATTCTTCTTCCCTAAATACAGCACAAGTCCATTACAAAATTTAGGAGTGTCAGGTTGTGTTTTCTTCAAAAATTTATTTTGAAAATGGCTGAACTTTTTGCAAACAGTGCAGGCCCTGATCAGGCTCCCCGGCCGCCTTCTGTTGCGTCTGCTCTGGGCCTGCACCGTGTGTCAAATACCCGTTTTGGGGTTTCCTGTACAAATTGGGTTAAAATTTAAATTCCTGCACTTCAGGCAAACAGTGTCAATCCTGAATTCTTGTGGCATCTGATCTGGATCTGCACTGTTTGACAATGTCTTGGTATACAAGCTTTAAGCCCAGTCCAGATTTTACACTTACGTCACAGGGAGAATATGATAAACAATCAACCCCAAAAGTATATTTTGGGGATCCATCCTTAGAAGTTGTGAAATAAAGGGGTTCATAAGCATCTGCATTTATGGCCTAATTTCTGTGAAGCATCTCTGAGGCAAAGAAATTGGGGGTGGGGGGGGATGCTTACTGGAAAGGCAGACTCCACTGTTCATCATTGTCAGTATCGTCAACATACATGTATGCACACAACATTTGTTTATTGGAGTAATTAAGGAAAAAAGTCCATTTTTACCCATTACACTACTTAATGGTATTCTTTATAGTAGCAAATGTGCTTTAGCAGCAAATACCCTGTCATCATAGTGACGGTCCTCTGTCACTACATAAGAAAACGTGTTTCTGCCATTTATGAACAACAAAGGTGCAGCTCATCTGCCTGTACATCTGTTTATGTCATCTGCTGAATCTTCTTGCCAACTTTTTCAAAATATTTTTGCATAGAGGCAAACATTGTGGACCTAGATCAGTTTGTTTGATTTGAGGTTTAATGTCCCCATCAACACTGTAAAGGTCATTTTGGAGACGTTGCTTCCACTTTTGTGGAACTTTTACCCGACATTGAGATAAAATGACATCTCAAGCCCTGCCACCCAATTAAATCAATATGGTTTATAAGCATGGATGCACCGACTCGCATCGCTTTGCCTGGGTAGGCTTAGATCCTCTAAGCGGTTTACCAGTAGTCGAGTGCGGATCGGTTTCAGCTATGCGTGGGAGCATCATGCAACCCATCTATTTCTTGAAGCCCCGATGGGCGGTGACTGCTCCGAGATATGGGTCCACACTGTTTGCAACAATAACTTTTTAAAGTAACCAGCAGACAATAAAGTAGACGACAATTTTCATGATTGGCATTGTATGGTTAAAATTCAGTAAAATTCTGCTATTAAAACCACCTAAATTTAAGATAAAATCTGCTTTTGAAAGCTTATTGAGAAGCTTTTAGTTATTCATTCTTTGCATTTTCTACACTTATTGTCTCCTCTAAAGAGACCACCTTTGGAACTGTTTAAAAGTGGTCTTAAAGACCACTTTTGAACAGTTCCAAAGATAGTCCTTATACAGGAATTTTGCTGTACACG
The DNA here is from genome assembly GCA_963580285.1 of Lucinisca nassula. Taxonomy (NCBI): domain Eukaryota; kingdom Metazoa; phylum Mollusca; class Bivalvia; order Lucinida; family Lucinidae; genus Lucinisca; species Lucinisca nassula. The sequence goes on along the minus strand of OY757016.1, from coordinate 143,217,377 downwards.
TATGTCAGCAGACGATGGAGCTGGTGACTTTTGTTGTAATTGACAGGCTAAGGGTTAATGGTATACAATCTTCTACTTTACAGATCCCAGTATGATGACAGATATGTTGAAAGGCAATGTTACCAATGTTTTGCCTATGATTATCATTGGAGGTTGGATAAACTGGGCTTTCTCAGGATTCTTAACAAGTAAGTTTTGTTTGTTTGTTTGATTTGAGGTTTAACGTCCCCGTCAACACTGTAAAGGTCATTTTGGAGACGTTGCTTCCAATTTTGTGGGACTTTTACCCGACATTGAGATGAAATGACAACTCAAGCCCTGTCGCCCAATGAAACCAATAGGGTTTATTAGCATGGACGGTCCGCCTCGCACCTCGGTTCCTGGACAGGCTTAGATCCTCTAAGCGGTTTACCAGTACTAGTGTGCGGGCCGGATTCAGCTCTGCGCGGAAGCATCATGCAGCCCATATATTTCTTCAAGCCCCTATGGGCGGGGGCTTTAACAAGTAAGTATGAGTGTGTACACTTTTTATGCCCCCAGAATCAAAGATTCGGGGGCACATGGTTTTTGGTCTGTTTGTCTGTCTGATTGTTTGTCTGTCCGCAAAAACCTTAACCCTTATCACGACAATCCCTATCTTCACAAACAGTGTAGTTCCAGATCAGATGGCTTCTGAAGAAGCCATCTGATCAGGATCTACACTGTTTGGCATTCAGTTTATGATTTTGTAGCAATAAATTACATCAAGTGATCTGATTGGTTGATAGACAGAAATAGGTGTGGCTTAAATGAATATTCAGCAAGATAAGGGTTATCATTGGACATAAGTTTTGAATAGTAACTGATAGAGCTTTCATATTTCACATGTGCATTCCTTGTCACAAGACATTTCCAGTGGTACCATTATGTTTGACCTCGTTCTGGAGGAGCTTAGCTGACAATAGAAGTCCGCATGTGTGACCAGTAGAACATCTTATCTGCCTGCAAATGTACAGTCTAACCAGTCAAGGCACAGTCTAGGAGCAGTCTGATCTGGGCCCACATTTTTTGAAAGTTGATTTTTAAAATCAAGTTTCAATGTCATTACATTTCTACTTCCGGTCCTGGACCGCGTTACTCCACTTCCGCTGTTCGTTCGCTGCATAAAATAGTCCAAAGGAATTCTTGAAAATTAATTTTGCAGGCATGGAACGTCTTTCAAAATAGTTCAGTTTTCGAGACTTTATACGGATTGAATATAAATTGGCACAGAAAGACGAATTCTGAAAACAGGGTGGCCACACACTCTGGAAAACAGGGAAAATGGTGAAAAAAAATCCCTGCAGGGAAAAATCAGGGAATTTGAAATTTTGCTGAAAATCAGGGAAAAATCAGGGAATTTAAAAAAAATCTTATCTTTGTAAGGTCAAAATATTCAAATTTTATAGCTTTTCCAGATCAAGTTTTCTTTCTTCATGGCTGTATCATTAAAAAGCTAATATAAAGCAAAATTTGCTTTAAACTGACATATGATTATTTGTATTGCTAATTACTGTTGAAATTGATATCAAGACTTTTTCCTAATTTGAAAATTCCAGTCTTCACACCCACCCCTTGAACACATGAAAAAAGAAAATTCAGACCTGTCTATCCATTCCTTGAACACCTGAATAGGTACACCACAACCTCGTTATAACATGGTTCATTATAACACGGTTTCAGGATTGATATAGAAAAATGACCAATACCGGTAATGGTCATTTTTGTCGTGCCTGCTATTAGCATAGCGCGATGTAGGCGTCCCATTTTCCATCCGTTCATCCGTTCGTTTGTCCGTTTGTCAAGGCGTCGACATTTGCTACCACCCTTGCGTTCACCCTAATATTCAAGTTTATTTCTCAAGAACTATAAGAGCTTCATTAATGATACTTGGTCAAACTTGTATCTGGGGATGGCAACTTAAATGCAAGCATCCCTATTTGACATGGTTCACTGACTTTGTAAAGTATTGCGACCACCCTAGCGTTCACCCTAATGGTCAAGTTTATTTCTCAAGAACTATAAGAGCTTCATTAGTGATATTTGGTACAAACTTGAATCTGAGGATGGCAACTTAAATGGAACCATCCATATTTGACCTTGACCCAAATTTCATGGTTCACTGACTTTGTGAAATATTGTGACCACCCTAGTGCTCACCCTAATGATCAAGTTTATTTCTCCAGAACTATAAGAGCTTCATTTATGATACTTGGTACAAACTTGTATCTGGAGATGGAAACTTAAATTGCAAGCATCCATATTTGACCTTGACCTACATTTTATGGTTCACTGACTTTGTAAAATATTGCAACCACACTAGGGTTCACCCTTATGGTTAAGTTCATTTCTCAAGAATTATTACAGCTTAACATTTAAGAATGGCAACTTTTATGCAAGCATGTATGTTTGACCTTGGCCTAGATGTCATGGTTCACTGACTTTGCGCTCCCACAGGCGCGACATTGCCTTCGGTGGAATTCTTGTTCTATATAATCTATTCATTTTCGTTTGGATATAACCCAGGTTTTTTAACTAACACGGTTTCTGTTTGGACCCCATTAATAGTGTTATAAAGTGGTTGTGGTGTAAATGCAAGCAAGCACTTTTTAAGAATGGCCTTAGACAATCTACCATGTAAGCAAAAAAAAAAAAAAACCCTCCTGTTTTAATAAATTGGAGGTGAAGGTGTGGCTACAAGGGGAGGTTGAAGGCCATATATTTTACCAGTTTTGATTTTGACTACCATGAAAGTAAATAAGCACATGTACATCATATTTTAGATAAATTTTCATTTAATTAAGAATATTAAAACTGCATTGTGTATAAACATGTCACTTGACAGCATTTGAATCAGTATATGACTTCTAAAAGTAGGGGCCATTGCGATAATATCAAGGTTTTTAATCAGAGAAAATCAAATCAAATCAGGGAAATATCAGGGAATTTGATTGCTAAAAATGTGTGGCCACCTTGTGAAAAGAACACAGTACTCTGGGACTATTTTTCTACGCGCTTTTTGATGATATTTATGATTTACTCTTTCATTCCTGAGTTTCTAAACAGGACTCTTCTCGCTTCAAATATATTCTTATAGAAAGGGATTTCTGATTAGTTCACTGACATGAAAACAAACAGTGTGCATGTAGATTCTGGCGAGACATTCTAGCTACGTGCCGTCTTATCAGGATCTGAAAGGTTTGCATAGATACAGTGGATTTCGACCTCAGCGTCTGCACCGGTCTACAGGGTTAAAAGGGTTAGCTTATCAGTGACCATACCGACCTACAATTCGCCTGCTTTCGAGAGCTCTAATTACAAAACATGTGTTGCAAGCTGTGTTCCGTACTTTAGCAAATAGTGATTTTTGTTTGTTTGATTTAAGTTTAACATCCCCGTCAACACTGTAAAGGTCATTTCAGAGACCTTGCTTCCAATTTTGTGGGACTTGTACCCGACATTGAGATGAAATGACATCTCAAGCCCTGCTGCCCAATGAAACCATTAGGATTTATAAGCATGGACAGGCCGACTCGCACCGCATAGCCTGGGCAGGCTTAGATCCTCTAAGCCGTTTACCCGTACTCATGTGCGTACGGGCTGGGGCTTTAGCAAATTGTGAATTCTGGGGTCTCTAGTCTATAATGTCCCAGTATTGAAACAATTGGCATTTATGGGTTAATGTTTTTAGGACCCCGTACAGGTTGGAATAAACATATTTTAACTCGCCTTGGGAAAACGCGGCTTCTGATCAGGGTTATAATGTCTAAATCAAACGGTTTGAAAATTATCTTTTTTTTTGTCAAGTTATTCTCCTATTTATATCCCGACGCCCGAAGGAACATAGTTCCAAGCGGCTGCACAACGTATATGCATCGTCGTATCAATGCGACGTTGCTAAGACACCATGTGCCCGCTGTAAGATTATTAGCGGGTACTGAGCTAATTTAGAAATTTATGGTTTGACCATGAAGAAATTGGCAGACACGTTAAAACTTTATCTTTCTTTCTTCCGTTTTTTCTTCGTTGGGGTAGTTGAGTGAGGCAATCTCGTGTCACTGTAGAGTCTTACAGTTGGGCAACATCTGCTGTCCTTGCAGCAGGTAACGGTAGAGTGTGTGTGTGTGTGTGTGTTGGTGGGGGTTTTTCTTCTGTTTCTACACTTCCATTCATCATTCATTTTCCTCTTTCTCCTATGTCCCTCACTTTCATCTCCTCTACAACGGCCCCCACCCATCGGGGCTTGAAGAAATATATGGGCTGCATGATGCTTCCACGCAGAGCTGAAACCGACACGGACACTAGTACTGGTAAACTGCTAAGAGGATCTAAGCCTTCCCAGGCACAGCGGTGCGAGTCGGCCCGTCCATACTCATAAACCCTATCGGTTTCATTGGGCGGCAGGGCTTGAGATGTCATTTCATCTCAATGTCAGATAAAAGTGCCACAAAATTGGAAGCATCATCTCCAAAATGACCTTTACAGTGTCGACGGGGACGTTAAACCTCAATTCAAACAAACAAACAAATCATCTCCTCTACTGTCTCTTCTATCTCTTTTCCCCCTTTCTCTTGGAGAGGACAAAAATTATCCACTAGGGTTGACCTGTCGTTTAACTCAAAACAATCGATGAATTATTTTTATGCCCCCGGAATCTAAGATTCTGGGGGGCATATAGTTTTTGGTCTGTCCGTCTGTTTGTCCGTTTGTCTGTTTGTCCGTCTGCAAAAACTTTAACATTGGGCATAACTTTTGAATGGTAAGTGGTACAGCTTTCATACTTCACATGTGCATTCCTTGTCACAAGACCTTTCAAGAGGTACCATAAATTTTGACCTCATGACCTTCACCTTGCGCTGTCCGGGGGCATTTGTGTTTCACAAACACATCTTGTTTTCTTTGTGGATTCTTTTAACCCTCTGGTACCTTGTCAAATCAGAATCAGAATCAGAATTGTTACTGGTGACACGTTAAATGACATTCATACACCAGGACCTGTGATATGGGAAGTTAGTCTCTAGTTTTTTTCAGCAGAATATCTAGATAACTGCTTGATCTACGACTAACATTGTTATATAATAATTATTCCTCATAAATCAACTTTCCTCAGTACTTTCAGTACTTTGATTGCCTATATTCAAAAATATTTTTAAAAAGTTTTTAAAAAAAAAAATTCAGCAGACGATATACATTGTAAGCAGATGACATTTTCAGATGTAGTCTTTCTCAGCGTCTTAAGGGCTAATTAGTAGTTAAACATTGAAATGTCCACCTCAACTTGAAAAGACACATGTTTTTCAGTCTGTTTTGGGGTGGTTTAAATAAACATTCCTGAAAACAGTATCTCAGACGGATCTAATCTGTGTGGTCATTGGGGGATGGGATGGGCATTGAGGGGGTGGGGTGGGTGCAGGGTCATGACCACAGAAGTTTCTACCCCAACACAGCAATGACAAAACTCATGTTTTCAGTACTTTTGCTTTGACAATTAATGGAAATTTCATTTAGCAGACAGGATTTTCAAAGTATTTTGACATTTTTTCAGCAAATATAGGGCTTGACATTACATGTGAATTGGCTGCTGGGAGACAATTCTTAATATGAAATGACAATGCTTGTTTTTACTGAAAAATAATGAAATTATTATATTGCTGTCTGCTATAGACTTTTTGCAATGCTTGAAGTGTTCAGTCTTTTATTTTTAATTTTTCTAAATTATATTTCCGCAGGGAAAATAACAAATAGTCTATGAATTAAAATCACTCTTTCAATACGAATACTGTAACCAGTACATTCAATGATAGCATATTACTGTACTTCCCGCAAGATTTTTGGCCGGACGCCCGGTACCGGGTGTGCCTCTCAAGGAGGAAACCTCCAACAACAAGAGAGCAATGTCACATGACTTCGTGTGACACTTCAGAATTTTTCCTTGCGGCCATCTTGGTGGATGTGTTTCAGTTTTGTTCTCAAACAAATCTTTTTACATCGGCATTATGTCTTGCTGTCTTCTACCATTGGTCGTAAGGAAGTGCTCCCGCTGGATTTTACTGTGTTTTGTGCTACAGTTTTATTCATTATTTGGATTATTTTGGATTAATTTGGACTTAGTGAATTCCTTTCACGTGAGTTCTTTCCATTTTATTTTTCTTTGTTATGCCACATGTGCTTGGTTCTTGTGGTATCAAATGACAGTGGATATCCACTCTTATTGTCTTTCTTGCTCTAGTGCAGTTTGACAACAATGTGATATTTGTGTAAATTTGTCTCTTGATACTTGGTATTCTGCTATTCGTAGGCGGTCTTATCTTTCCAGGATGCCAAGAAACAAGACAGTATTCTTCGTCATTCTTCGAAGTGTCTAAGAAGGCAAATGATGACGTTTCCAGTCATCTAGACTCTGGGGCAGAGGAAGTCCCTTCAGTTCGAACCGACAACGTTGTGTCAAACGTTCGTTCTGATAAACATTCATCAGGCCGGGCTGACGACGTTGTGTCAATGTCCGGTCTGAAAGTCGCCATTCAGGGATTATTCAGTTGTGTGAACTTGAAAACATCCCTTCTCCAGGCCACCAACGACCAGAAGAGTCTTCTTCCAGTCATGAGATCTTACCCGGTCATTCCCGGTCGGTAAATCAAGACGTTCATAAAGGCTCTGGGGATGAAGTTTCAGGTCTCCTGAACTGTTCTGGTCAGACAGCTGTTTTCCGGACACTTCCGGGTCACACTAATAACCGGGTGTCCGGAAATTTATTGACCCGGTCCGGTCGAGGTCTAGGACCGGGATCCCGGTTTGAACCGGGTGTCCCAATATCCCGGTCCGGTCAAAATAAGAAAGACCTCCGGGACAAAGAAGAAGGGTTTCATCTTCTATTTATGACTCAGATGAATCTTTTTCTTCAAGGTTTCAATTTTGAATCTAGTTCTTCTGTGTCTCGTTCCAGAGGTAGACATAGGAGACATTCCTAGAGGAAGAAGTCTCATCACTATAGGTCTCACTCTAGAGATTCGTATTGTGGGAGAGAAGTAGATATCGTTCTAGGTCTCATTCACATGAAGGAAAGAGATCCAGACGTCCTCATCACACTAAAGGTCGGAAACGGTTTCGTGAAAACCGCCGACGGTCTAGTAGATCTTCCTCCCTGCAAGGAAAAAAAAGACGAAATTCTTGTTCTTTTTCTTCTGAGAGGAATATTATTCAGAATGTTATTTCAGGGACAGTTACTGATAATGAGTTTGAAGGGGAAGTGTTACCTCTCCGACCAGGAAGTCCGTTCACTCTAACTCGACTAGAGTTAAGAACAAAACTTCTTCTCTTTAGTTTTCTGAAAGCTGTTCTGTTATTTCTGATGATGAGGATGAGAAAAAAAAAATTTTTCTTATGCAGAGACTATTGAAGAGGTCTTCAGATTTCTTCCAGTCTCTATTTGTCCACGGAAGAATGAGTATTCGACTCCTTCAAACCTAGATTGGGTATTGACTTACTTAATCCTTCTGTGAATTAAGAGTCTTCAACTTTACCCCAGTCTCAGTTGGCAAAAGATATTCTTAATCTTGTTCAGTCACATGTTACTGACAAGGTTAAATTGGAACCTTGTTGGGCGGCACCCATTAACCTAGATAAGGAGCTAGGTACTCATATGAAGTTTTACAAACATCATAATGAACAATTTCCTTCAAGTGTTCCAAAAAATAGACAAAGATGCATCGAAGCTGGATTTGTCTTCCGTTGGAGCTGTCAATGTTTCATCCAAATTTTCTTGAAACGATGGAACGTCATGCTAGGAGCGTTATATCCATCAATTCTTATGCAGACTTTTTTGCAACATCAGCGTTTAGTGCCATGTAATCTGAAGATATGGACACTAATATGCTTCGTAGATTAGTAGAGGCATTAGTCAATTGTCTCAAACATTCTACAAATTATCAGTGCTTATGGCAGTGGAACTTCTGTTATGTAGGAGGGAGTTGGCCATTTCTGGGTCTAAGATTCTCACATATGCTTCCAATGACAGTTTGAGATCTATACCTTTTTTTTCTGCAGATACCCTGTTTGTGGTAAAATCAGAGAAATTCAAAATGCTAATTAAAAGCATCATCAGGAACTGATTGCGGAATCGGTCTCGATACCTAGCACTTCGCAATCTCAAACGTTTTCTTTCAGAACTCTACGGAGTACTAAAAGAAACAAGATCCTAAAAAGTTTTTCCATCCATTCCCCCTAGTCAGGGACCAGTCTGGAGTGAAAGGGGTGATTCTAAGTTTTCTCGTGGCGGAGACAGTGCGAGAAGGTGCATGTCGATTTCCTCCCGTAAAGAATCCTCCTCTGATAGAAGACACTGGAATTGGCTCTCCGATGTCCTCTAAGGGATCTACCGTTAGGAGGACGCCGTCACGCCAGGGCCATTTTTGTCGCACCTGCTTTAGCAGGAAGACATAGGCGTGCAAGTTTCCGTCCGTCCGTCCGTCCGTCCGTTCGTCCGTCCGTCCGTCCGTCCGTCAACATTTTACACTGGATGTCTTGTCATCGCAACTCCTCCTACACTTTTAGACCGATCATTTGGAAACTTTGCAATTGCTTTCGCCATGGTATGAGGATGCGCATGTGGTTTGGACTTAATCTTCAAATCAATTTTTATCACTTTTTCCATATTGTGAACTTAGTCATTTTTAGGTATGCGATCAAACCTCTTGTCATCGCAACTCCTCTTACAGTTTCATACCGATTATTTTCAAACTTTGCGTGTGTTTTTGCCATGGTATGAGGATGCGCATGTGGTTTGGACTTTATCGTCGGATCATTTTTTGTCACTTTTTCCACATTGTGAACTTAGTCATTTTTAACCTTCAATTGATATATGATAGGTACCTCTTGTCATCGCAACTCCTCATGCAGTTTTATACCGATCATTTTGAAACTTTGCATGTGCTTTTGCCATGGTATGAGGATGTGCATGTGGTTTCGACATAATTTTCAGAATATATTTTTCCACTTTTTGCACATTATGAACTTAGCCATTTTTAAGCTTCATTTGATATACGATAGGTACCTCTTGTCATCGCAACTCCTCCTACAGTTTTATACCGATTATTTTGAAACTTTGTGTGTGATTCTGCCATGGTATGAGGATGCGCATGTGGTTTGGACTTTATCTTCAGATAAATTTTTGTCACTTTTATCACATTGTGAACTTAGTCATTTTTAACCTTCAATTGATATATGATAGGTACCTCTTGTCATCGCAACTCCTCTTGCAGTTTTATACCGATAATTTTGAAACTTTGCGTGTTCTTTTGCCATGGTATGAGGATGCGCATGTGGTTTGGACTTTATCGTCGGATCATTTTTTGTCACTTTTTCCACATTGTGAACTTAGTCATTTTTAACCTTCAATTGATATATGATAGGTACCTCTTGTCATCGCAACTCCTCTTGCAGTTTTATACCGATCAGTTTGAAACTTTGCGTGTGCTTTCGCCATGGTATGAGGTTGTGCATGTGGTTTCGACATAATTCTAAGAATTTTTTTTTTTTCACTTTTTGCACATTGTGAACTTAGCCAATTTTAAGCTTCAGTTGATATACAATAGGTACCTCTTGTCATCGCAACTTCTCTTACAGTTTTATATTGATCATTTTAAAACTTTGTGTGTGTTTTTGCTATGGTATGAGGATGTGCATGTGGTTTTGACTTTATCTTGGGATCAATTTTTATCACTTTTTCCACATTGTGAACTTAGTCTGTTTTTACCTCACATATATAGGCTATGGATTCTTCTCAAAGCCCTATATTCATTTCTTCTGCCTTAAATAAACTTATATTTTTTGTGTGGGGCAGGTGGGGAGCAGGTGCGACATCAACTTCACCGAAGTTGAATTTCTGGTTCAGTAGAGTCGGTGAAAGTAACTCCAGACAAATGGGTACTTTCTGTCGTAAGGCATGGCTACAAGATTCCGTTCGACAGAAAACCAATACTTTCCCCATTCCCACAGTTCTTCAAGCAGTCAGAAAGTCTCGCTCTAGAAGAACAGGTTCAGGAACTCTTACAAAGAGGGCAGTGGAGAGTATAAATCCGAAAGATCCCGGTTTTTACTCACAAATTTTCTTGGTTCCAAAAGAACGGAAAATTAAGACTGATAATCGATCTTTCCAGACTGAACAAGTTCTTGACTTTTCAGTGATTCAGTGTGGAAACAGTAAACAAGGTCACGACTGCGATTTATCCAAACGATTGGGCAATATCGCTGAACCTGACAGATGCATACCTGCATACCAATCCATGTGTCGTTCTTGGAAGTATCTCCGGTTTTGTCTGAAGGGTCGAGTGTTTCAATTCATAGCTCTCCTTTTGGACTGGCAACGAGTTTTTCAGTCTTTACTTGGTTGATTGTTACCATAGCAACATATCTACGAGTTCGTGCAATCATTATTTTTCCTTATCAGGACGACTGTCTTGTCAGGAATCAGTGTCGTCTCTATCTGATCAAGGACCAGAAGTTTACTCTCAGATTGATCACATCTCCAGGCTTCATCATCAATCAAGAGAAGTCGGAACTAGTTCCATCCCATAACTTCTTTTTCATAGGGATGGAATTTGTCACCCAAGACAATATTGTGAAAGTCCCTTGGGGCAGAGTTCTAGGTATTTTACACCTAGTATCTTGGTTTCTGAAACAAGCTGTTGTCACACAAGAATGTTTCTTTCCCTATTGGGGAAATTGAGTGCATCTGCTCAGTTTGTGGTTTTAGGCAGACTGCATCTTCGTCCCCTTCAGATGACATTGTTCGCCCAATGGAAACCACATTTGTTTCCATTGGAACACAATATATGGTCATAGATCAAATGAAAAATCATCTCAAATGGTGGTTTGACAGGAAGAGATTTATTCAGGGGGTTGTTCTAAAACAACTTCCTCAAGTGCTCACAGCCTTCACAGATGCGAGTTGTTCAGGCTGGGGTGCAAACTTAGAACAGGAAGGACTCATGTGTCATGGAGTCTGGCAACATATCAACTTTCTAGGATGAAGGCCATTCTTCTAGCTCTCATAAAATGTCAACACATTCTGTCCAATTTGTCAGTGATGATAACCACAGACAATTTGTCTTCTCTTGTGGCTTACATCCAACACGAGGGCGGTTCCCACTCTCCAATTTTATGCATGGAGGTATGGGAGACCCATCTTTGGTGTCACGAGAGAGCAATTTCTCTTAGTCCGACACATATCCGGGAAAAGACAGACTCTCGAGGATGTCCAAAACATTATCCTCAGAATGGTCCATGTATCAGTCAGTTTGCAATGCAATTTTTCTGATGACAGGACACTCAAACATCTATCTATTTGCAACACGTCTGAACAACAGACTTCCGTTGTAGGTGTCCCCACTTACGGACAGCAATGCGCTAGCGATAGATGCTATGTCCATGAATTGGGAAAGGATTCACGCATATGCGTTTTCTCCCTTTTACATCATTCTAGTAATTCTATCAAGATTCGCATACACCGGTGTAAAATAGTTCAAACTGCTCCTTTTTGACCTCTGAGAACTTGGTTCCCGGAGTTGTTCCATCTGTCAGTAGCTCCTAATTTTCTACCAATGATTCCCGGTTTGTTAACTCAAAAACCGGAAGGATCGTGATTTCTCCTCAAAATCCCCAGTCTCTGTCGTTCTCGCCTGGATCTTATGAAACGATCCATTACAGATAGAAATTTTTGGGAAAAGTTGCTGATCACGTTTCTAAAGCAAGAAGACCTTCTACAGGAAGGTGTATGAGACCTTCTACAGGAAGGTGTACGAGACCTTCTACAGGAAGGTGTATGGGGCCTTCTACAGGAAGGTATATGGGACAAAATGAGGCGTATACCAGTTGGTGTCGTAAAAGGAAAATTACTCCTGACAAGGCCTCTGCTTCAAATGTAGCACACTCCATACTCTACCAATTTGAAGTTAAAATTGTCAAATCAGTTCTGTGAAAGGCTATAGAGCTATGATTTCTAATACTTTAAAGTTCAAGTCTGCACAAATGTTGTGTCTGACCCTATCATTTCTGAACTTATAAAAGCTCTTGAATTACAGAGACCAGTTTCCTAAATGGGACTTAGCCTGCGTTCTTTTTTCTTTATGTAAAGAACCATTTGAACCTTTACATAAAGCTTCCTTATTAAATCTCACACCGAAGACTGTGTTCTTACTAGCTATGACTACAGCGAGCAGAGTTAGTGAGATTCATGTATTCTCGGTTGACTCAGAACATATCAGATTCAACAAGTCAGACGGTTCTGTCTCTTTCAGGACACAACCAGGCTTTCTACCTTAAACCAAATATCCATCTAAATGTCCAGATGATATTTTGGTTCCAAATTTTGCTAAATCTGTAAATAGGAAAGACTTTAACAGGTTCCTTTGTCCTACTAGAGCGCTTAAATGTTATGTCAAAAAGACAGAATCTTTAAGAAAGGGCAGGAAAAGTGTCTTTCTTCCTATCGAAGGAGATCATCATATTAACTAGGGTTCTATCTCTGGATGGATCTCTTCTGTAATTAGATTAGCTTACAAGATTTATCTAAGAGAAAATTAAGTTTGCTAAACAGAATCAGAATCAGAATTGTTACTGGTGACACGTCAAATGACATTCATACACCAGGACCTGTGATATGGGAAGTTAATCCCTAGCTCTAACCAAAGATGTAAACTTAGCTACACAATCCTCAGCACCTTCAGCCGTCAAAATAATAGAATCGGGAAGGGCATTCCAATCTCTAATGGTTCGGGGGAAAAACGATTCATTATAAATATCCGTTCTTGCAGTAAGGGTCTGAAACGTCATTGAATGGTGTTTTCTACAATGCCTAGCTGGGGGAACAAGGTCATCTGTTGGAATGCTGGCAGCACCCTTTAGACCTTTGTATAAGAGTATGAGCCTACTGTCTCTTCTCCTTTTCTTTAGAGACTCCCATCTTAATTTTCCTAGAATTCCAGTCATGCTCCCAGTTTCAAAGCAATAATTTCCAGTTACAAATCTAGCAGCTCTATTCTGAACTTTTTCAATTTCTTCATTTAGGACCACTCCGCTTGGGTCCCAGATGCAACTACCATATTCCAAGATTGGGCGAACAAGTCCCCTGTATGCTGTTTCTTTCACATCCTGAGGACACTGATGAAGATTTCGCCTCAGGATACCAAGTGTTCTATTCGCCTTTGTACACATATTGCTAATGTGTGTATTCCATCTCAAATCGTGAGTGATTGTCACACCAAGGTATTTAATGGAATTTGCATTTTCGAGGACCGTTCCCTCTAAGGTGTAAGAAGCCTCAACTTTATTAGATCTCTTCCTTGTTATCTGCATAATATTGCATTTAACTGGTTGAAATCTCATGCCCCATTTTCTGGCCCAACATCCTAATCTATCTATGTCAGCCTGAAGTTTCAGTGAGTCATCTGTATCTCTAATTTCCCGGTAACAAACACAGTCATCTGCGAACAGTCTTATTTCTGAGTCAATATCAGTGGAAATATCATTGATGTACAGGGAGAACAATAGAGGACCAAGAACGGTCCCTTGTGGGACTCCAGACAAAACTGGCGCCCATACTGAAGATTCACCATTAACAACAACACGCTGTTTTCTGTAGCAAAGGAAGGAATCTATCCATTTAAGAGTCTTCCCACCAATTCCATAACCAAATAATTTGGATTTAAGTAGTTCATGAGGAGGGGTGTCAAAAGCCTTCTCAAAGTCCAGAATAAATGTGTCCACCTGCCCCCCTTTGTCCAGGATTTTTGCCCAATCATTAATAACCATGCTCAACTGAGTTTCGCAACTATGCCTTTTCCTAAATGCATGTTGTCTGTCTGACAAAAGTTTATGTTCATCCAAGTGGGCCATGATGTTTGAGCAGACTATGTGTTCAAGCAATTTACATAGAACACAGGTCAGTGACACCGGGCGATAATTACATTAGAGCTCATGAAGTTGGACATTAGCTACTTCTTGGGCATATTTTAGTATATACCTCTTGAAAAGGTAATCATAGCTGCTGTTTGGTCAAACCTATATTTGTTTGCAAAGTTTTATCTCAGAGATCTCCTAAAACAGTCTCCGAATCTTCTGCTTTTGGGCCCTGTGGTCAAAGCCCAAAAAGTGATGGGGGGAGACGTCGGTTCTTCCAGTCACAGCTGCTAATCAGGATCATTCCTATCTGATGCCTGGACCATAACCGTAAACAGGTGATTAGATAGTGTCTGATGCCATGGATATTCAGAGATTGAAATGGTGGAAATTTAGGAAAATTATTCCTTTAAATTTCTTTTGACCATTATTTTCTAAGTTTATTAAAGAGCAATCTCTGAAGTGACCCAACGCTTCGGTACGGGTGTTTTCTTGTGGGAGAATTTCCATCCCACCAACCTTTATTCTGCTATCATTGAATGTACTGGTTACAGTATTCGTATTGAAATTTATTTTTTTTAAATTAAAATTCGTTTCAATAGAATACTTACCAGTACATTCAATCTGAATGCCCGCCTCCCTGGTTCCCCTCCAATTCTTATATTCCGTTTATTTTGGAAAAATTCTGAAGTGTCACAGGAAGTCATGTGACATTGCTCTCTTGTTGTTGGAGGTTTCCTCCTTGAGAGGCACACCCGGTACCGGGCGTCCGGCCAAAAATCTTGCGGGAAGTACAGTAATATGCTATCATTGAATGTACTGGTAAGTATTCTATTGAAACGAATTTTAATTTAAAAAATTAAATTTTTCAAATTTTCTGCCCTTGGCCTTCTTCAGGAATCTATTAATTCATCGAACAACTAAGTGACATCCATCTTGTGATGCTGACAGGAAGAAAGTAAGATGGATGTCACTTAGTTGTTCGATGAATTAATAGATTCCTGAAGAAGGTCGAGGGCCGAAAATTTGAAAAAGAGTGATTTTTATTTTTATTTTCAGCCAAAGTACCATTTCCCCTGACACTGAGATTCAAGCCTATGTTACAGCGGGGAGTAGAGTTGGCTGCTCTTGATGCCTCTTGGTAAGCTCATTAATCCTTATCCTGCTGAATATTCAATTTAACCACACCCATTTCTGACTTTGAACCAATCAGATTACTTGATGTAATTTATTCCTACAAATTCATAAATTGAATGTCAAACAGTGTAGATCCTGATCAGATGGCTTCATCAGAAGCCATCTGATCTGGATCTACACTGTTTGCAAAGATAGGGGTTGTCGTGAACAGCAAGATAAGGGTTAATATACATTGACCCACAATTTTGTGCAACATTGACACCTTTCAAAATGTACAACAAGTATGTGTCAGATGATTTATTTATTATTTTCCTTATTTCTGCTCTGAACATAGATTGTGGGTGCTCATTAGAACTGCCTCAGTGAGGGTGCTCATTAAAACTGTTTCATTAAGATGGCTTTGTTTGTTTGTTTGTTTTGGAGTTTTAGATTTTTTGAGCTGGTCAGTTTACCTTTTGCACACTTTTCCTGGGCAGGTTTATATAGAAGCGATTAATCAGAAAATTACACACTCTTGCGACAGAAACTGACAACTGCCCTTCTTGAATCAGCCAAAGGGAGAGAATGACCGTAGAAAAGATTTCATGATCAATCTCCACGAAAGGATGTTGCCGATCCTGGCATGAATCGAACCCAGGTCGTCCTGATTACCAGTTAGATGCACATCTGACTGAGCTACCAGGGCCTGCCATTAAGATGGTTCTAATGAGAACCAACGGTCTATATTTTGTAGACAAAAAACAAGGAAACTAATGTATATGCCTGTAAAGCCCCTTTTTATGCCCCCGCCGTTCGAAGAATGGTGGAAATAGCTTGTAGTATTATCCCTGTTCATCCATCCATTGATCCATCCCTCTCCTTCTGCATCCGAGGTTGTGTTAGCAATTTTTATGCCCCCAACTTCGAAGAAGTTGATGGGGTATATTGGTTCTGTCTTGTCCATCTGTCTGTCTGTCTGTCTGTCCATCTGTCTGTTATGCTTTCACCCTGTAGGAAACTCAAGAATGGTTTGAGCTAGGATCTCGAAATTTCATATATGGAATGTGCATGAAAAATAAGCTGACACATTTTTTTTTTTTCAAGGGACTTGTCTTTGCAGAGTTACGCCCCTTTTCGGACTTATGCATTGTAGCTATGGGGAAACCTTCTGAGCAAGATATCTGGAGAACCACTTGAGCTAGGCTCATGATATTTAGTAAACAGTTTGGGTCTAAGGTGTAGATGACCTGATTAACTTTTGACGAAATTCCAAAAATATTTAACGGAGTAACGCCCCTTTTCGGACTTATGCATTATGGCAATGGGGAAACCTTGTGAGCAGAATATCTGGAAGACTGCTTCAGCTAGGCTCATGATATTTAGTAGACAGTTTGGGTCTAAGGTATAGATGACCTGATTAACTTTTGATGAAATTCAAAAAATATGTAATGGAGTTACGCTCTTTTTTGGACTTACGCATTGTGGCTATGGGGAAACCTTGTTTGACTTATCGGCCCCCGCCCACAGGGGCTTGAAGAAATATATGGGCTGCATGATGCTTCCACACAGAGCTGAATCTGGCCCGCACACTAGTACTGGTAAACCGCTTAGAGGATCTAAGCCTGTCCAGGAACCGCGGTGCGAGGCAGACCGTCCATGCTAATAAACCCTATTGGTTTCATTGGACGACAGGGCTTGAGATGTCATTTCATCTCAATGTCGGGTAAAAGTCCCTCACAATTGGAAGCAACGTCCCCAAAATGACCTTTACAGTGTTGATGGGGACGTTAAACCTCAAATCAATCAAATTGTTTGACTTCTGCATTGTGGCTATAGGGAAACCTTGTGAACAAAATATATTTGAGAACCGCTTGAGCTAGGCTCATGATGTTTGGTATGTAGTTTAGGTCTAATGTGTAGATGACCTGATCACTTTTTGACGAAATTCTGAAAATATTTAATGGAGTTATGCCCTGTTTTGGACTTATACATTTTGGCTAGCATTTTGGGGAAACCTTGTGAACAAAATAACTGGAGAACCACTTGAGCTAGGCTCATGATATTTGGCAGTCTGTTTGCTACTAAGGCATAGATGACCTGAATTGTTTAAAGTCTGTCACTATTTGACAGAGTTATTTTTAATGCAAATGATCATGAGGTACTGTTTACTGTCCCATTTAGGGACAAGCATATGGTTGGGGGCATAGTGTTTCACAAACACAATTTCTAGTTGTTTAAGTTTTCATCAGTGTCACAAATATCAGGCAGAGGCATCCCTGTCCCTTGGACATTACATTAATAAATCCTATATAAAGTTGGGGTTACAAGGGTTTTAATTACATGGACTTGTTAACATAGTGTTAACATAGGCCCCACCGTAAAGGTTGAGGAAGGAGTGGGATGTCTGTTTCCTTTATAACATTCTGTTTACTGTATGTGTCTGTTAATTATATGATGACACCAGGACATAACTGTGTGAAGCATGTGTGCTTAACCCTTATCCTTAATTAAGCCACACCCATTTTCATTTATGAGCCAATCAGATTCCTTGATATATTATATTCAATTAATTCACAAACTGCATGACAAACAGTATAGATCCTGATCAGATGGCTTCTGATCTGGATTAACACTGTTTTCAGTGATAGGGGTTGTTGTGACCAGCAGGATGAGGGTTAAAATCTACACTGGTTCTTTTGCTGAAAACGGTTAGTAGTTTTTTAGCTCACTGTCACGTAGTGATAAGGTGAGCTTTTGGGATCACTTTTTGTCCGTCGTCCGTCTTGCGTGTGTGCGTCCATGCGTGCGTAAACTTTTTCTTCAACGACATCTCCTCCTAAACCACTGATCGGATATTGACCAAACTTCACAGGAATGATCTTTAGGTGGTCCCCTTTCAAAGTTGTGTAAATGGTTCCGGTCCGTTGCACATCTGGGTCACAGGTGCCAAAAATAGATTTTTATCACCAAAAACTTAAAAAATCTTCTTCTCTGAAACCACAAGGCCCAGTTCTTTGATATTTGGTATGAAACTTCATCTAGTGGACCCCTACCAAGATTGTTCAAATAATAGTGCTGGGACCAAAAATGCCCCTGCCCCGGGGCCCTTTGGTTTTACATGGGTTTATATAGGGAAAATCTTTAAAAGTCTTCTCTGAAAAGGCAAGGCCCAGGTTTTTGAAATTTGGTATGGAGCTTCATCTAGTGGACCCCTACCAAGATTGTACAAATTATAGTCCTTGGGCCAAAAATGCTCCTGCCCCGGGTCCCTTTGGTTTTACATAGGATTATATAGGGAAAATCTTTAAAATTCTTCTTCTCTGAAACCGCAAGGCCCAGGTCTTTTATATTTGGTATGAAGCTTCATCTAGTGGACCCCTACCAAGATTGTTCAAATTATAGTGCTGGGGCCAAAAATGACCCCACCCCGGGGCCCTTTGGTTTTACATGGGCTTATATAGGGAAAATCTTTAAAAAAATTCTTCTCTGAAACCGCAAGGCCCAGGTCTTTGATATTTGGTAGGAAGTTTCATCTAGTGGACCCCTACCAAGATTTTTCAAATTTAAAGTGCCGGGGCCAAAAATGCCCCCGCCCTGGGGTTCTTTGGTTTTACATGGGCTTATATAGGGAAAATCTTTAAAAATCTTCTTCTCTGAAACCGCAAGGCCAAGGTCTTTGATATTTGGTGTGAAGCTTATCTAGTGGACCCTACCAAGATTGTTCAAATTATAGTGCTAGGGCCAAAAATGCCCCAACCCCGGGGCCCTTTGGTGTTACATAGGCTTATATAGGGAAAATCTTTAAAAATCTTCTTCTCTGAAACTGCAAGGCCCATGTCTTTGATATTTGGTATGGAGCTTCATCTAGTAGACTTCTGCCAAGATTGTTCAAATTATAGCCCTCGGGCCACAAATGCCTCCGCCCCGGGGCCCTTATATAGACTTATATAGAGATAAGCTTTGAAAATCATCTTCTCTGAAACAGCAGGGCCCAGGTCTTTGATATTTGGTGAAGCTTCATCTAGTGGACCTCTATCAAGATTGTCTAAATTATAGCCCTGAGGCCAAAAATGCCCCCACCCCGGGGCCATTTGGTTTTAAATAGGCTTATGTGGGGAATATCTTTAAAAAAATCTTCTTCTCTGAAACTGCAAGGCACATGTCTTTGATATTTGGTGTGTAGCTTCATCTAGTGGGCCTTTGCCAGTATTGTTCAAATTATAGCCTTTGTTGATATTTGGTATGAAGCTTCACCTTTTTAGACATCCCTCAACATTATGCACATTAAAGCCCTGGGGTCAATAATGGCCCTCCCTGGGACCCACTTGTTACTCTATGGATCAGGTGAGCGACCCAGGGCCATCATGGCCCTCTTGTTCAAACAACTCATATTTTTTTCGGCAAAAATATTTAGAGTTTGCCTTAATAAATGATTAAGTGTTTGTGTTCATCCCAGTGTCAGCCCTTATGTTCAAGTCCATTTCTCAAGAACTGTAAGTGCTGTATTAATGATGCTTGGTACACACTTGCATCTGGGGATGGCAATTTTAATACAGGCACTCATATTTGACTTTGACCTACTTTTCTGGTTCACTGACTTTAACATAATGTCAACCCATGTAACAATGCCAGTGTCGGCCTTAATATTCGAGTCAATTTGTAAAGAGCTCCATTAATGATATGTGACGTAAACTTGCATCTAGGGATGGCAGCTTTAACACAAGTATCCATGTTTGACGTACATTTCATGTTTCAGTGATTTTGTAAAATATTGTGTCAACCTTACTGTTCTACTTATTTCTCAAGCTCTATCAGGGCTATATTAATGAAACAAGGTACACACATCATGCATCTAGTAATGGCAACTTAAAGCAAGCATCCATATTTGACTTTTATCTATGTTTCATGGTTCATTGACTTTATGAAATATTTCATCAACCCTAGCATTGTCTTAATGGCTCAAGTCTATTTCTCTTTTTTAAAGAAAAAAAAGTTCAGCATTTCATGTGAATTAATTGGGCCCAATTGTTCAAAAATAATGACTTCATTATTTAACAAATTGTTAAAAGTTTGATATGACAAATATACAAAAGTTTGTTGTTTTTTTCTGAAAAAAAAAAATGTGAGCAGCTTTTGCACATGCAAAAGCTACTCACATTTTTTTTCAGCAAAAATACCACTATGACATACATATCTAAATTACTAGGACAGTTAACATTTTGTCCACAAACGAGCTTGTTAAGCTAACAATGCTTTGAACATGGACAAATAAGAAAAAAAAATGACATCTGTTCTAGAATTTTCCATGGTGATTTAAGGATTTATTGTCATTAAGTAGTTTGAGAAAATTCATCCGAAACTCCACAGTCTGCCACTTTCAGTTTTACCCTTAGATTTGAATACCGGTATGTTTTTAGCTCACCAGAGCCGAAGGCTCCGGGGGAGCTTATAGGATAGGCAGTTGTCCGGCGTTGTCGTCGGCGTTGTCGTCGTCGTTGTCGTCGTCTGACGTCAACACTTTCAAACATCTTCTTCTCTGAAGCCACTGGACCGATTCAGCCCAAATTTTATCTGTAGCATCCTTGGGCTGGGGGATTGAAAGTTTGTGTTTTTTATGAAAATTGGCCCATTAGTTTGGTTGCTATAGCAACTTAGAGCTCCCATAGACTTATAATGGGGAAAATTGAAAAATGGCATTAACTGCAAAGCCTTTGCAGATATTGGAACAAAACTTTCATAGAAATGTTCCTTAAGCAATCTAGTATCTACCATATGATTTTAGGCCTACTGCTCAATTTTAATGGTTGCCATGGAAACCAAAATGCAAAAAATAGAAAAAAAAAATACTTAAAAAATCATCTCCTCAGAAACTGTATGCTCTAGGAGGCTGAGACTATATGAAAATATTCACCATATTTGCCTTTACAGGTTTTGTGTTTTTTATGAAATTTGGCCTTTTAGTTTTGTTGCTATGGCAACTTAGAGTTTCCATTGACTTATAATGGGGAAAACTGAAAAATGGCATTTACTGCCAAGTCAATGCAGATATTTTGACAAAACTTACATAAAAATGTTCCTTGAGTAAACTTCTCTCAGCCATATGCTTTAATGTCAACCTGGGGGTCCCCTAGGTTGTGCCGGGGCCATGCCCCGCCCCCTCCACTTCATAAAATGCCTTATATCTCAGAAACCTTAGAGATCCCAACCCCTAAACCATATATATTCTTGTTCCTTATGATAAGATGCATTAAGTGACACCAACCTGGGGGTCCCCCGGGATGTGCCGGGGACATGCCCTGCCCCCTCTATTTCATAAAATGCCATTTATCTCAGAAACCATTCAGATCCCCACCCCTAAACTATATATATTCTTGTTCCTTATGCTAAGATGCATTAAGTGACACCAACCTTGGGTCCCCCAGGGATGTGCCGGGGACATGCCCCACCCCCTCCACTTCATAAAATGCCATTTATCTCAGAAACCATTGAGATCTCCACCCCTAAACCATATATATTCTTGTTCCTTATGATAAGACATATTCAGTGATACCAACATTGGGGTCTCTCTTGGGTGCGCTGGGGCCATGCCCCACCCTTCCACTTCATAAATGCCATATATCTCAGAAACCATTCAGATCCCCACCCCTAAACTATATATATTCTTGTTTCTTATGATAAGACGCATTCAGTGACACCAATCTGAGGGTCCCCTAGGATGTGGCGGGGCTTATGCCCCACCCCCTCCACTTCGTAAAAGGCTGAATATCTCAGAAACCGTTCAGATCCCCACCCCTAAACCATTTAAATTCTTGTTCCTTATGATAAGACGCATTCAGTGATACCCACCTTAGGGTCTCCCTTGCCGCACGGGGGCTATGCCCGACCCCTCCACTTCATAAAAGGCCCAATATCTCAGAAACCGTTCAGATCCCCACCACTAAACCATATAAATTCTTGTTCCTTATGTTAAGATGCATTCAGTGATATCAACCTAAGGATCTCACAGGCCGCACCAGGGCTATGCCCCAACCTTCCATTTCATAAAAGGTGATGTATCTCGGAAACCCTTCCGATCCCCACCCCAAAACCATTTATATTCTTGTTTCTTATGAAAAGAGGCATTCAGTGACACCAATCTGGGGGTCCCCTAGGATGTGCCAGGGCTATGCCCCACCCCCTGCATTTAGTAAAAGCCCAATATCTCAGAAACCGTTCAGATCCCCACCCCTAAAGCATATAAATTCTTGTTTCTTATGATAAGACGCATTCAGTGATACCAATCTAAGGGTCTCCTGGGCCGCACAGGGGCTGTGCCCCACCCTTCCACTTCATAAAAGGTGATACGTCTCGGAAACCATTCAGATCCCCATCCCAAAACCATATATATTCTTGTTTCATATGATAAGACGCATTCATTGAAACCAACCTCGGGGTCCTCTGGGATGTGCCCGGGCCATGCCCAACCCCCTCCACTTCATAAAAGGCTCAATATCTCGGAAACCATTCAGAACCCCCAACCCTAAACCATATATATTCTTGTTCCTTATGATGAGACACATTCAGTGATACCAACCTAGGGGTCTCTGGGGGTGTGCTGGGGCTATGCCTCACCCTTCCACTTCATAAAATGCAATATATCTCAGAAACTGTTCAGATCCCCACCCCTAAGATATGTATATTTGTGTTCCCTATAATAAGACTCATTCACTCACATCAATGCATCTATGTGCTAGGGCAACATGCTGATGCCATGGCCCACGCCTCTACTTCATAAAAGGCCATATATCTCAGACACCATTAATATCCCAACCTCATAATCATATATATTATTGTTTCTTATGATTAGACACATTCAGTCACACAAACTTGGTGGTCCACAGGGGCCATTCCTCTCCTCATCATTTCATAAGAGGGCCTCATATCTTGGAAACTGTTCATATCTCCAACCCTAAACAATATATTTTCTTGGTCCTTATTATAAGACACATTCAGCGACAACAATCTTGGCTTTCCTAGGGTCTGCCAGGGCTATGCTCCAACCCCTTCGCAGCTTAAAAGGCCTTATATCTCAGGAACAGTACACATCCCAACCCCTAAACCATATATATTCATGTGCCTTATGATAAGATAGATTCAGTGATACCATTCAGGGCTCTGTTGGGTCCATTTCTCATCCTTCCACCTCATAAAAGGCCTAATATTTCAGATACAGAGTCCACATGGGTGCTCATTTTGAAATGGGGGTTTGTTTGGGAGACTTTATAATCAATAAATTAAAACCTGAAACCATACATGGCTGCCAGTGGGCAGTGTCCGCCTGAGTTCTGGTGAGCATTGTGGCCCATGGGCCTCTTGTTTCTATGTTTACAGGGTCAGTTCAGCGTCCTGGTATTTCTTAAATGTGTTTGGTTTGAGAAGTATGTTTACTCTTATATTGGGGCAGGATAATGGTAAGTTACTAAATCTGGCTCTGTCTACATGATCAAAACTTTTTGAAGGCAGCACTGGTGACATTGTCATTGATTTGTTTGTTTGTTATCCCCCGACCGAATAGGTTCGGGGGATATAGCGATCAGCCTGGCGTCCGTCCGTCCGTCTGTCCGTCCGTCCGTCCGTCCGTCCGTCCGTAGACGCAACCTTGTGATGGCCATAACTCCTATACCCTTTGAGATTCATTGATGGTTCTTGGCACAATTGTTCACAAGGCCGAGACGGCGTGTCATGCGCAAGAACCAGAACTCTGGATGCCATACTTTTTTAGTTATCTCCCCTTTTAATAAAATAGAATGACTACTTTGTGATGGCCATAACTCCAATACCCTTTGAGATATATTGATGGTACCTGGCACAGTTGTTCACAAGGCTGAGACGGCGTGTCATGCACAAGAACCACAACTCTGGTTGCCATGGTTATGGAGTTATCTCCCCTTCCAATAAAATAGAGTGACAACCTTGTGATGGCCGTAACTCTTATACCCTTTGAGTTTCATTGATGGTTCTTGGCACAATTGCTCACAAGGCTGAGACGGCGTGTCATGCGCAAGAACCAGAACTCTGGATGCCATACTTTTTTAGTTATCTCCCCTTTTAATAAAATAGAATGACTACTTTGTGATGGCCATAACTCCAATACCCTTTGAGATATATTGATGGTACCTGTCACAGTTGTTCACAAGGCTGAGGCGGTGTGTCATGCACAAGAACCACAACTCTGGTTGCCATGGTTTTGGAGTTATCTCCCCTTCCAATAAAATAGAGTGACAACCTTGTGATGGCCATAACTCATATACCCTTCAAGAGTCATTGATAGTTCTTGGCACAATTGTTCACAAGGCTGAGATGGTGTGTCGTGTGCAAGAACCAGAACTCTTGATGCCATACTTTTTTAGTTATCTCCCCTTTTAATAAAATAGAATGACTACTTTGTGATGGCCATAACTCCAATACCCTTTGAGATATATTGATGGTACCTGGCGCAGTTGTTCACAAGGCTGAGAAGGCGTGTCATGCACAAGAACCACAGCTCTGGTTGCCATGGTTTTGGAGTTATCTCCCCTTCCAATAAAATAGAGCGACAACCTTGTGATGGCCATAGTTCTAATACCCTTTGAGATATATTGATGATACCTGGCACAGTTGTTCACAAGGCCGAGACGGTGTGTCATGCAGAAGAACCACAACTCTGGGTGGCATGGTGTTTTTAGTTATCTCCCCTTCCAATAATATAGAATCACTACCTTGTGATGGCCACATCTCCAACACTCATTGAAATATATTGATGATACTTGGTACAGTTGTAAATGAGGTTAAGCAGGTGTGTCACATGCAAGAACCACAACTCTGGGTGCCCTTGTTTTTTAATTATCTCCCCTAACAATATAACCTTGTCATGGCCATAACTCCAATACCCTTTGAGATATATTGATGGTACTTGGCACAATTGTATACAACATTGAGATGGTGCTTCATGCCTAAGAACCACAACTCTGGGTGCTATGATATTTGAGTTATCTCCCCTTCCAATATAACAGTATGACAACCTTGTGATCATTGTACCTCCAATACCCTTTGAGACATATTTGTGGTACTTGATGCAGATGTACATGAGGTTAAGCAGGTGTGTCATGCTCAAGAATTACAACTCTGGGTCCACTGGTTTTTTAGTTATCTCCCCTGGCAATATAACCTTGTGATGGCCATAACTCCAACACCCTTTGAGATATATTGAAGGAACTTGGCACAATTGTATACAAGGTACAGAAGGGATGTCATGTGCAAGAACCACAACTGTTGGTGCTGTGGTATTTGAGTTATCTACCCTTTCAGTATAACAGTATGACCTGCTTGTGATCACCATATCTCCAATACCCTTTGAGACATATTGATGGTACTTTATACAGAAATACATGAGCTTAAGCAGGCATGTCATGCGCAAGAATGACATTTCTGAGTGCCCTGGTTTTTTAGTTATCTCCCCTGACAGTATAATCTTTCAATGGCCATAACTGCAATACTTTTGTGATATATTGCTGGTTTAATTCTGGTGCACTTTCTATTGGTGAACAATCTTCTGAAGGCCATATTGGCTTTTGGTCGGGGGATTTGCCATCTCTTCCGATGGCTATTTTTTGATTTGAGGTTTAGCGTCCCTGTCAACACTGTAAAGGTCCTTTTGGAGACGTTGCTTCCAATTTTGTGGGACTTTTACCCGACATTGAGATGAAATGACATCTCAAGCCCTGCCACCCAATCAAACCAATAGGGTCTATAAGCATGGACAGGCTTACTCGCACCACTTTGCCTGGGCAGGCTTAGATCCTCTAAGCGGTTTACCAGTACTCATGTGT
The DNA here is from genome assembly GCA_963580285.1 of Lucinisca nassula. NCBI lineage: Eukaryota > Metazoa > Mollusca > Bivalvia > Lucinida > Lucinidae > Lucinisca > Lucinisca nassula. The sequence continues at coordinate 143,191,503 of OY757016.1, read as the reverse complement.
GGGTCGGTTTCAGCTCTGCGTGGAAGCATCATGCAGCCTATCTTTTTCTTCAAGCCCCGATGGGCCGGGGTGCGCTTTGTCATTGATAAATTTGCTTCAAGTGTTCACAAATAGCTATTGAGGAATGACAGGGATATTTAAAAGATATATTCTGATATCCTCATCAAAACCTGTTTTGTGGGTACTTGTTAGAATCGCCTTAACATGTACCCACAATATTGGTTTCCGAAGAGGATAAAAATTATCCCTGAAACATTGTTTTTTTCCAACCCCCCACCCACTTATCTAACCAGCCTCATTAGCTCAGGTAAGATACTCATCTGATTGGTGATCAGCAGGTTGCAGGTTCCATACCGGCAACATTCTTTCATGGAGCTAGATCTTGAAATCTCTCTTTCTTCCATTGATTCAAGAAGGGCAGTTGTCAGTTTCTAGCCAAATTGTGCTCTGTACTGGTTAACCTCTTATGTATAAGCTTTTACAGGAAAAATGCAGTTACGTGAACTGACTGGCTTGACATAGCCTAAATAGTGTTGACTGGGCTGTTAAACTCCAAAACAAACAAAGTAGAAGTAAAACAAAGATCAGGAATCGATACAATTAACTTACTCCACCCATCAAAGACACCAAAGGGAAAGAAACACAAACATTAAGCGACCAGACCATAATGGAAACCTAAACAAAGGAAGGCCATAAGGACAGTTACTTTCCCACAAAATGGCCATATGGCCATCCAAAATAAAAAGACACAAGTGATACACACAGTAAGTAACAAACAACACAATAAATAAACCGCCACAGAAGAACCCACTTTTCTGGAGCTATGCCACACAAATCAATTTGTAACATACAACTTTTCCACCTGCAAAATTCTACCAAAGATATGTTTCATCATCATGCAACATGTCTTTAGTAACAATTTTGTCTATTAATTTGCAGTGTGTAATTCTACAAAGATTGATTGTGATGGCACAAAGCCTTAGTGATCATTTTAAGATTGCTCATGGACTATTTTCTATGGTTGTTCTCTCACACTGATTCATAAAGAGCAATTGTCAGTTACTGGTGAAAGAATGTACACTAGACCGGTTAACATCTTAGGTATAATCCTGCCCAGAGAAGGTCTGTTTTGATAAACTGATTTGCTGGACAGGGCTCTAATAGTGTTGACCTAGCCCTTAAACACCAGGGTCCAGTTGTTCAAAGCCTCGTTAGCTTAATGAGCTCATTAGTAATCAAATTGTTAACCATTCTAGCAAGTACAGTATCATTTGTTATTTTTTGCTGACAAAATGTGAGCAGCTTTTGCATTTGCAAAAGCTTCTCACATTTTATCAGCAAAAATGTTAGTATTTTCACCATATTGAATGATCAAAGTTTTAATGATACATTAGCAAAGGATGTCATTAGTTTTGAACAACTGGCCCTAGGTCAACCAACCAGTCAACCAACACGGCTAACAAAGATGAAAAAAGCTAAATTTAACATCTGCTCATTTTAATTTGAAAATACTTACAGATATTATTATTTTGTTCTGGGCAAAATTGTTTCAAGCACTATTAGCCTAACAAAGTGGTAAGTGATCAAAATGTTAAATGGTCTAATAAGTACAATATCTATGAGACATATTTTTACTGAAAAAAAAAAGTGAGTATCTTTTGCATTTGAATTTGCAAAACCTACTCACATTTTTTCAGCAAAAATATTATAGCAAATTTGTGGTACATGTATTAATTGATCAAAGATTTAATGACATATTAATTAACAACATCTTTAGTTTGCAAACAACTGGGGCTAGTTGTTCATAACTAATGACATTGTTAGTTATGGGCCCCGCCCATCGGGGCTTGGAGAAATATATGGGCTGCATAATGCTTTCACGCAGAGCTGAAACCGACCCGCACACGAGTACTGGTAACCCATTTGGAGGATCTAAGCCTGCCCAGGCAAAGCGTTGCGCGAGTCAGACCGCCCATGCTTATAAACCCTATTGGTTTCATTAAGCGACAGGACTTGAGATGTCATTTCATCCCAATGTCGGGTAAAAGTCCCACAAAATTGGAAGCAACATCTCCAAAATGACCTTTACAGTGTTGACAGGGACGTTAAACCTCAAATCAAACAAACAAACAAACATTGTTAGTTAACATATCATTAAAACTTGGATTATTTAATATGGCAAATATGCTAATATTTTTGCTGAACAAATGTGGCAGCTTTTGCATCTGCAAAAGCTGCTCACATTTTTTCAGCAAAACTATGAAAAGTTTAGATATTGTACTTGCTAGAAGTGTTAACAATTTGACCACTAATGAGCTTGTTAAGCTAATGATGCTTTGAACAACTGGACCCTGATGTTTAGCGTGGTACAGAGGACCCAATCACAACAGCAGTATTTGTTTCCTTAACCCTTGTCCTGCTGAATATTCATATATGCCACACCCACTACCGATTATCAACCAATCAGATTACCTGTAGCAAATTATTACAACAAATTCACAATCTGAATGACAAACAATGTAGATCCTGATCAGATGGCTTCTTCAGAAGCCATCTGATCTGGATCTACATTGTTTCAAAGAAAAGGCATATCCGGGCTCAGCAGAACAAGGGTTAACTTAAAGAATTGCAGCTATAAAGAATGCCAATAAGGGGTATTATAATAGGCAATAATGTCCCTTTTGTCACAAGTTCTCCAAGAAACAAATATTATTGTAGACATATGATTGAATCACTTTGATAAGGAGATTTTGAAAAATACCCACAACATTTGTTTCTAGAGAATTTTGTATATCACCTTTAATCAGACTGTTCTTGTTTGCCCCCGCCCATTGGGACTTCGAGAAATAGATTGGGCTGCATGGTGCTTCCACGCATAGCTGCAACTGACCACACATGAGTACTGGAAGACGGCTTAGAAGGATTAAGACTACCCTGGCAAAGTGGTGTGAGTCAGACTGTCGAGTGAATAAAACCTTTTGGTTTCGTTTGGCGGCAGGGCTTGAGATGACATTCCGTCTCAGTTTCAGGTAAAAGTCCAACAAAATTGGAAATAGCATCTCCAAAATGACCTCAATAGTGTTGTTGGGACCCTAAACCTCAATTCAAACAAAGTCGAACAAGACTTCCTTGAGTTTAGGATTTGTCCCATTGTAATTTCGGTCACAAAGAGTTTTGTCATTGTGTTGAAATGTCAGTATGAAGAGGATTGGCTGTATACTTAACCCATTTTATACCAGAAACCCCGAAACGGGTACCCTGGCAAACAGTGCAGGCCCAGATCAAATGCCACAAAATGCAGCGTTTTGCGGCGTCTGATCAGGGCCTTCACTGTTTGCAGAAAGTTCAGCCACTTTCCAAATCATTTTTGAAGAAAACACAACCTGACACCCCTAAATTTTGAAATGGACTCCTGCAATATAAAAGGTGAAAGATTCCATTTGGTCCAAAAAGGGTTAATTCTATTTTACAGCTGCTGATCAGACCAAAGCAATGCAGGAACAGTTTTCTGGTCAAGGAATGATGGCCCCTCAGGACCCTCAAAAGGCCTTCAAGGCAGAGAAAGAGGCCCTAGAAATCACAAGACATCAGTGGGCTCTGGAAGGCGTAGAAGAAGATTTGACTGATCAGATTATACCACCGGAAACTATTTATATAAAGAATAAATTTGCTTAACCCATTTTGTACCGGAAACCCCAAAATGGGTAATTGTCCAACAGTGCAGGTCCAGATCAGACGCCACAGAACGTGGCGTCTGATCAGGGCCTACACTGTGTGCAAAAACGTTCAGTCATTTTTCAAACCAATTTTGAAGAAAAACAACCTGATGCCCCTTAATTTTGAAATGGACTCCTGCTATATATAAGAAGGAAGATTGCATTTGGTACCAAAAGGGTTTACCGGCCCCGATAGCTCAGTTGGTAGAGTGTCGGCTGCGGGGAACAACAGGTCACATGTTCGATCCCGGGCCGTGACATACCAAAGTCATTAAAAATGGTACTAGCTGCTCCTCACTTGGCACTCAGATTTACGGGGTAGAGCTAGGACTGGTCGACCCAGTGTCAGGATAATGTGACTGGGTGTGGTATCATGTAATGTGTCTGGGACATGATACTTCAGTGAGGCAGCACTATAAAAGTGAGCATTGAGCTCCCTGTCGCAACCAGACACCATCGTGATATGACTGAAAAATTGTTGAAAGTGACGTTAAACCCAAATTCACACATGCACACACCAAAAGGGTTAACCCATTAAACCCTGGAGACTGGTACAGATGATTTTGCAGCTAGTAATGCAGATCCAGATGAAATGACTCCTAAAGAGTTTTATTGTCTACCTACAAACAACTGCTGCCTACTACCAGTTTTCAGACACAAAAATATGGAATTGCATATCTCACTCGTGTTTTCCGATTCCATATCAACATAATTTAATACAAAGCTAGCTTTGAGCTCTGACATTTGCTAGAACATTGGAAGGCAGAAGTGGGTAACACAGAACCAGATGTGTAAACATGATGTCATAGAATGTAACATAACATCAAAATTTCACACTTAATTATGTTTGAAAAAGGACTATAACATCAGTGTTATTTAATGGATAAGATCATGTCATAAAAACGATATGACCACTCGTGAAAAAAACACATGGTTACTGGCATGTAACATCAACAATACAGCTTTTCAACAATATAATTAGATTTAAAATTGTTATGTAATAAACTGAATTTTACAATCTTGTGATCATTTCGTATGAAATATAAAACTCATCAGAATTTTACACTCTTGTGGTCATTTTATATGTAATTTATTAAACTCGCCAGAGGCTCGGCACGTAAATTTCATATGAAATTGACCACTTGTGTAACATCCTCCATGTACTACCAGGAGCCCTACTGTTTGCCATTCAGGTCCCAGTTGTTCGAAGCATTGTTAGCCTAACAAGTTCGTTAGCGTTCAAATTGTTAACTTTTCTAACAAGCATGATAGGGTGTACCGTTATTTTTACGCTCCCCGAAGGGGTAGCCATATAGTCGCCGCTTTGTCCGTCCGTCCGGACGTCCATCCGTCCATCGGTCACACTCTATATCTCTAAAAGTATTAAAGGTATTTAAGTAAAACTTGATATATTGATAGAGGACGATGAGGGGAATCGGAGAATACAAGAACCATAACCCTGTCACCAGTATTTATGGAGTTACTTCCCGTCTTAACTATTTCAATGAAAATATTGTCCGGAGCATATCTCTGAAAGTATAGAAGGGATTTAAGTGAAACTTGATACATTGATAGATGGCCATCACAGGAAGTGCAGAGTGCAAGAACTGTAACTCTATCACAAGTAATTACAGAGTTATTTTCCTTTTTAATGACAGATTCACTCTGTCATTTCTAGCTATCCTGCGTGTTGTAAAGTAGTTCCGGCTTTCTTACAACTTTCTTCCGGCTTTGACCGCCAAAGAAATATGAGTCTGCACAAAAATGTAGTCCGGTTTGGCGCAGTTGTCATAATTGTACCTTCTATAATCGCAATACAAACTTTTGAAGCAGACGACTTGACGATTTATCTTACCTTTCAGAGAATAGATTCAGCATTTCATATGAATCAGCTGCATCATGCGAGACTGTATACCCAAATCAATGCGGCGCCTGCTCAGGCGTCTGCTCAGGTTTTACACTGTTTTCTAACAGTGCTGTCAATATTTAATCCTTAAAGACCAGCCGGTCAGCTGCAGACCAGAATATTAATGGGTTTTCCGACATTCGAGGTCAAGTCTAGGTCAGTTACAACTAGGTGTATATCAGACTTTGCGAGAAAGGCTTTCCCTTTCAACCCTTGAATATGGTACAGTTACCTATGCAAACAGTGTAGGTCCTGTAATATAATTCTAGGTGCCATATTTAGCAGAATGGACGAGCCCAACTTCAGTGATGGAAGAGTACACTCCAGAAACTCAAACTGTGAATAAAAGCACTCACAACACTCTTGCCGATTGTCTCTAAATGCAGGCTGGTCATGAACGAGGACTTGGACTGATCCGTTTAAACTAAACGGATGTTAGTAGCTGATGCAAAAAATGTAGAACAAGATCAGCACCGTGTTCTGTGGCGTTTGATCTTAGTCTACATTGTTTGCAAGATCGAACATTTTTTTCAAGTGCAGATTTTACAGATAACACTTACATGTACCCAAGACTGACAAACGACCCGGCTATGTTTGGGTTGATTGTTTGGTAAGACTGAAGAGGGCCATCCTCGAATCATAGGGTGAGCTTGGCAAACAGTGTAGACCAAGTTTGGACGCTGCAGAACGTGCTTCTAATCAAAATCTTCACTATTTGTTTGGAATTTCAGAGTTAAATTAAACAGTTAAATCTCAGCCCAGGACTTTTACCCCAACCTACACCCCACCAACACTTTTGGTGCTTTGATTTTGAAACCAAACGATTGCATGATTACAACACGCTTAGGCGCCATGCCCTTAAGCTAAAAAGGTTAAATCAATCAACCGTGACGTATGGTTACCAGTCCGGCCACGACCCTGTGTTTTGTTTCGTTTGATTTGAGGTTTAACATCCGCGTCAACACTGTATAGGTCATTTTGGAGACAATGCTTCCAACATTGTGGGACTTTTACCCGACACTGTGATGAAATGACATCTCAAGCCCTGCCGCCCAATGAAACCAATAGGGTTTATATGCATGGACGGTCTGACTCGCACCTCTTTGCCTGGGCAGGCTTAGATCCTCTAAGCAGATTACCAGTACTCGTGTGCGGGTCAGTTTCAGCTCTGCTTGGAAGCATCATGCAGCCCATCTATTTCTTTAAGCCCCGATGGGCGGGGGCCAACGATCCTGTGTACAACCTTCACACCAGCACTGATAGAAACCACATGTTCAGGATCAAACTTTTGATGTGTGATGTAAGGTCGTGCCTAGAAAAGAAGAAATTGTATTTTGTTCTCAAAAAGCATCAATGTATTGCAACATTTTTCTTTAAACCCTGGACAGTTAGAGGGAGTGAGTGAGTGTTTGAGTTTTACGTCCCACCAACAGCTAAGGTCATACGGAGATGATACCTCAGTTTAAAGACACATCCGAAAGTCTGGAGAAGTCTGGGATCGATCCTGTGATCCCTGGTTTACAAGGCGAGTAGCATAACCACTACACCACGGAGGCTTCTAATGGACAGTTAGAAGCTGTTCAGAAAGCGGATGGCGTTGACTCTGATTTTGGGTGCCCCATGTGTGTGATCTATTTGTCTGTTGGAGCGACAACTTGCTGTCAACAGAAGACGCTAGTGGACGTCAACGTAGCAGAATACCGATGTCAGTACGTCAAGATCGATTCATCCGACAGACGCATATGCAAAGCAGATTTCCGCCGGCATCTGCTACACTGTACCTGTAGATAAACAAAGGGTTTTAACTACCGACTAATAAGCACTGACACTGTTCGTCGCCCTTATGCGATGCACTTTTGAGAGCTAGACGTCCCTGTTGTGACCAAAATCAAGACGTCGACACAGTACGGAACACCTACGCTGGTGCATGAAATACGTACATGTATATTGGCGTCTAAGCGTTTCGCGTGATATGCGTTTCAGTGACACATCGCACTTCAGCGTGAATCACGCCGATTGTCGTTTCGGGATGTTTCGACATATAGGTGTAAGGTATGCCGCGGCGACGCGTACGTAATAGAGCATGACATATCGGATTTGAATAAGCGAAATGGTATGTCGAGCTATTGCATGTAGCTAGCAACATTAAGAACATTCAAGATCATGGCTGAGACGTTAACTGAACAGCAAGACGTTACATCAATCAAGTGCGTCAGCCTCACGTGGTTCCATTTATTTGTTTACGCTCAGAATCCGGGATATCTAATGCAGCAGGTTTATAGTGCTGTTCTTACTCAAAAATGTCTTCAACCAATGGAATTCATGTACTGGACTGACCAGCCTTTCTCCTCCGATCTCTTTGTGAAAAATAGAGTATCTTTTCGGGGAAGGTATCCACAACCGACCAGACAAAATAGTTACTAATTGACAGTAGCATTGTTAAAACTTGAATTTTAATGTTTGGTTTTGAAAACGTAAATAGTTTCTTTCCAAAGAAACATCGAATGGCATTTCATGATACCACCGGTGTATAGACATCTGCAAACATATCATACAATGGAATTTGCAGAACTACTTTTCTATATTTTAAGATCTTGAAAACGTAAATAGTTTCTTTCCAAAGAAACATCGAATGGCATTTCATGATACCACTGGTGTATAGACATCTGCAAACATATCATACAATGGAATTTGCAGAACTACTTTTCTAAATTTTAAGATCTTTTTAGAAATGTTATCTATTCACAGTGTTTTGATTATCTCATAGAATCTGTCATTTCAGTGCCTTTGGCGCTTTGATTAGATTTTGCTATATTAAGCTTGTCCGGAGCATATCTCTAAAAGTTTGAAAGGTAATTTAGTGAAACTTGATACACTGATAGGGGGCTATGAGAGAAATCGCAGGATGCAAGAATCATAACCCTGCCAACAGTATGTACGGAGTTACTTCACTTCTTAATTAGGGCCCCAACAGTATTTTTGGTGCCCTATAGTAATCTCCTTGTCAGTCAGGTTCAAATCTAAACCAAAACATTTAACCGGTTATAACTTCAAAAGTATTATCCCTACTTCCATGAAACTTCACACTCGTACTAACAATCACAAAACCTACATTCTGACAAACCATATTGCTTTTGTCCGTGTGTTTGTCACGCCTTTACCAAAAAACTTAACCTCGGTCATAACTTCAAGAGTATTTGCCCTACTCTCATGAAACTGCACACCCTTACTTACTATCACAAGACCTACATTCTGACAAAGGGCCATAACTATATTGCTTTTCGGTGTGTGTTTGTCAGGCTGTAACCAAACAACTTCGGTCAAAATTTTAAAAGTATTTGTCCTACTCTCATGAAACTTCACACACATACTTACCATCACAAAACCTACATTCTGACAAAGGGCCATAATTATGTTGCTTATTTTCACGAATTATCTCCCCTTTTTTCAAAAAATATCTTCTGTTTTTTCATAACCATGGGTAATAGGGCTTTCATATTTCACATATGTATTCCTTGTGACATTCTTTATTGAAAATCACTTACTAGGGAATATAAAACTGAGTTTCTTTGTCTTATGGTTTAAGATTTACATGCCCTTGCACGGGAGGGGCCTTACATTTCTCCTTATTTTTGCAGTCTTTGTTGAAAATAACTGTGGAATTCTTAGACTTTTGGTTAAACCCATTTTGTACCGGTGTAACAGGCCGGTTCTTCCCCCCAGTCAGTTTCTTCCCCGGGGAAGAACTGGGCCAGCCCGTTACTTCCCCGGGGAAGAAACTGACTAGTCAGTTCTTCCCCACCCAGTCAGTTTCTTCCCCACCTGAAATTGTTTTAGAAGCATAGAGAACGAGTAATTTATGCCTCACAAATTGTTAAAAATTCAAAAAGAAACCATTCTGAATTAGTTTTGAGTCCTTACAGTTTGAATGGCAAAATTTTCTCTATGCCATACAATATATGGAGATCCAAGGAAATTTTCATCCCAATTCCAGTAGCTATGATTAATTTTCTTAGCTTTTTATGACATTAATTGGTATTAACTAAACAGATATAATAAGCAACAACCCTTTAGTGCTCCAACCTAAATATAATTTGGAAAGTGGGGGTGGGGAAGAACTGGGCCGTCCCATTTCTTCCCCGGGGAAGAACAGGGCCGGCCCATTTCTTCCCCACCATAGATTTTTCTGTTTACTAAAAATATTTGTGATAAATGTTCTTCACTTTTAAAGACATAAATTGGTATTAACTACAGAGTTATAATAAGCAACAAATGTTTGGCCCTTAAATTTCAATAGAATTCGGAGACTGGGGGGTGGGGAAGAACTGGGCCGGCCCAGTTCTTCCCCACCCCAGATGTTTCTGTTTACTAATGATTCTTGTGATAAATTTCCTTTGCTTTTTAGGACAAAAATTGGTATAAACTACAAAGATATAATAAGCAAACAATGTATGGAGCTTTATTATCAAGAAAATTTGGAGGCTGGGGTGGGGAAGAACTGGGCCGGCCCAGTTCTTCCCCACCCCAGATGTAGAACTGGGCTGGCCCAGTTCTTCCCCACCCCAGATGTTTCTACTTACTAATAATTCTAGTGATAAATTTCCTTTGCTTTTTAAGACATAAATTAGTATAAACTAAACAGATATAATAAGCAACAAATGTTTGGAGCTCAAATCTTAATAGAATTTGGAGACTGGGTTGTGGGGAAGAACTGGGCCGGCCCGTTTCTTCCCCACCCCAGATGTTTCTGTTTACTAAAAATTCTTGTGATAAATTTTCTTCACTTTTAAAGACATAAATTGGTATTAACTAAACAGATATAATAAGCAACAAATGTTTGGCACTTAAATTTCAATAGAATTCGGAGACTCAGGGGTGGGGGAAGAACTTGGCCAGCCTGTTTCTTCCCCACCCTTGGGTAGTGTTGTACAGTTATGTCAGTTATATTGCTGAAGATGTCTTGGGTGGAGAAGAACTGGGCCAGTTTCTTTCCCACCCTTGGTAAGTATTGTACTGTTAAGTCAATTATGACATTGAAGGTGTTGGGGTGGGGAAGAACTTGGCCAACCCATTTCTTCCCCACCCCTGGGTAGTGTTGTACAGTTATGTCCGTTATATCACTGAATATGTCTGGGATGGGGAAGAACTGGGGTGGCCCGTTTCTTCCCCCACCCTTGGGTAGTGTTGTACAGTTATTTCAGTTATATTGCTGAAGATGTCTTGGGTGGGGAAGGACTGAGCTGCAGGTTTCTTCCCCACCCTTGGTAAGTGTTGTACTGTTAAGTCAATTATGATGTTGAAGGTGTCTGGGGTAGGGAAGAACTGGGCCTGCCCATTTCTTCCTCACCCTTGGCTAGTGTTGTACAGTTATGTCAGTTATATCAGAGGATGTCTGAGGCAGGGAAGAACTGGGGCGACCCGTTTCTTCCCCAACCTTGTGTAGTGATGTACAATTAAATCAATTGTTATGTTTAAGTTGTCTGTGGTGGGGAAGAACTGGGCCGGCCCAGTCCCACCCCACCCCAATCTCCAAATATTTTTTGCTTATTATATCTTTTTAGTTTATTCCAATTAAAAAGCGAAGAAAATTTATCACAAGAATTTTTTGCAAACCGAAAAATCTGGGGTGGGGAAGAAATGGGCCGGCCCAGTTCTTCCCCACCCCCAGTCTCAAAATTCTAATTAGATTTGAGCTCCAAACATTTGTTGCTTATTATATCTTTTTAGTTTATACCAACTTTTATCTTAAAAAGCAAAGAAAATTTATCACAAGAATTTTTTACAAACAGAAAAATCTGGGGTGGGGAAGAAACGGGCCAGCCCAGTTCTTCCCCACCCCCAGTTTCTAAATTCAATTGAGATTTGAGCTCCAAACATATTTGTTGCTTCTTATATCTTTTTAGTTTATACCAACTTTTGTCTAAAAAAGCGTAGGAAATTTATCACAAGAATTTTTTGTAAACAGAAAAATCTGGGGTGGGGAAGAAACGGGCCAGCCCAGTTCTTCCCCACCCCCAGTTTCTAAATTCAATTGAGATTTGAGCTCCAAACATATTTGTTGCTTATTATGATGATGATGATTTCGTGTTAAACGACGCTTCAACCCTCTTTGTGGGTCATAAGCGTCTTGTTGCTTATTATATCTTTTTAGTTTATTCCAATTTATGTCTTAAAAAGCGAAGAAAATTTATCACAAGAATTTTTTGTAAAAAGAAAAATCTGGGGTGGGGAAGAAACGGGCCGGCCAAATTCTATTTAGATTTGAGCTCCAAACATTTGTTGCTTGTTATATCTTTTTAGTTTATACCAACTTTTGTCTTAAAAAGCGAAGGAAATTTATCACAAGAATTTTTGTAAACAGAAAAATCTTGGCTGGGGAAGAAACAGGCCAGCCCAGTTCTTCCCCACCCCCAGTTTCTAAATTTAATTGAGTTTTGAGCTCCAAACATATTTGTAGCTTATTATATCTTTTTAGTTTATTCCAATTTATGTCTTAAAAAGCGAAGAAAATATATCACAAGAATTTTTTGTAAAAAGGAAAATCTGGGGTGGGGAAGAAATGGGCCAGCCCAGTTCTTCCCCACCCCCAGTCTCCAAATTCTATTTAGATTTGAGCTCCAAACATTTGTTGCTTATTATTTTTTTTTAGTTCATACCATTTTTATGTCTTAAAAAGTGACGAAAATTTATCACAAGAATTTTTTGTAAACAGAAAACTCTGGGGTGGGGAAGAAACGGGCCGGCCCAGTTCTTCCCCACACCCAATCTCCAAATTCTATGTTGATTTGAGCTCCAAACATTTGTTGTTTATTTGGTCGTTTAAGTTTATTCCAATTTATGTCTAAAAAAAGCGAAGAAAATTTTTCACAAGAATATTTTGTAAAAAGAAAAACTGGGGTGGGGAAGAAACAGGCCGGCCCAGTTCTTCCCCACCCCCAGTCTCCAAATTCTATTTAGATTTGAGCTCCAATCATTTGTTACTTATTATATCTTTTTAGTTTATACCAATTTATGTCTTAAAAAGCGAAGGAAATTTATCACAAGAATTTTTTGTAAACAGAAAACTCTGGGGTGGGGAAGAAATGGGCCGGACCACCCAGTCTCCAAATTCTATTTAGATTTGAGCGTCAAACATTTGTGGCTTATTATATTTGTTTAGATAATACTAATTTATGTCTTAAAAAGCAAAGAAAATTCATCAAAGATGCTTGAATTGGGATGCATATTTTATTGCATCTCCATGAATGGTGTACCATAGAACAAATTTTGTCATTCAAGCTAAAAGGACTCAGAACTTCTTCAGAATGGTCTCTTTTCTCATTTATAACAAATTGTGAGCTGAAAATTATTCGTTGACTATGATTCTGAAAAAAATTCAGGTGGGGAAGAAACTGACCGGGTGGGGAAGAAACTGATTAGTTAGTTTCTTCCCTCGGGGAAGAAATGGGCCGGCCCAGTTCTTCCCCCCGGGGAAGAAACGGGCCGGCCCCAGTTCTTCCCCGGGGAAGAACCGGGCCGGGGAAAGAAACTGACCGTTACACCGGAAACCCCAAAAGGAGTAAGTGGCAAACAGTGCAGGCCCAGATCAGACGCCACGGAACGCGTGTTTGTCATGCCTTAACCAAAAAACTTAACCTTGGTCATATCTTCAAAAGTATTGGCCATACTCTTATGAAACTTCACACACATACTTAACATCACAAGACCTACATTTTGACAAAGGAGAATAACCCTTGTGTTTGTCACACCTAAACCAAAACCCTTAACCTCGGTGATAACTTCAAAAGTATTTTGTCTACTCTCATGAAAGATCACACACATAATTTCCATCACAAGACCTACATCCTGACAAATTGCTTTAAGGTGTGTGTTTGTCAGGCCATACCCAAACAACTTAAACTCTGGTCAAAAATTTAAAAGTATTTGTCCTACTCTCATGAAACTTCACACACATACTTACATCACAAAATCCTACATTCTGACCAACGGCCATAACTATATTGCTTATTTTCACTGAAGTATCTCCCCTTTTTCGAAAAAAATATCTCCTGTTATTTTATAACCATGGGTAATAGGGCTCTGATGTTTCACATGTGTATTCCTTGTGACATTTTCCATTGAAAAATCACTAAGGAACACAAAACTGAGTTTCTTAGCCTTATGGTTTAAGATTTACAGGCCCTTGAAGGGAAGGGGCCTTACATTTCTCCTTTTTTTTTGCATTCTTTGTTGAAAATCACTACCTAGTTTCTTTATTTGTACTCCAAACATCGGCTGAGGACACTCATTAGAACTTCCTCATTCAGACGGTTCGAACGAGTACCAATAACCTTTGTCTTCAAACAAATCTTATCAAACTTCAAAGTGTATAGGATCATTTCACTAAAATAACCCTCCTACTACTGCGTATCTTGGGGGAGCATCCCTCGGTTTCACCGATGCTCTTGTTATTGGAAAAATGTTAGTAGTTTTTGCATTTGCCAAAGCTGCTAACATTTTTCCAGGAAAAATATGAGTATATTTGGGATATTAACCAGTCAAATATTTAATATGTTAACTAATGTCATCGTTGGTTTAAAACAACTGGGTCCGGTTCTTCAAGACTAACATCATTGTTAGTAAACAAATTGTTAAACTTTGATCATTTAATAAGGCAAGTATACTAATACTTTTGCTGACAGATTTTTTCAGCAAAAAGAACACTATTTTTTTCAGCAAAAATAACACTATGCGGGAACCATTAACAATTTGACCACTAATGAGCTTGTTAAGCTAACGATGCTTTGAACAACTGGCCCCAGGCTGGAAATATTTTAGACTAAACCCACAATGTACAAGAATGGATCAAAATGCTCAGACTCAAAGCTGGAAGAGTCCACTTAAGAAACCCAGGGTTGAAAGGGTTAATTACGGTGTTGAAAAGTATTGTGTGCCATGCTTCTTCATATGTCATCTTTGTCTATCTTTTTTTAAGTGCTAGTCACAACTGTTTCAGATTCTTTCAAATTTTTAGCTCACCAGAGCGGAAGGCTCCAGGGGAGCTTTTCGGATAGGCAGTTGTCCGTCGTCATTGTCATCGTTGTCTGTCATGTGACGTCAACACTTTCAAATGACATCTCCTCTTAAGTCACAGGGCTGATTCAGTCCAAATTTCATTTGTAGTATCCTTGGGCTGGGGAATTGAAAGTATATGTTTTTAATGAAAATCGGCTCATTAGTTTGGTTGCTCTGGCAACTTAGAGTATCCATGGACATATAATATTGAAAATAGAAAAATGGCATTAACTGCCAAGCCTTTGTTGGTATTTTGACATTTTTCTTTTTATAGAATTGTTCCTTGATTTAACTTCTTTCATCCATATGCTTTTATGCTAACCTGGGGGTCCCCAAGGTGTGCCCTTTCATATATCTTAGAAACCATTCAGATCCCCACCCCAAAACCATATATATTTTTCTTCCATGTGAAAAGTCGCATTCAGTGACACCAACCTGGGGTCCCCTGGGTGTGCAGGGGCCATGTCCTACCCCCTCCACTTCGTAAACAGCCCAATATCTCAGAAACCGTTCAGATTCCAACCCATAAGCCAGACATATTCTTGTTCCTTATGATAAGACACATTCAGTGATACCAACCTAGGGGTCTCCCGGGATGCGCCGGGGCCATGCCCCACCCCTCCACTTCACAAAAGGCCAAATATCTGAGAAACTGTTCAGAGCCCCACCCCTAAACCATATATAGTTATGTTCCTTACAAGATGCATTGAGTGACACCAACATGGGGCACAGGGGTGCCACGGATCATGTGCCAGGCCATGCCCCGTCCCTTCACTTCATAACAAGCTGTATATCTTAGAAATCATGAGGTTCCCAACCCAAAACCATATATTTTCTTGTTCCTCATGGTAAGTCTTTCAGTCACACCAACCTTGGGGTCTCTTTGTGATGGGGCAATGTGCTGGGGCCATGCCCTGTCCCTCCCCTTCATAAAATGCCTTTATCATAGAAGCCATTCAAATTCCCACCCCATAATCATATTCTGATCACTAAAATCAGTTAAACAGCATTGATTATTATGAAATTACAATAACACATTTATGTGACATCGTGCATTCTTTCATATCTCCAAAACGGCTATTTTGCTTACGAAATTTTGTGATATTTTTCTTGTTATCACATCAAACATACCATTCTGATCCTAAGTATTGGGACAGACAGGCCTAAGCAAACAGTGCAGGCCCAGATCAGACTGCTCCTGAGTCTACACTGTTTGCCATTCTGTCTGCATCTTTTGTACTCATTGCTGGATCATGAAACAAATTGGTTAAAATTTTAAGAGCATTACAGCACGGCCTCAAGGTGTCCCAATTTTTGGGATTTTTACAGTCGGTTGTGGAAACAGCTAGAACTGCATGTAAGAACTACCTCATTGAGGTATTTATAATTAGTACCACATCCTATGTCTTGGAACAAAAATCTGAAATCCCCTGTAAAGCCCTGTTTCTCTATATAAAGTGCGGTTAACAGGTGTTCATGACACAGACTTGTTAACATGATGTTATTAAGGTGGTACAATCATTTGTGGAGAAGAAATAAAAATATCAAAACATAAGCAAATGTCTTTTTAAAAAAATGAAAAATACTATTATTAGCTCACCTGAAACAAAGTTCTAGGTCAGAAAATGCCGTTCCCTGTTGTCCCCCCGTCTGTCATCTGTCCCTTGTAAACATTTCACATTTTCAACATTTGAACTGAGTGGGATGGAGCTGATACTTGGTGGGAGACATTAAGGCAACATTGACATTCGGAATTGCTAAAGATTTTCAGTTTCAGTATCCAAGATGGCCACCATGGCAGCATGGAGATTCAGAATTGCTAAAACCTTTCATTTCCAAATTCAAGACAGCAGCCATGTTGAATTTCTTCAAGCAACATCTGCTCTCAAAGAGAAAGTTGGATAGCTGAAACATGATATAATGCATTGGGACAACATGGAGATTCAGAATTGCTACAATCGTTCAGTTCCGATATCCAAGATGGCCACCATCTTGAATTTCTTTAAATGGCATTTTCTCCATTGAGATGGAACTTGATGGGAGACATTGGTGTAATATAGCACCGCTTAGTGTTTACTCGACGCTTAGTGTTCACCATGGACACTAAGCGTTGATGGTGAACAATAAGCTTTGCCATTGTCAACGCTTAGTGTTCATTTTGCCAAATGAACACTAAGCGTCGATCATGTAGATCGCAATGCAGTATCAACCGCTAGTGTTCATTTTCTGGTATGAAAAAAAGTAATTTTGCCTTATAACACGAATACTTCTTGATGTATGAACATCAAACTTCAGTATTACGAGACAGTTCAACCCGACATTTGACCAGAGAAACGAATGTCATCTTGACCTATATTTCATGGTCCAGTGATTTTGCCTTATAACACGAAAACCTTATGGCATATGAACATCATAACTTGATATTATGAGTCAATATGGCCCGTTTTTGTCTTTAAAATAAATGACCTAGATTTATTTGGAGGTCAATCATTGTGTCACATGAAACTAATGATCCAGGTATGATGTTTCTCTGTCAAGTAGTATTCAAGATATAAGGCAAAATCACTGAACCATGACATATATGTAACACTGACCTATGTATATTTGAGATCAATCATGGGGTTCTATGAAACAAATAATCCCAGGTATGACACGTCTCCATCAAATAGTATTGAAGATATAAGGCAAAATCACTGGACCGTAAATGTAGGTCACCATGATTTTCACCTTTTTACACGCATAGTTGGCTGTTGTATTATCAATGGAGTTTGTAACTTGTTAGCACAATGGAAATGTATTTAACAAATTTTTAAAGTGTCCTAGATTTTGACCCCCTATCCCCACCAAAGGCATGAAACCAGGGGTGTGTTCTTTTGGAATCTCAGAAGACACTTGCAGGTATTCTCAGAAGACACCCCCGGGTATCAAAGTTGTAAATATGAATGCTTTGTGATGAGTGATTGTTGAGATATGAGCATTTCAAAAACTTAAATACAGTTTTACAGAGATGTTCTAGATTATGACCCCTAGCCCCAACCCGGGGCATGCTCCCAGGGGTCTGTTCTCTTGGAACATAAGAAGACTCTCCCAGGTACTTATGTCCAAAATATGAGTACTCTGTGATGCGTGACTGTTGAAATCGCAAACGCAAAAGCGGCCGACCGATGTGACAACAATAGCCCTCATTGTACTTCATTGTATTTGGCGAGCTAATGCCATGGTGAACAATAAGCGTTGGGATCCCACACAGTATTGACAGTCGCGACGCTTAGTGTCCATGGTGAACATTAAGTGTTGATGGTGAACACTAAGCGTTGCTACTGCAACGCTAAGTGTCCATGGTGAACACTAAGCGTCGAGTGAACACTAAGCGTAGTTACAGTGCAAGTTGGAGATTCAGAAGTGTATAAATTGTTCTATTTCGATATCCGTGGTGGCCATCTTGGTTGCCATCTTGGAATTGCCAAATGCCATCTCCAAAACCGAAAGTCTTGATTGAGCTGAAACTTGATGTGAGGCATCAGGGTAAAATGGAGATTTAGAATTGCTTAAATCGTTTCAGCCTGATATCAAAGATGGCCACCATGGCAGCCATCTTGAATTTCTATAAATGACATCTAGTCTGATTGAGCTGAAACTTAATGGAATGCATCTTGGTGACAAGGAGATTAAGAATTGCTTAAATTGTTCTGTTCAGATATGCAAGATGAACGCCATGTGGCCATCTTGAATGTCTTCAAACAGCATCTCCTCCAAAACAGAAAGTGGGATTGAGCTTAAACATACTTTTAAGTCCTTTCTCTATATGACCATAGTTGTTTGTGGAATGTAAAATTCAAACACACACACACACACACCCTGATTGAGTTGAAACTGAGTGGGAAGCATTGGGTGACATGGATATTCAGAAATTGCTAGAATTAGTCCAAGACAGTCGCCATGGTGACCATTTTGTAATTCCTCAAAGGACATCTACCCCTCCACTCTGCACCAACATCATATACTCCTTAACCCTTGACCTGCTGAATATTTAAATGTGCCACCACTGATTATCAACCAATCAGATTTCTAGATGCAAATCATTGCAACAAATTCATAAACTGAATGACAAACAATGAAGAGAAGCCTTCGTGGTGTAGTGGTTACGCTACTCGCCTTGTAAACCAGGGGTCGCAGGTTCGATCCCGGGCTTCTCCAGACTTTCGGATGAGTCTATAAACCGAGGTCCTGTTTCCGTATGACCTTAAATGTTGGTGGGACGTAAAAGTCACTCACTCACAAAAAAAGGAAGATCCTGATCAGATGGCTTCTTCAGAAGCCATCTGATCTGGATCTACATTGTTTGAAAGATCAGACATATCCGGGCTCAGCAGGACAAAGGTTAATCTTTAGTCAGATTGACCTGTTCAGAAACTTAATCAGAGGCATTAAGGCAATGTGTAGATTCAGAAATGCTATAGGCAATCCGATCTGGGGCCAGTTGTTCAAAGCATCGTTAGCTTAACAAGCTCGTTAGTGGTCAAATTGTTAACTGTTCTAGCAAGTACAATATCTAAAATTTTGGTATTTTTGCTGAAAAATGTGAGTAGCTTTTGCGAATAACATTTTTCAGCAAAAAAATATTAGCATATTTGCCATATTTAATGATCACAGTTTAAACGATATGTTAACTAACAACGTTGTTAGTTTTCAACAACTGGCCCCTGATAGCCAGGCTGACTAACATGGCACAGCTTAACATATCATTATCAATCCAATCAAGGTGAGCGATTCATGACCCACTTGTGCCTCTAGTCTTTCATGGGTGTGATACTCTTTCGTGGAGTTTGATCATGAAATCTTTCCTGTGGTCATTTTATAAGAATCTTACCTGGGTGTGAGGAGTAGATGGAAAAGTATGTCACGAGGATCACTGTCTGGCCTCACGAGGCTTGCCAAGTGATGCCAGGCAATGATCCCGAGGGACAGATTTTTTTCTATCCACCCCATACACCCATGTAAGATTCTTTTTCTTGCATACCTTTCACTACTGATTGTAGGTTTTTAATTCTTCAGTCTCTTCGGTTGCCGGCATTGGCCATATTGTGATGACACTACTGTGATGTTTAGTGACATCACATAACATGCTGTGACATCAACTTTAATGACGCCGCATATGAGGTCATATTCAACCAGTGCATACCAAGCATGTGAGAATATTCGATTTTTACCCGGGCACCTGGGTAAGAACATCAGGGTAAGACCAGAATTTCTATCCCAGGCTAAAGTTATGGATTTCCTTATCTGGTGTACAAGAATCTCTGATTTGCTGATGCAAGAAAGTCAGGTAAGAATCTACAATGTAGACCTACTGGTTAACTGCTTCTATATAAGACTGCCAGAAAAGGTGCCGTTAGGTAAACTGTAGAACTCAACATAACATTCTTAAAACATTAAATTCGTAAGAAAGGAAAGAAACATATCTGAACAAAATTCCTCCCATTGGTGGGATTCTAGCCTGTATGCCACTGATATAAACCTATATAAGCTATGCATATTCTGCCAAGGTAGATAACTGAAGGTAGGAGTTGTGAGTCAGAACACTCCCCCTCTTCAAGGAAGTTATCACTTGTGATGACGCGAAGTCGTCGTCAGCAAAGTCTGCTCTCAGACGCACCCCCATCTTAACAAAACAATGAAGCATAGCTGAAAAAATTCCCTCTGGTGGAATTCCAAAGTAGAGCCAATCAGGTGAAAGCACAGCTATAGAGTCTACTCCCTGACACAGTTGACAGATATTGATTTTAAACCTATTAACTGCATAATCTACCAAGGTAGGTAGGTAATTATGTCTCCATCCCCTTCGTGGGGAGACATATTGTTTTCCCCCAGGCAGCTCTCCGTCATTCACAAAATCGTGTTCCTCTGTAACTTGAAAACTGTTCAAGCTATCTTCACGAAACTTCTTATAAATATCAGTCACCATTAGACAACCTACAGAGCGTAAGAACTGTAACTCTTGCCTGTATACTTTGAGTTATTTCCCTTGGAAGGTTGTCATAAAATCGTGTTCGCTCTATAACTTGAAAACCTTTCAAGATACCTCCACAAAACTTCATTTGATTATCAATCAACAGTAAATGACATGCAGAGCTTATTGGCCCATCCATGCTCATAAACCCATTGGTTTCATTGGGCGACAGGGCTTGAGATGTCATTTCAGCTCAATGTCGGGTAAAAGTCCCACAAAATTGGAAGCAATGTCTCCAAAATCACCTTTACAATGTTGATAGGGACGTTAAACCTCAAACAAACAAACATGCAGAGCACAAAAATATTTGACCTTAACCTGTGACCTTTAAAAAAATAATATTGGTGATAAATTTCGATAAGTGTGAGATACAGCCTTCATACTTGGCATGTAGGTTCCTTGTGAAGAGGTTTCCAATTCATATGAAAATTTACCCCTGTGACCTTAAAAGAAAAAAAATTAACATTGGTCATAACTTCTGAACCATTTGAGGTAGAATATTTATATTTGTCATGTAGATTCTCTGTGCCAAGGGCTTCCCACTTACCTTGACCTTTGACCTACTTTTAAGGAAAAAATAACATTGGTCATAACTTGAATACTTGGCATGAAGGTTCCATATAGCAAGGGCTTCCCACTCATACAAAAACGTTTAGCCTGTGATCTCATCTCAGAAAACAAATAACATTGGTTATAACTTTTGAAGTGTTTGAGATAGAATCTTCATATTTAGCACATAGGTTCCTTGTGATAAGGGCTTTCCTCTGATACAAAAGAATTTTGTCCACGACCTTGACCTGTGACCTTTTTGATGAAAAAATTATATTGATCATAACTTGAACCTTTTTAGATAGAGCCTTCATATTTGGCATGCAGATTTCCCTTGACAAGGGCTTTCCACTCATGAAAAATTTTGAACTGTGACTACCTGGGACCTACTTTATCATAACATTTGAACTGTTTGAGATATACCCTCCAAATTTGGCATATAGGTTCCATATGACAAGGGTTGTCACCATACAAAATTTTTACCTGTGACCTTGACCTTGACATGTGACCTACTTTATCATAACCTTTTAGATGTTTGAGATAGAGCTTTCATATCTGGCATGAAGGTTCGCCTTCACTGATTCAAAAAAATGTCCTTGACCTGTGACCGACTTCAAAGAAAAAAATACTGGTCATAACTTTTGACCCATTTGAGACAGAGCCTTCATATTTGACATGTAGGTTTCCTGTGACAAGGGCTTTCCACCTATACAAAAATGTGACCTTGACATATGACTTTATCATAACTTTTTAACTGTTTGAGATACAGCCTTCATATTCGGCATGTAGGTTTCTTGTGACGACAGCTTCCCACTGATTAAAAGAATTGTCCGTAACCTTGACCTGTGACCTGCTTTGAAGAAAAAATTAATATTGGTCATAACTTTTGAACCGTTTGAGATAGAGCCTTCATACTTGGCATGTAGGCTTCCTATGACAAGGGCTTTCCATTCATACAAAAACTGTGACCATGACCTAGACTTGTGACCTACTTTGTCATAACTTTTGAATCATTTGAGCTATAGACTTCATATTTGGCGTTTGGGTTCCTTGTGTCAATGGCTTCCCACTCCTAAAAAAAAAATGACCTCGACCTATGACCTGCTTTTAGAAAAAAATAACCTCGGCCTGGGGAAATGTTCATGTTTCACAAAGACATCACAGGTAGCAATAGTAGGAACATAATAGTTTGTTGGTTTGTTTGTTGGTTGGACAATGTTATCATTGGTCATAACTTTTGAACCGTTTGAGATAAGAGCCTTCATATATGGCATGTATGTTCCTTTTGACAAGGGCTTGCCACGCATACAAAAATATTGTGAGCAATGACCTTGACCTGTGACCTACTTTAAAGAAAAGAAAAATGACTTTGGCTCAGGGACATTCTGTGTTTCAAAAACACATCTTTCTTGTTGAGTTATTTCCCTTGGAACTTTGTCCATCACAAAATCGTGTCTGTAACTTGAAACGTGTTCAAGATATCATGTAAATATCAATCAACATTAGACGATGTCCAGAGCACAAGAGCCCTACCTCTTGCATTTATACTTCTTGGATTATTTCCCTTCGGACTTCTTCCATCATAAAATCTTGTCCACTCTAAACTTGACAAGAGGCCTATGGGCCACTATGCTCACCAGCGCTCAGTGGGGCACTGCCCACTGGCAGCCATGTATTTTAATAAACCATGGAAGCCAATGCAATTTGGACCTAATCAGCCTAGTGACTTCAGAGGACTGATGTACCTGAATGTGCTGTTGCAAGAAAACAGCAACGGACAACTGCCCATCTGTGGCAACCAAAAGACATAAAATTATATGGCAGATAGACCATTGTTTAAGGAATATTTCCATAAAAGTTTGACAAAATATCTTGAAAGGCATAAATGTCTTTTAAGCTCACCTGACCAAAGGTTATAGTGAGCTTTTGTGGGGGTAAGATGTCTGGCCTTGTCATTTGTCGTCCTTAAACTTTTCTTGTTAACACCCGTGAGGGCACAGTTTTGGTCCAATCATCATCAAACTTGGTCAGAATGATCAACATGACAATATCTAGGTCAAGTTCGAATATGGGTCATGTCGGGTCAAAAAGTAGATCAAAATGTCAAATCATAGAAAAACCTTGTTAACACTGGAGGCCACAATTTTGGTCCAATCATCATCAAACTTGCTCAGAATGATCATCTCGACAATATCTCGATCAAGTTCGAATATGGGTCATGTCGGGTCAAAAAGTAGGTTAGTAGGTCAAATCATGGAAAAACCTTGTTAACACTCTAGAAGCCACAGTTTTGGTCCAATCATCATCAAACTTGGTCAGAATGATCACCATGACAATATCTAGGTCAGGTTCGAATATGGGTCACGCCGGGTCAAAAAGTAGGTCAAAAAGGTCAAATCATAGAAAAACCTTGTTAACACTGGAGGCCACAATTTTGGTCCAATCATCATCAGGCATGCGTGTGCACATACATGCATTGACACACTCATGCATACATGCATGTGCACATACATGCATTCACACACTAATGTATGGATCCTGCAGACACACACATGTGCATCACACATGCATGCACACCAAGGTTGGTCGGTAAATACCGGTGGCGGGAATTTCTACCAGTATTTACCGGTAATTACCGTCCTGGGAAATACTTCAAGTTTCAGCAAAAGTGGGAAATAGTGGGAAATATGATTTTTGTTTAGTTATTTTATAGATAAAACACTATTAATATTTGTGTAATTAATGAAAATAATGAACAATTAGCTATTTTGCAATATGCTATGCCATAAGTCTGCTTTTACACAACCAAACACAAGCATAAATATAAAGTGATCTGTTGTTACGTAGGGTGCAGAGAGTTATTTAAAATCACTCATATGCTTTAGAAGATAAAATACTATAATGATCCCAATATTTGATACAGACATGCCTTAGCAAACAGTGCAAACCCAGTTCAGAATCACTTAGCTTCTTTAAGAGAGTTTGCCATTGGAACTACATGTTTTGTATGCGTCAGTGTAACACTAAACCACAAGTTACAATTTTTTGTGCTTTACAACAACTCTTGGGATGTTTCAATTTTAACCCTTTGTGTACCAAATGGAATCTTGCTCCTTATATATAGCAGGAGTCCATTTTACAATTTAGGGATGTCATGCTGTGTTTTCTTCAAAATTGATTTGGAAAATTGCTGAACTTTTTGCAAATAGTGTAGGCCCTGATCAGACGCCGCATTCTGGGCCTGCCCTGTTTGCCAGGGTACTGGTTTAGGGGTACAAAATGGGTTAAGGATGCTTACACTAGAAAAT
The DNA here is from genome assembly GCA_963580285.1 of Lucinisca nassula. Taxonomy (NCBI): domain Eukaryota; kingdom Metazoa; phylum Mollusca; class Bivalvia; order Lucinida; family Lucinidae; genus Lucinisca; species Lucinisca nassula. The sequence goes on along the minus strand of OY757016.1, from coordinate 143,166,960 downwards.
GTTTGTTTGCAAGTTTGTCAAGTAATGCTAAAAGGTGTGATAATTTAATTGTTTGATAATTGTGATAATTTAATTGTTTGTTTGAGACAGGTATAAAAAGAACACAGTTAATTTAAGCATAAAAGGTTTCTTAAATTATCTACAGATACTCACCTGAGTATTAAAATTACTCGTTTTTACAAGTCAAGGGAGATAGCTGAAAGTTAAAAACTAATATTTTAGAATCACATTTGAAAAAAAAAAATATATACATTCTATATGAAGGCAAGGGACTATAGATCTTTCAAGTTATTCAATATAAAAAAGGGCTGGCAAATTCTTCAAAATTTTGCTTGTCCTACATGACTAAGAGCATGTAAACTTTGGTAAATGTTGTAACTAGACAAACTTTCTACTTGTCCTTCATTTTTTTTTTGTCATTGCAAGCAGACAAGTGGAATTTTCAAGCCCTGTATCAGCTTGAAATAATTTTCCTTTCAAATAGCTAGGTAGTTGGGGTATATCAGCAGTCTCAATTGGTACCACCTATGTAAATATATATTTCCCAGTATTTCCCGGGAATTCCCTGTATTTCCCGGGAATTCCCTATATTTCCCGCCATCCAGGGAAATATTCCTGCTTTTTTGCCAACCTTGATGCACACATGCAATCAGACATGCATGCATGCACACACACATGCATGCATACTTGAATGTGCATGCTACATGCATGGATGTGTATGCATGCAGGGCCACACACCCATGCATGCATGCAAACACACAATTTCATACTGGCATGCATGCACACACCCATGCATGCACACACCTTCACACACACACACACACACACACACACACACACACACACACACACACACACACACACACACACACACACACACACACACACACGTGCATCACTAATGCATGCCTGCAAGCAAACACACACACATGCACAATATTTGCATGCACACGTGCACATACATGCATTCACACACTCACGTATGCATGCATGCAGACACACACATGTCCCCATCCCCACCCCCAACCCTTGTTGGCATGAGTCATTGATAGTTAGACCCATTCTGTTCACTCATCCACACACAAACTCTTGTCACCCCCCCCCCCACACACACACACACACACACACAACTCCTTGTCTCCATGTGTTATTGATAGGTAAACTTAGCCTGTTGATCTGTTGATCTTCTGATGTGCTAGGACCTGACCCATGATGTCAAAGGGATCAACCCTCCCTACCATTTCAATTGTGCAATAAGGATCAGGTGTGCAACCCAGGGTCAGTATGACCACTTTTTTTCATTTTTCAACATTATATGTCTATGGAAATGCTTAACTTGCCATAGTAACCAAACTAAAGAGCCAAATGATGATTTTTAAGTGTTTTTTCTGTTTTGGGGCATTTTGGTTTCCATGGCAACCAGTAAAAGTGAGCAGGTAGCCTAAAATCATATGGCAGATAGATGATAGCTTAAAGAATATTACTATGAAAGTTTTGCCAAAATATCTGCAAAGGCTTGGCGGTAAATACCCTTTTCCAATTTTCCACATTACACCTAGCAACCAACTAAAGAACCGAATTTTAATTTAAAAAAACACACAACAAAACCTATTGGTTTTGGAGTGGGGATCTATAAGGTTTCCAAGATATTGGGCCTTTTATGAAGTGGAGGGGTGGGGCATGGCCCAGGGGACCCCCATGTTGGTGTCACTGAATGTCCCTAATCATAAGGAAGATCAAATATATATGGTTTAGGGGTGGGGCTGTGAACAGTTTCTTGACATATGGGCTTTTGTGAAGTGGAGGGGTGGGACATGGCCCTGTCGCACCCCGGCAGACCCCGAGGTTGGTGTCACTGAATGTGTCTTATCATAAGGAACAAGAGTATATATTATATGGTTTAGGGATGGGGATCTGTAAGGTTTCCGAGATATAAGGCCTTTTTATGAAGTGGAGGGTGAGGGGCAATGCCCGGCCAATACCGGGGGCGTCAAGGTTTGTGTCACTGAATGTGCCTTATCATGAGGAACAAGAATATATATGGTTTAGGATGATGATCTGTGAGGTTTCCGAGATATTTGGCCTGTTATGAAATGGAGGGGGTGGGGCAAGGCCCCGACACATTACGGGGCCCCCAGGTTGGTGTCACTAAATGGGTCTTATCATAAGGAACAATATATATGGTTTAGGGCTGGAGATATGGATGGTTTCTGAGATATATGGCCTTTTAGGAAGTAGAGGGGATCGGGCAGGGCCACAGCACACCCCAGGGGGACCCCAGTTTGGTGTCACTGTGTCTTATAATAAGCAACTAGAATATATATGGTTAAGGGGTGGGGATCTGTAAGGTTTCCAAGATATTGGGCCTTTTATCAAGTGGAAGGGTGGGGCATGGCCTAGGGGACCCCCATGTTGGTGTCTGGTGTCACTGAATGTCCCTATTCATATGGAAAACAAATATATATGATTAAGGGGTGGGGCTCTAAACAGTTACTCAGATATTTGACCTTTTGTGAAGGTGAGGGGTAGGACATGGCCCTGGCGCACCCAAGCAGACCTGAGGTTGGTATCACTGAATGTGTCTTATCATAAAGAACTAGAGTATATATGGTTTAGGAGTAGGGATCTGTAAGGTTTCTGAGATATTGGGCCTTTTATGAAGTGGGGTGGGACAATGCCCCAGCGCATCCAGGGTGCCCCCAGGTTGGTGTCACCGAATGCGTCTTATCATAAGGAACAAGAACATATGTGTTTAAGGGGTGGGCATCTTAATGGTTTCTGAGGTATATAGCCTTTTATGAAGTGGAGGGGCGGGCGCACCTGGGCAGACCCCGAGGTTGGTGTCACTGAATGTGTCTTATAAGGAACAAGAGTATATATTATATGGTTTAGGGGCGTGCATCTGTAAGGTTTCCGAGATATTGGACCTTTTTATGAGGCTGAGGGAGTGGGGCAATGCCTTGGCGCATCCCAGGGACCCCATGATTGGTGTCATTGAATGCGTCTTATAATAAGGAACAAGAATATATATAGTTAAGGGGTGGGGATGTTAATGGTTTCTGAGATATGGCCTTTTATGAAATGGAGGGGGTAGGGCAGGGCCCCCGCGCATCCCAGCGGGGTGGGGGCAGGTTGGTGTCACTGAATGTGTCTTATCATAAGGAACAAGAATATATATGGTTTATGGGTGGGGATCTGAATGGATCTGAGATATATGGAGGGGATGGAGGCAGGGCGCCAGCACAACCCCGGGGCCCTAAGGTTAGCATGAAAGCATATGGCTGAGAGAAGTTAACTCAATGTTTCCGAGATATTGAGCCTTTTATGAAGAAGAGGGGGTGGCGCAAGGTTGGTGTCACTGAATGTGTCTTAAAGTAAGGAACAAGAATATATATGGTTTATGGGTGGGGATCTGAATGGTTCTGAGATACATGGCCTTTTATGAAGTGGAGGGGGTGGGGCAGGGTGCAAGCACAACCCCGGGACCCTCAGGTTGGCATAAAAACATATGGCTGAGAGAAGTTTACTCCAGAAACATTTTTTTTTACTCAAGAAACATTTCTATAAAAGATTTGTCAAAATATCTGCAAAAGCATGGCAGTAAATGCCATTTTCCAATTTTCCCCATTATAAGTCTATGGAAACTCTTAAGTTGCCATTACAACCATACTAATCAGCCGAATTTCATAAATAGAAAAACAAGCCTTCAATCCCCCAACCCAAGGATGCTTGCCACAGATTAAATTAGGGCCAATCCACCCAGTGGCTTCAGAGGAGATTTCGTTTGAACATGTTGATGACGACGTCAGACAATGTCCATCCTGTAAGCTCCCCTGGAGCCTTCGGCTCTGGTGAGCTAAAAAAAGGTTCAAGAAATCTTCGCAAAACATTATACGAATATCACCCAACATTAGGCGACCTGCAAAGTGCAAAAATAGCCATTGGAAGTGATGGCAAATCCCCCGACCAAAAGCCAATATGGCCTTCAGAAGGTTGTTCACCAATAGAAAGTGCAGCAGAATTAAACCAGCAATATATCACAAAAGTATTGGAGTTATTGCCATCACAAGATTATACTGTCAGGAGAGATAACTAAAAAACCAAGGCACTCAGAATTATGGTTCTTGCGCATGACACGCCTGCTTAAGCTCATGTATTTCTGTACATAGTACCATCAATATGTCTCAAAGGGTATTGGAGGTGTATTTCTGAACATAGTACCATCAATATGTCTCAAAGGGTATTGGAGATATGGTGATCACAAGCTGGTCCTACTGTTACATTGGAAGGGTAGATAAGTCAAATACCACAGCACCAAGAGTTGTAATTCTTGCGCATGACACCCCTTCTGTACCTTGTATACAATTGTGGCAAGTTCCTTCAATATATCTCAAAGAGTGTTGGAGTTATGGCCATCTCAAGGTTATATTGTCAGGGGAGATAACTCAAAAACTAGAGCACCCACAGTTGTAATTCTTGAGCATGACATTCCTGCTTAATCTCATGTACATCTGCATCAAGTACCAACAATATGTCTCAAAGGGAGGCACGGTGATCACAAGGTGGTCATACTGTTATCTTGGAAGGGGAGATAACTCAAATACCATAGCACCAGAGTTGTGGTTCTTAAGCATGAAGCGCCGTCTCAACCTTGTTTACAATTGTGCCAAGTACCATCAATGAATCTCAAAGGGTGTTGGAGTTATGGCCATCACAAGGTTATATTGTCAGGGGAGATAACTCAAAAACCAGAGCACCCAGAGTTGTAATTCTTGAGCATGACACACCTGCTTAACCTCATGTACATCTGCATCAAGTACAAACAATATGTCTCAAAGGAAGGTACGGTGATCACAAGGTGGTCATACTGTTATATTTGAAGGCGAGATAATTCAAATACTATAGCACCCAGAGTTGTGGTTTTTAAGCATGAAGCGCCGTCTCAACCTTGTATACAGTTGTGCCAAGTACCATCAATAAATCTCAAAGGGTACTGGAGTTGTGGCCATCACAAGGTTATATTGTCAAGGGAGATAATTAAAAAAAAACAGGGCACCCAGAGTCGTGGTTCTTGCACGTGACATGCCTGCTTAAACTTCTCTACAACTGTACCAAGTACCATAAATATATCTCAAAGAGGTTTGGAGATATGGCCATCACAAGGTAGTGATTCTATTTTATTGGAAGGGGAGATAACTCAAAAACCATGGCACCCAGAGTTGTGGTTCTTGTGCATGACACGCCGTCTCAGCCTTGTGAACAACTCTGCCAGGTACCAACAATATATCTTAAAGTGTATTGGAGTTATGGCCATCACAAGGTAGTCGCTCTATTTTAATGGAATGGGAGATATCCAAAAACCATGGCACACAGCGTTGTGGTTCTTGTGCATGACATGCCGTCTCAGCCTTGTGAACAACTGTGCCAGGTACCATCAATATATCCCAAAGGGTAATGGAGTTATGGCCATCACAAAGTAGTTATTCTATTTTATTAAAAGGGGAGATAACTCAAAAAGTATGGCATCCAGAGTTCTGTATTGCGCATGACACGCCGCCTCAGCCTTGTGAACAATTGTGCCAAGAACCATCAATGAATCTCAAAGGGTATAGGAGTTATGGCCATCACAAGGTTGTGTCTGCGGACAGACGGACGGACGTCAGGCTGATCGCTATATCCCCCGAATTTATTCGGTCGGGGGATAAAAACCATAATTGGGGCATTTATACTGTTTGAGTAATTTCCCTTGGAAGTTTTTTCATCACAAAATCTCGTCTGCTCTATAACTTGAAAACGTTTCAAGATATATTCACGATACTTCATATGAATATCAATCAACAGTAGACGACATGCAAAGAGCAAGAACCATAACTTTTGCATTTATACTTTTCGAGATATTTCCCTTGGAAGATTGTCACAAATTTGTGTTTGCTGTATACCTTATAACCGTTCAAGATACCTTCACAAACCCTTTAGAAGCCTCCGTGGTGTAGTGGTTATGCTTCTCGCCTTGTAAACCAGGGGTTGCAGGATCGATCCCGGGCTTCTCCAGACTTTCGGATGAGTTTTTAAACCTAGATCCCGTCTCTGTATGACCTTACATGTGGATGAGATGTAAAACTCAAACACTCGCTCACTACACAAACCCTTTAAGATTTAACTTTAATTCACTGCAGCTGGTGTTGTGCTGTGTGGCAGCCGTTATTCATTTTACCGTACATTATCCATAGTGCACATTAAATTTTATTTCGTCCCTTTGAGATCAGAGGATATATATCATGAACAATCAGGGATTTTTAATTGGTTTATAGTTTTTCTCTAGATCAATGGTTTTAGCTTACCAGCCACGTAGTGACACAGTGAGCTTTTGCCCATCGTCCATCCGTGCATAAACAATTTCTTCAAACGACATCTCCTACTAAACCATTGATTGGATTTGGACCAAACTTCACAGGAATTATCCTTAGTTGGTTCTCTTTCAAAGCTGTTGAAATGATTCCGGTCCATTGCCATATTGTTCTTGTACTCCGCATGCAATCACATTAGTTATGTCTCCCCCGAATTTTTTTTTTCGGAGAGACATATTGTTTTTCCCCCGGGTGTCTGTCTGTCCGTCTGTCACACATTCGTGTCCGCTCTGTAACTTGAAAACCGTTCGAGCTATCTTCACGAAACTTCATATAAATATTAATCAGCATTAGACGACGTGCAGTGCGCAAGAACTACAACTCTCACATTTATACTTTTTGAATTATCTCCCTTGGAAGTTTGTCGGTATGTATATATGTATGGGCAAATCGTGTCCAGTCAATTACTTTCTTATTTTTAGATGAATTTTAACATTACTTGGCAGAAATAGTAACAACCATAAGACGATGTGTAGTGCGCATGAGGCAGGTCGGTACCTCAAAGGTCAAGGTCATACTTAGAGGTCAAAGGTAAAAAATGGGCCTTTTTTCGTGTTTGGTCAATAACTTTCTTATTTTGAGATGGATTTTAAAATTACTTGGCAGAAATATTAACAACCATTAGACGATGTGTGGTGCGTATGAGGCAGGTCTGTACCTCAAAAGTCAAGGTCATACTTAGAGGTGAAAGGTAAAAAAGGGGCCTTTTTTCGTGTTTGGTCAATAACTTAACAATATAAGACGATGTGTTGCGTGCATGACCCAGGTTGGTACCTCAAAGGTCAAGGTCATACTTAGATGTCAAAGGCAAAAAAGGGCCCTTTTTTGGGGTTTGTCAATAACTTGCTTATTTTTCGATAGAATTTGAAGTTACTTGGCAAAAATGTTAACTATCATGAGACAATGTGTTGCATGCATGATTCAGTTTGGTACCTAAAATGTCAAGGTCATATTTAGAGGTCAAATGTCAAAAAAAGGGGCATTTTTTCGTGTTTGGTCAATAACTTTCTTATTTTTAGATGGATTTTGAAATTGCGTGGCAGAAATGTTAACCTTGAGATGATGTGTTGCACGCATAACTCAGTTTGATACATGAAAGGTCAAGGTCATACATAGAGGTTAAAGGTAAAAAGGGGCCTTTTTGTGTTCTGTCAATAACCCTCTTATTTTAAGATGGATTTTGAAATTACTTGGCAGAAATGTTAACCACCATGAGACGATGTGTTGCGTGCATGACCCAAGTTGGTACCTTAAATGTCAAGGTCATACTAAGAGGTCAAAGGACAAAAGGGGCCTTTTTTAGTGTTCAGACAATACCATTCTTATTCCTGGATAGATTGTGAAATTACTTAGCAGAAATGTTAACCATCATGAGACGATGTGATGCACGCTAGACCCAGGGCGGTACCTCCAAGATCAAGGTCATACTAAGAGGTCAGAGGTAAAAAAGTTTTTTTGTTTTTTTTTGTGTCCAGTCAATAACATTTTTATTTCTGGATGGACTTTATAAAGTAACCATGCAGAAATATTCACCCCGTCATTAGACCTTGAGTCATGTGCAAGACCAAGGTCCATACCTCCAATGTCAAGGTCATACCTAGAGGCCAAAGGTAAAAAAGGGACAGTCAATAACTTCCTTATTCTTTGATGGATTATGAAATTTCTTGGCAGAAATGTTAACCACCATGCGACGATGTGTTGTACCTCAAAGGTCAAGGCCATACTTAGAGGTCAAAGGTTAAAAAGGGCTTTTTGTGTACGGCCAATAACTTATTTATTTTTCTGTGAACATTTTTAAAGTTACTTTGCAGAAATGTTCATCTTCATTAGATGATGTGTTGCACACCAGACCCAGCTCAATACCTCCAATGTCAAGGTTATACTTAGAGGTCAAAAACGGGGGAGATATCTAAGTTTTTGTAGAAAAACAAATTCTAGTTAATATTAAGGTTCGCTGAATGCACAATACAATATGACACCAAAAAGTGTGGGGGTTGGGGGTGGGGGTCTGAGGTTTTGTAGAGAAACAGATTCTAGTTGAAGGTAGGAGTTGCGGACCATACCATAAAGTGTTGGCTGAATCAAACAAACAAAACTAAAGGTTTCAAAGCTCAGCAGACACCCGACATGTATCCAACATCACTTTAACATTGAAGGGATGTAGTGACATTTCATCAACATCGATAAGATGTTATAAGTGCAGTTTGGGTTAACAAGACCCCCACCCCGAGCTAAAAATAGAAACATATGATAACTTCAAATGACTTCTCCTCCTTAACCAGTGGGTGGATTTTGAAATAATTTCACAGGAATGTTACTTGGGTGACCCTCTACCAAAATTGCTTAAACCGTCTCGCTTTTATGAACAATAGGTCACCAGAGCTAAAAATAGAAAAAAAAAACCTTTAAATGACTTCACCTAAACCAGTAAGAAAATAGTTTCACAGGAATTTTCCTTGAGTGACCTTCTACCAAAATTGCTCAAACCATTCTGCATGTAAGAACAAGTTGGCCACCAGGGCTAAAAAATAGAAAAAAAAGTTTAAACTACTTCTCCTAAACCAGTCGATGGGTTTTGAAATAATTTAACAGGAATGTTCTTGGGTGACTCTCTACTGAAACTGATCAAACTGTTTTGCTCTGATGAACAAGATGGCCGCCAGATATAAAAATAGTATAAGAGCTCCGAAAGCGGGGCATTATATACCCGTCGCAAGTGATCGGTTGTAAGGATGACCTTGTCCTTGGAGATACCGACCCGAGTCTTTCACACTACACTTCGTTTCATAATGGCTAACATTTCAGCAAAGTAATTTCAAAATCCATCCAGGAATATAAAAACTAAAAGTTATTGACTGGACATGAAAAAAGACCCTTTTTACTATTGACCTCTAATTATGACCTTGACCTTGGAGGTACCGACCAGGGTCTTGCGCACAAACACGTCGTCTTATGATGGTTTTCATTTCTGCCAAATAATTTCCAAATCCATGCAGGAATAACAAAGTTAATGGCCAGACAGGAAAGAAAGCCCCCTTTTTTAACCTTTGACCCCTGAGTATGTTTTTTTTTGTGTGTGTGTGTTTGTTTTACGGCCCTTTCAAGATTATTTCACTCATATAGAGCCGATTGTAAATCAGAGGTGGACGAAAACCGAAGTACCCGGAGAAAAACCACCTGGCCTTCCGTTGCAGAACTTGGCGTCTCACATGTGACCCGAGCGAGGCGCGACTCCACAGCGGTGAGAGATCTAATGCTTAAGAGTCAGCGCTCTTAACCACTAGGCCACGGAGGCCCGTTTCACTGAGTATGATCTTGACCTTTGGTGTACCGACCTGGATTTTGCGCGCGGCACATCATCATGGCCTAATACATATTCTTATAAAGTAGATTCCCTAATGGTTATCGAGTAATGGTGCATACAAGAATTTTTATAAAAAAATAATTAAAGGGGCATATCTCAGAAATTAAGAAAGGGGGAAGAATCATTCATTATCTTGACCCAATATATAGTTCTATGTAAGTTGCATGAAGCTATCCTTAATGGTAGAATATTTACGGACGGACGGATGTACGGACAGCTTATGGCATAACTCGACCTTTTTCCAAAATGCGCGTATACAAACAATTAAGGGGAATGGGAACACCTGGCAGATTTTTTCATCATTTTTCACAGGGAGATAATTTTCGGGACTTCCTGTTCGCTTTTCTATAAGCCCCGTCCCACTGAAAAAGGGGTCCACTCTTCAAGGGAAGAGTTGACCCCTATTGACAAGGGAGACAAAATAGTTGTGCAGGAGTTGACTCCCCTGAAGGTGTTCCCATTCCCCTTAAACGACTTCTGTTCTGGCTGGTGGATGATGAATGATGCAGATAAGATCAATATGTGCACAGGCTTGCTCTGGGTGTGTGGGATCACCGTGATATAGAATTCTCCGGTTGGTACCGTCTCTTAGCTATTAGACTCGGCGGAGACTTCCGAATATTTACGAAAATTTACTGAAATTTGACTGTTTGTAGTTATGTGTTTTATTCTTTTTGGTATTCTCTGCCTTTAATGGGCGCATGTTATAATATGTGATTTGCAAATAAAGTTGAGTTGTGTTGGGTGGATGGATTTTGGAAGAAAAAAAATCACATTGAAGTTCCTTTGGCAACCCTCTACTGCAGTTGCTGAAACTTTTAAGCATCGATGAGTAATCTGTTCACCAGAGCTTAAACTAGAAACAAAACGCTTAACCAACCTCCAGTCCAAATGACTTCCCCTCCTAAAGAGATGGAGGGATTCTGAAATAATTTCACAGGGATCTTACTTGGCCGACCCTCTTCCGAAATTGCTGAAAAGGTTCCACGCTACTAAATAAGGGGGCTGCTAATTCTTAAAAATAGAAAAGAAAAACATTTAAATGACTTTTCATATACCTGGAATTTTTTTATGAATAATTTCTCATGAATGTTGTTTGGTGACCATCTGTCAAAATTGCTCAAATTTTTCCACGCTGCTGAACAAGATGGTCGCAAGAACTTAAAATAAATAAAAAAAACTTTTAAAAGACTTCTTTCTCTAAAACGAAAACCATTTCATAGGAATGGGTGACCCTCTGACGTCATCACGAAAACACACCTATACAATTTTAACCCCCTTGAACCCCACTTTTTATGCCCCCAACTTTGAAAAAGTTGGAGGGGCATATTGCTTCTGGTTCGTTCGTCTGTTCGTCCGTCCGTTACGCTTTTGATGCATAGCATAACTAAAGAACCGTGTATGCTAGGGTTTTGAAATTTCATATATGGATTCCTCATGGAAAATAAGCTGACGCGTATTTTTTTTTCTCGTCCGGATTATGCCCCCTTCAAGAGTTATTGCCCTTTGAAATTTTTTTAATAAAATCTTGTCAGCAAGATATCTAAAAAAACTATTGGAGCTAGAGCCTTGAAAATTGGTGATTATATTGGTGGTGATGAGTAGATGAACTGATTAACTTTTGACAAAATTCCGAAAAATACTTTGTGAGTTATGGCCCTTTGTCATTTTGGTAATTTGTGCCCATTGTAATGTATGCTAAAAGTGATGCATAGCATATCTTTAGAACCGTGTATGCTAGGGTTTTGAAATTTCATATATGGATTCCACATGGAAAATTAGCTGACGCATATTTTTTTTCTCGTCGGGATTATGCCCCTTTTAAGAGTTATTGCCCTTTGAAATTTTTTTAATAAAATCTTGTCAGCAAGATATCTCAAAAACTATTGGAGCTAGAGCCTTGAAAGTTGGTGAATAGATTGGTGGTGATGAGTAGATGAACTGATTAACTTTTGACAAAATTCCGAAAAATACTTTGTGAGTTATGGCCCTTTGTTATTTTGGTAATTTGTGCCCACTGTAATGTATGCTAAAAGTGATGCATAGCATAACTTTAGAACTGTGTATTCTAGGGTTTTGAAATTTCATATATGGATTCCTCATGGAAAATTAGCTGACGCATATTTTTTCTTGTCCGGATTATGCCCCTTTTAAGAGTTATTGCCCTTTGAATTTTTTTAATAAAATTTTATCAGCAAGATATCTCAAAAACTATTGGAGCTAGAGCCTTGAAAGTTGGTGAATATATTGGTGGTGATGAGTAGATGAACTGATTAACTTTTGACAAAATTCTGAAAAATACTTTGTGAGTTATGGCCCTTTGTCATTTTGGTAATTTGTGCCCATTGTAATGTATGCTAAAAGTGATGCATAACATATCTATAGAACCGTGTATGCTAGGGTTTTGAAATTTCATATATGGATTCCTCATGGAAAATAAGCTGACGCGTATTTTTTTTCTCGTCCGGATTATGCCCCCTTCAAGAGTTATTGCCCTTTGAAATTTTTTTTAATAAAATCTTGTCAGCAAGATATCTAAAAAACTATTGGAGCTAGAGCCTTGAAAGTTGGTGAATATATTGGTGGTGATGAGTAGATGAACTGATTAACTTATGACAAAATTCTGAAAAATACTTTGTGAGTTATGGCCCTTTGTCATTTTGGTAATTTGTGAAAAACTTTGTCATCGGTCTAGCGCCTACATTTCTTCACCAATTTCAATATAACTTCACACAAATGTTCCTTATAAAATAATCTCGAGTGAGTTCGACTTACAATGTCATGACCTCAAGGTCAAGGTCACTGTGGCTATTTTTAGAAAAACTTTGTCATCGCTCTAGCGCCTACATTTCTTCACCAATTTCAATATAACTTCACTCAAATGTTCCTTATAAAAAAATCTCGAGCGAGTTTGACTTCAAGGTCATTACCTCAAGGTCAAGGTCACTGTGGCTATTTTTAGAAAAACTTTGTCATCGCTCTAGCGCCTACATTTCTTCACCAATTTCAATATAACTTCACACAAATGTTTCTTATGACAATATCTCAGCGAGTTCGACTTTCAAGGTCATGACCTCAAGGTCAAGGTCACTGTGGCTATTTTAAGAAAAACTTTGTCATCACTCTAGCGCCTACATTTCTTCACTGATTTCAATATAACTTCACACAAATGTGCCTTATGACAATATCTTGAGCGAGGTCGACTTTCAAGGTCATGACCTCAAGGTCAAGGTCACTGCGGCTATTTTTAGAAAAACTTTGTCATTGCTCTAGCGCCTACATTTCTTCACTGATTTCAACATAACTTCACACAAATGTTCCTTATGACAATAACTCGAGTGTGTTCGACTTTCAGGGTCATGACCTCAAGGTCAAGGTCACTGTAGCTATTTTTAGAAAAATTTTGTCATAGCTCTAGCGCCTACATTTCTTCACCGATTTCAATATAACTTCACACAAATGTTCCTTATGACAATATCTCTAGCGAGTTCCACTTTCAAGGTCAAGGTCTCTGTGGCTATTTTTAGAAAAACTTTGTCAATGCTCTAGCGCTTACATTTCTTCACCGATTTCAATATAACTTCACACAAATGTTCCTTATGACAATATCTCAAGCCATTTCAACTTTCAAGGTCAAGGTCACAATGGCTATTTTTAGAAAAAGTTTGTCATCGCTCCAGCGCCTACATTTCTTCACCGATTTTAATATAACTTCACACAAATGATCCTTATGACAATACCCCGAAAGAGTTTGACTTTCAAGGTCAAGGTCACTGTGGCTATTTTTAGAAAAACTTTTTCATGCTCTAGCGCTTACATTTTTTCAAAATCGATTCACACAAATGTTCCTTATGACAATATCTTTAGCGAGTTCCACTTTCAAGGTCAAGGTCACTGTGGCTATTTTTAGAAAACTTTGTCAATGCTATAGCGCTTACATTTCTTCACCAATTTCAATATAACTTCACACAAATGTTCCTTAAGACAGTATCTCGAGTGATTTCGACTTTCAAGGTCAACGTCACTGTGGCTATTTTTAGAAAAACTTTGTCATCGCCCTAGCGACTACATTTCTTCACTGATTTCAATATAACTTCACACAAATGTTCCTTATGACAATACCTCGAGTGAGTTTGACTTTCAAGGTCAAGGTCACTGTGGCTATTTTTAGAAAAACTTTGACATGGCTTTAGCGCTTACATTTCTTCACCGATTTCAGTATAACTTCACACAAATGTTCCTTATGACAATATCTCGAACTATTTCGACTTTCAAGGTCAAGGTCGATGTGGCTATTTTTAGAAAATCTTTGTCATCGCTCTAGTGCCTACATTTATTGATGGATGTTAATAGAACTTCACACAAATGTTTCTTATGGTAATATCTCGAGTCGCTTTGACTTTCAAGGTCATGACCTCAAGGTCAATGTCACTATGGCTATTTTTAGAAAAACTTTGTCATTGCTCTACCGCCTACATTTATGATTTTAATCTAACTTCACACAAAAGATGCTTATGATAATATCTTGAGCAAGATCTACTTCGCGGCCATGGCTTCAAGTCAAGGTCCCTATGACTATTTTTAGAGAAATAATGTCATCACTCTAGAACCTACATGTATGGATGGATTTTTAAACAAACTTTACACAAATGTTGCATATGATAATATCTCAAGCTAGTTGGACTTTTGCCATTTCAGTGTTTTCCACACACGAAGTTGTCTTGTGCGAGGGGGATTTGTATCGCATGCGATGCCTTGTTTTTTTTTTAATAAAATCTTGTCAGCAGGTCCATATCTTGAGAACTATTAGAGCTTCATTAATCATTCTTGGTACAAACTTGCATCCAGGCATTGCATCTTCAACCCAAGCATCCATATCTGACCTTGACCTATATTTCATGGTTCACTGACTTCGTGAATTTTTGCAACCACCATGACTTTCAGCATTTCTCGAAAACTATTAAAGCTTTTTAAATTATAATTGGTACAAACTTGCATCTAGGAATTGCAACTGCAACGCAAGCATCCATATTTGACTTTTACCCATATTTCATGGTTCACTGACTTTGTGAATTATTGCGACCACCCTGACTTTCTATCTAATGTAAGAGTCCATTTCTCAAGATCTATTAGAGCTTCATAAATTGTATTTGGTACAAGCTTGCATTTAGGAATTGAAACTTCAATGCAAGTATCCATTTCGGACCTTGACCTACATTTTATGGTTCACTGACTTTGTAAAATAGTGTGACAACCCTAACTTTCACCCTGATGTAAAAGTCTGTTTTTAAGATTTTCATTGATGATACTTGGTACATGCTTGCAACTAGGAGTGAAATTTTTATGCAGGCATCCATGTTTGACCTTGACCTAGATTTCATGGTTTGGTGACTTTGCACCCCCACAGGCGCGACATAGCCTTCGGGGGAATTCTTGTTGTATGTTTTTGAGTCTTCAACAATATTTGTTGAATATTTTGCCATCTAAGGACAAGCAAAGGTTGGGGGCATTGTGTTTTACAAACACCATTTCTAGTATATAGTAAAACTGGGGTTTACAGGGGTAAACCTTATTTTTCTTACTTCTGCTCAAAAAAATCTTTAATCTATATTTCGAGCAGGAATAAGGAAAATATCACACTTTTCATCCTTTTTTTTTTTTCGGTGAAAAATTTACAATGTATTTGTATAGGCGTGTTTTCGTAATGAAGTTGCTCAAAATACTTTTCTACACTGGACATGGTGGCCATCAGATCTACAACTATACAAAACCTAAAATGACTTCTCCTAAACAGCCAGACTGATTTTGAAATAATTTCACAGAAATGTTTCTTTGGGCCGCTCAAATCCTCCAGTCCACCTCATATTGCATACCGTGTCATTTCTACAATATGGATCAGGTGAGCGATCCAGGGCCACCATAGTCCTCTTGTTTTTTTTTCGATATCGTTAAAACCTTGCAAATACTTACGTTTTTGCTGAAAAGAAATGTGAGTAGCTCTTCCAAAGCAAAAGCTACTTACATTTTTTTTTTCAACAAAAATATCACCCTAATAGATATTGTACTGACTAGAACGCTTGACCAATATCGAGCTTGTTAACGTTTTTTTGTACCAAATGGAATCTCCCTCCTTAATATATATCCGGAGTCCATTTCAAAATTTAGTGGTGTCAGGTTGTGTTTTCTTCAAAATTGATTTGGAAAATGGCTGAATATTTTGCAAACAGTGGAGGCCCTGATCAGACGCCACGTTCTGCGGCGTCTGATCTGGGCCTGCACTGTTTGCCAAGGTACCCCTTTAGGGGTTTCTGGTGCTGAATGGGTTAAGCTAACGATGCTTTGAACAACCGGCCATTGGAATGGAAAAGTACAAAAATTTAGTATCATATCACGGCAATGTTTAACCTTCAACTATTGTATTTCTCCTTTCGTAAGATGAGGTGTCTCACAACCACTACAGACAAAAAAATGTCAATTCATTCTTACACTTGTATCCACCAACTGTGATTTGAATGAAATCTGAAACCAGAGGTCAACAAACTGCCCATCTGTACTTTTTGTTGAGAACCAGATAAACAAATTATGGGATCGTACATTTCCCTTAACTTTAAATGCAGAACAGATATGAGTTACAGAGTAAATCAGCCTTGGCATTTCATGTGAGAAAAAAATTGTTCAGTTACAGACAAAATCAGCCTTGACATAGCATGTGTATTACTGAGAAATCATAATTTTCTGTTCAGTTACAGACAAAATCAGCCTTGATATTCCATGTGTATTGCTGAGAAAGTATTTCTGTTCAGTTACAGACATGACATTTCCTGTGAATTGTCTACCAAGCCTTAATTTTCTCTCATAAAAAGAACTGAATATTTCAAATGTCACTTGTGTAATGAAGCCCGTACAAACCTCACTTTATACAGAGAAAACTAGGGTTTAAAAGGGTAAACATGTTTATTATCATTTCTGCTTTAAGTCATGGGTTGTTGGTACTCGTTACACCCGCCATATTGAGGCGATTCTAACGAGCACCCACAACCTATACTTGAAGTGTAGATAACAACAATATCTCACATTTTCATCAGTGGAGATTGGATAGAATGTACTATCATAATGGAAATTACCCAGTATGCACATGAGGTAATTATGACGTCACATCAACGTCGGTGTGACGTCATGGCTGTTATGCAACGGCATATCTACCGACATTGATTTGACGTTGTCCTAGCGACGTGTGCCTGCATGATAGAGATACTGCACTATTCCGCCAGTAAACATCAAGATGTGATCTGGCTCTGCATGCATTCACCTTATTTGCATTATCTGCTGGTTCCTAGTCTGCTGGTTATCAGTATATGAAAAACAGGTAACCAGAGCCCCCTGACCGTGAAAGGTCAGGGGGGTCTGGTTACCTGTTTTTCCAATATTGACAATGTGCAAGCTGGGAGCCAGTAAATAATGCAAATATGGTGAATAGGATGATCTGCGTCTTTTATATACTCAGTGAAAAGTCAAAGTGGCTTACGCTACGATTACGTGACATGGTGTAATGTCCCCGTCAACACTGTATAGGTCATTTTGGAGACGTTGCTTCCAGTTTTGTGGGACTTTTACACGACAATGAGACGAAATGACATCTCAAGCCCTGTCGCCCAATGAAACCAATAGGGTTTATAAGTATAGACGGTCCAACTCGCAATGCTTTGCCTGGGCAGGTTTAGATCCTCTAAGCGGTTTACCAGTACACGTGTGCGGCCAGTTTCAGCTCTGCACGGAAGCATCATGCAGCCAGCCCCGATGGGTGGGGGACGTATGTGACATAGTAAAGTTGTTTCTCCAAGATATTTTTCTTATTTCCCAAACAGAGGTTCTGGGTGCTCGTTAGAACCACCTCGTTGCGGCGGTTCTAACGAGTACCCACAACCTGATTTAGAATAGTAATTAGAATTATATCCTGTAGGAGTAGTTTGATTTGGGTCCACTCTGTTTGCCTGTATGCAAAAGATTTTTAAAAAGTTTGCAAAAAAAAAAAAAAAAACAGCAGACGACATTTTCGGATGTAGTTTTCTCGGCGTCTTAAGGGTTAACATTTGAGATTTAGGTAAATGACTGGTGGTTTATTCGCGCATATTTGCAATTAACCCATTGCATGAGGGAAACTCCTAAAGGGGTACTTTGGTTAACAGTACAGGCCCAGATCAGACGCCGCAGAATGCGGGGTTTAATCAGCGCCTACACTATTTGCTATCGTAAAAATAGAATAAAAACGAAACTAATAGGCCTACCACCCCTTATATGACCAATGGACTTGTCCAACAAATACGAGGGCTGATACATATGTTGTGAGGTTCGTACTGAAAGAGGTACGCCGGGATGTTCTTTTTAATACTACTATTCTCTAACTAAGTAGGGTCGTGTAACCAAGGACTGGAATCATTTGGCCACTTTATATCGACGAGGTAGCACCCTAAAGTAAACAAGACCAACAGCTTTTGCAAAATGGACAAAATCGGTGAAAGAACAGTGATCCAATATTTGCAACCTAAGGATATTCATAATGATATGATAGCAACACCCTTCATATGCTACAGTGTAAAGGTTGGTTTCGGAATTTAAGCGCGACAGACAGAGCCTTGAGGTGACCCCCTTTCTGGAAGGCCTGTCAATGTTGCAACCCCAGAAAAAGCCAATAAAGTCCATGATATTGTGAAACAATGGTAGCACCCTGGTTAACCCTCGCCAAAGAAGGCCCCGGTTTTCTGGGATGCAGATAGTATGTGCTGATATATAATCTCCAAAAGGGACAAACAATCAATGACACATACAATGCTTCACGGGAAAATATTGAACTTAGCGCCGAGGAAAGCTCACTAAAGGTGTGTTGTTCCATTAGAACAATGCTCCTGTTCACAAGTATGTCATTGCTATGACTGCCATTCACGATTATGGCTTAAAATTGATTGAGCACCCGCTCCATCAGACTTTCATCTATGTCCAAAACTAAAAAACGGCTATTTCAGGCTGCAGTGGATGACTTTCTGAACAGCCAAGAAAGGGAGTTCTATAAAAGTGATGTTGAGGTCCTTAAACACCACTGGCAAAAGTGAATAGATACTGAAGAGAATTATGTTGAAAAATAATACAATATCTCCGACAAAATTCAAATACTCACAACATATCAATCAGCCCTCGGAGCAATGGAAGAGTCCACTAGTCTACAATGGGTTAAGCTTTTTTCATTCCTTAGACATGGATACTTCTTAAATTTGCGCCTTACCACTGACAAGCAGGAGAGAACAAATGTACTCTTGCTACCCTCATCTTGTTCGACATACAAAGTGAGTTTGACCTCATCATTAGTATCATTGACCTATTGAAAAAAAAAACGTGACCTGTTGCTTGGGTTGCTTTTGGGGTCGCTTGGTTGGTTATCAATCAACCTACGGCTAGTATTGAACATATAAACCCATATATGCCCAGTCCCAAAAAATGGAACATCGGCAAACGGTGTAGACCAGGATCAGACATTCGAAAATCACGGTGTCTAAACAGGGTCTATAGTTGGCTGCTGTCCACGACCGTGACCGCTATCTTTGGAAACAGTGTAGATCCTGATCAGATGGCTTCTGATTTGGATCTACACTGTTTAATTTAAGTTTATGAATTTGTAGGAATTAATTACATCAATAACTCTGATTGATTTAAAGTCTAAAATTGGTGTGGTTAGATGACTTTTTCAGCGGGATAAGGGTTAAGGGTTCATTCAGGTGTTAACGTCCAGCTTCTGGGCTATTTTTGGGTCGATGTCAACTGTGCAGTCAAGTCATCCTGTGACATACAGGCGGATGACAAAGGTGGATCTGAAAGAGATTGCAGAGTGGAAGTTCTCGACTATAGATTCTCATGAGAGACACACCTGGAGATCTGGTGTGAGATCTGCCATTGCGGGCAGCAGGAAGGGTCTCCGCACCCGCACGTTGATAAAAAAAAATCCAATGATGATGATGATGATGAAGATGTTGTCAATCGAGCACTGAAGATTTTCAGGTCTGATGTCCACGTCAGTATGACTGATTTGTAACGTCAGATTGCTGTTTAAAAAAAAAACTTCCTGTAAAACATTGAGTCGGCCTAGTGCTAAGACATTGGCAAAAAGTTAAGACCTAGATCAGACGCCACAGAACGCGATGTCTGATCCGGACCTACAATGTTTTCTTACTGCACTGCACAGGAAATTAAATGTAAACGAAACAGACTAATCTGCCCCATTCAGGATCCTTTTTTTAGCCTACAGCTTTGTGGTGTTTCGATGTCCCTTTTGTTTGATTTGAGCGTTAACATCACCGTCAAAACTGTATAGGTCATTTTGGAGACGTTGCTTCCAATTTTATGGGACTTTTATACTGAGATGAAATGACATCTCAAGTCCTGTCGCCTAATGAAACCAATATGATTTATAAGCATGGCTCGAACCGCTTTACCTGGGCACGCTTAGATACTCTAAACGGTTTTCCAGTACTCGTGTGCGGTCGATTTCAGCTCTGCGTGGAAGCATCATGCACCCCATCTATTTCATACCCATGGGCGTAGCCTTCCGATGTCTCGCATCAAGGTCAAACGCAATTCTACGTTCAATTCGGAGGGTGGGGTTGGGTGTGGGATATGTCGTTTAACGAATTTTAAGATGGCTGTCAGGGTGGCCATCTTTGATTTAGGAACAGAACGATTTGTTTATGTTTCCCAAAATACCTTCAACTAAGTATCAGCTTAATCCGATGTGTGAATAGAAGTACAGTAGAACTTCGATGGCTCGAACACCGATGGCTCGTTTACCACGGCTGAGTCGAACCCGTTCTTGAGTCCCTATGGAATTTCTCTACATAAGAAATAGGGAGGGTAAAATTTAGGATATCTTCGTGTTTTATCTTGCAAATGTAGACTGTGTGTACTCATTAGAATCGCCTCGATGAGGCGATTCTAATGAGTACACACAGCATACATTTTTCATTATAGAACACCGAAAAGAAATCGTTTTGCCTCCTGGCAGTAGCCCGCAGTGGCTCGAACTACCCCTGTCTCGAACAGATTTTCGTGGTCCCAAAGGGGTTCGAGTCATTGAAGTTTGACTGTAATAATGGACGGATGGGCGAAAAATAACGGACAACGACATAAGCTGAGCAAATGACATCACAATGACATGGCATAATCCTACAATAAAGATCCTTGCAATCCCTGCTTTTTATTGTCGAAGGTTAGTTTATGAGGGTATACTTAATTAGTGATTGGAAAGGATATCACCAAAAATCTTTGTCTGACAAAGCTCTTTTAAAGGTTTCATATACACATGAAATACTGCTTTTTCTTGCACGCATGTACCAGATACGAATATCAGACCCTCGTTTTACCTTTGGGCACTCCCTTCATACCTCCCGAATGTGCACTGTTTTGAACTAGTGCTGGTAAAGAATCCCAGGCAACTCCGTATTAGCCCTTAAGACAATCAAATTAATTATCGTCTGTTGTGTTGTCTGCTGTTAATCTGAAGTCGTTCTGTAAGCTGTGTGGACCAAGGTCAGGCTGCTCCTCTATGCCTGTAGGCAAAATTACTTTCGAAAAGCAGTAGACGACATAAAAAGACGACATTTTAGATACAGTTCATGGCATCTTAAGAGTTAAACCCAAAAAACACTTAGGACATTTCTGATCTTTAAGGCTTATTTTATCTACACTGTTTCATTTCGTCTTATTCAGACCCCGCGTCGTGGTGCGGTAATAAATCGAAAAAAGAAAAGAAAAAGAAGCAGGCAAGAAAAATCATCTTTTCTTTGTCTCTTTTCTATGATTCATGAGAAAAGATTCGACATTGCTGTCCCCAACCTTGGTATGTCGGTCCGACCGGAACCTCGGCTAAGCATCGGCTTGCATTTGCGCGCCCGTTCTTACAACTGAAAACGCTATATCGCAATTTTTTTACCATTTTTTTACCATACACTATAAAAACACACCCGTGCGGCATAGTGCATTTTTTTTTCAAATCTCCAAAATGGCTACTTTTTCTGACAAAAATCGATGTTTATAAAGCAAACATAGATTGTCGGTGCTCGTTAGTACCGCCTCATTGAGGGGGTTCTAACGATTACCAACAACCTATGTCTTGGAGCAGAAATAAGAACACCCCCCCCCCCCCAACAAACGGTTTTCTCTATATATGAAGTGGTGTTTAGCGGGGGTCTTCATTTTCGTGATGCTGGTGCATTTGTTTGTGAAATGCTGTGTTTTGTGTTCAGATATAGTGTTTGACTACGCTCTTAATGAAAAAAGGAGCACAATGATTCTGATAGTCACAAGAATTTAAAAAAAAAAAAAGATGTTGCTCATGCTTTGATTTCGAGCGATAAGTCAACACTATTTAGGTAATATGGGGCCGGCCAGCGTATCTAACCACACTTTTCCTGGTCAGGGTTAATATATCTTGTTTCAAATGCCCTCTTTTTTAGCTGCTTTCACGTTTAGATGAAACATAATACCAATACTTTAAGATGATACTACAAACTCGGATATGACTGTTTGACATTGATACATGTATATAAAATATGAACTTTGCCAAAAATAGATATTTTTTTATGGGAACCAAATGAGGCAAACACGTGTCTATACCTAGTTCTTTGATTGTTTAGGACAGTTTCCACAAGACTGTTATCATTTTGTTAAGTTACAAATAATACAGTGAAATTCCGCTATTAAGACCACCTAAACTTTAAGGTATTTCTGCGTTAAAAAGCTTATTTTGTAGGTTGCAGTTATTCTTTCCATGTGTTTTCTGGATACAGTGTCTTCTGGTCAGAGACAACCATTACGAAAACACGCCTATACAAATATATGGTAATCTTTACCACCGAAATATGAAAATTTTAACCTGAAAAATTGTGATATTTTTCTTATTTCTGCTCAAAATATAGATTGTGGGCACTCGTTAGAACCGCCTCATCGAGGCGGTTCTAACGAATACCCACAATCTATATTTTAGAGCAGAAATAAGAAAATAAGGTTTACCCCCGCAAACCCCAGTTATACTATATAAAAGGGGGGTTCGAGGGGGTCCAAATTATATAGGCGTGTTTTCGTGATGGTTTGGAACTGTTCAAAAGTGGTATTTAACAAAAGTGGTCTTAAAGACCACTTTTGAACAGTCCCAAAGGTGGACCGAATCCAAAGATGGTTTTAATTAAGGAATTTCACTATATATAGATACCCAGCTCTAAAACAAAACAGAAAAACAAAAGGCAGCAAACAAAATTCAGGAAGTTGGCCTATTCAGAAAGAGAGATATCAACGGGCTGTAGAAATCAAGGTAAGTTTATTTTTTGACTTCATTTGTGAATTGTTTGCTTTAACTTTGTTGCTTCCTAACAGGTTCTAAAGGTGAATACCCCAGTAAACGCCACTTTCTATAAAGAAAAGTGGGGTTTACATGGGTATATAGATATTATTTTCCTTATTTTTACTAAAGAATAGATTGCGGGTACTCCTTGGAACCACCTCAGTCGGTTCTAACGAGCACTTACAATCTAAATAATTTTATGTTTGTTGAAGAAATAAGAAAAATATTAGAATATTTGATAATAAGAAGTGAATTCTACAGATAAACTGATCCAGAAGTGTACAGTTAAAATGTCTCGAGAAATGTCGTGATCAAGATGGCAAGCTTAGCGCCATCATTCATTCAGCCCAATGTCTTTGTAAAACTTTGACTAAGCCTGCCTATGCAACGCATTGTGAGTCAGACAGTCTAGTGCATTTAAGCATTTTGGTTTCATTGGGCGGCAAGTCTTGAGATGTCATTTCATCTCAATGTCAGGTAAAAGTCCCACATCATTGGAAGCAACCTCTCCAAAATGACCTAAATGGTGTTGACGGGGCCGTTAAACCTAGATTCAAATTGTAAATCTTTCCAGTAATTCCAACACATAGCATGTAGACAACGTCGCATCAATACTAAGTTAGGTCTTTGGAATTGAATGTAATTGTGCAAACAATTGCCCTTTCCTGAGCCACTGTCTGTGTTTATTCGCATCTGAGGTTCGTCGTCTCATACCCCGTGTGGCTTCATTAAACCGTCTACCATCAACATTTGTACAGATTTTCATATTATTATCATTCAGTATTACTGTTCAAATTGTTAATATTTTTGAGGGGGTTGGGAATGGGTGGGGACAACATTGCACTCTGAACATTGCACCCTTTTAGTTTTTTTCTTTTGTCAAAAGATCACATGCGGATAATTATCACATGAACAAGCCCTGTAATGAACATCTCTGTACACGCCACTTTACATTTGTTCGTTTTGATTGATTTGGGGTTTAACGTCCCCGCCAACAATGTATACGTCATTTTGGAGACGTTGCTTCCAATATTTTGGGGACTTCTACCCGACACTGAGATGAAATGACTTCTCAAGCCCTGCAGCCCAATGAAACCAATAGGGTTTATAAGCATGGAGGATCCGACTCGAAACCCATTGCACGGGCAGGTTTAGATCCTGTAAGCGGTTTTACCAGAACTCGTGTGCGGTCGGTTTTAGCTCTTTGTGGAAGCATCATGAACTCCATCTTTTTCTTCAAATCCCGATGGGAAGGGAAGGGGGGGGGTGGCGACACGCCACTTTGCATAGAGAAAAGAAGGGTTTACAGGGGTTTTCAATATTATTTTCTAACGACCACCATAACTTATGCTTTCACACAATTTCATAAGAAAGTTCAGTACCGTTTTCGGGATTGAAAGAATTCACTGTGTCGCACGGATGTGTTATCGTAAAGTTTCAAGTGCAAGAGTTTGTTTGTTTGACTTGAGGTTTACCTCTCCGTCAACACAATTTAGGTCATTTTGCAGATGCTGCTTCCAATTTTGCGAGACTTTTACCCGATATTGAGTTGAAATGACATTTCAAGCCCTGCCGCCAATGAAACCAAAAGGGTTTATACGCATGAACGGTCGGACTCGCATCACTTTGCTTGAGCATGCTTTGGCCTTGTAGGCGGTTTACCAGCACTCATGAGCGGTTGGGAAGCACCTTGCAGCCCATTCTATTTCCCCTAGCTCTGACGGGAAGGTACCTAGAATTTCAAGAGTGCTCCCCGACGAAACGCACACAGATGACTCTTCAACCATGACTGCTAGCAGTCCTGTCTGGGAAAAATAGTCCTGAACCGCAAAAATATATTGTTTCGTTTAACCCTTAAATCCCTGTATGCAAACAGTGTATTCTGTGGCGTCTGATAATGATTAAGGCTGACACGATTAATCGTATAATCGATTAATCGATCGATAAATTCCACAAAAATGATTATCATTTCTGATTTGCTTCTAATCGATTACTTGATAGGTACAATTTACTACCCAAAGTTATGCCTAAAATAGCTGGATGGGTGGCAATCAGTGCAGACCCTGACATGCGGCGTCTCATCTGGGTCTACACTGTTTGCTCAGGCCTGTCTGTTGAAATATACATATGGTAAAGTGCAACATATGGTAAGAGTCATGCTCAGACAGAAAGTCAGACAGGTAAAATAATGACAAAAACATTAGCGATTACTAATCGATTATCGATCGCAATGACATGACTGATAATCGATTATCTTTTAAGCTCCGATTAGCCAGCCCTAATAATGATCTACACTATTTGCATATCCCAAAACCTTTGTCTAGTCAAGGTTTTACAGCACTCATATATCAGAGCGACAATAATAGCGCAAAACAGTGACAGTCACGTGGACATAAGCAACTTAAAGCTTATGAGCTTAGTAACTTTGGCTAGGAAATCCCCCTTGATAAGAGATATTGTAGGATAATTAAGAGGGATTGTTCTTTTATTTTGCAAATGTATGATGTGTTTACTCATTCTAACACAGCGCGCCTATATAGGCAATGGAAAATAACTGTGTTTTATTCTGCAACAAATCACAGCTCGGAAGAGCGTGACGAGTGACGTCATTAAAATTCCCAATTAATGACGTCACTAGTCTATTTCCTTAACGTTAGACGGTGTAACGTCATTTTCTCGCATCGAAAACGTAAGAAAAGGATATAAATGCATGTGTTTCAGTCGATAATTTTAGCGGGATTTCTTATAACAATGGCGAAAGGTTGTGAGGTTTTGAAGGAAACAAAAACATTATTGCCGATTTTCAGCGTGTTAGAATCGAAATAGATCAGCTCTTGTCTGTGATTTGTTGAGTAATAAATCACAGTTTGTCGGTCAGTTGTAAGTACGCGCTAGTGATTTGTCTACTTTACAACTGACCTCCAAACTGTGATTTATTACTCAACAAATCACAGCTAGAGCTGATCTATTTCTTAATTAGACTCGCATCGATGAGGCTATTATAATGAGTACATCCAAAATACATATTACACTCGAACTTCTATGGCTCGAACCCCTTTGGGACCATGGAAATTTGTTCGAGACAGCGGTAGTTCGAGCCACTGTTGTATACTGTTGTATACTTCCAGAAAACATAACGGGAGTATTTTTGGACTTCTTTCGGTGTTCTGTAACATAAATGTATGCTGTGTGTACTTATTAGAATCGGCTCATTGAGGCGATTCTATTGAGTACACACAGCATACATCTGCAAGATAAAACTCGAAAATATCCTTAATTATCCCACACTTTTTCTTACGAATAGGAATTCCCTAGGGACTCAAAAATGGGTTCGACTCAGCCATGGTAAACGAGCCATCGGTGTTCGAGCCATCGAAGTTCGACTGTATATACAACATCAAACAGATATATCCCAAAAGGTTCCCCATTATGCCTCCATGCCTCCATGACGCTATCAGTAATCTTCCGTGGCTCGAACTACCCCTCTCACAAATAACTTTCATGGTCCCAAATGTATTCTAGCCGTTGAAGTTGAACGATACTGTCATTACTTCCTACCTATAGAATCCCCTTCCCCCCCCCCCCCCCCCCGCCCCCAACCTGCCCCCTGCATACGATAAAATACAAAATAACGCCAATATGTACAGGAACGGAGCTTGTAAGTTAATACCGGTACTGAACTTTTTAATGGACATATATGAGAATGGAATCTCCCACCTTAGTTTGGAGTGGTGTATTTTCAATAACATCAAACTGTGTAGACCAAGATCAGACACCGCGTTTTGCGGCGTCTAATCTGGGTCTGGACTGTTTGTGTTTGTCCCCACCACCTCCCACACAAAAAGGGCCGCTAGGCATTTATGGGTTAATAAAAAGCCCATAGAAGTCCGCCATGCAATTACATAAAACAGTTTCGGCCGCACGTTAGTCTCAACTTGATTGCTTTAAATTATTGTCTCCGTTGTGTACCATTTGAGCCGGTCAGTTTACCTATCCACACTTTTCCTGAGCAGGCTTATACGTAAGCGGTTAACAAGTACAGTGCGCATTCATTCGCCAGAAGCTGATAACTGCCCTTATTGAATCAGCGGAAGGGAAAGAATGACCGTAGAAAAAGATTTTATGATCAGTCTCCACGAAAGAATGTTGCCGACCCCGGCAGGTATTGATCACGTGTCCTCCTGATCACCAGTCAGACGCGCATCCGACTGAGCTACCGAGGCCGACCCCCAGTAGAGTGTACATTGTTTCGCCAAAACTGACTACCGAAAAGAGAAATATCTGATCAATCTTCACGGACCCGGCGTTGATCAAACCCATATACTCCTGTTCGCCTCTGACCGGCGAAGGAAGTGAATATTTTTTTCACCAGACGTTTGGTCACCAATTCATCTGCTTAGACTCAATTGTTGATTGAAGCCTGTGATTGAGCAGGCTTTTCATTGAAAACACTTTACCCTTGAGACGCAAAGAAAGACTGTCCCTGAAAATGTCGTCTGTTTAAGGCGTCTGTTGTATGTTCTTGCAAACTTTTAAACAAACAAAAAGCGTGGACCCAGATCAGTCTCCTGCTAGAGAAGCGGTCTGATCTGGTCCACTCTGTTGGAAACTGCAGCGATTACAGACCAAAAAGCAGGCGACAATTCTTGTGATTTGCGTCTTAAGGGTTTAACGCTACAGGCGATGATATCACTCGCCTTGCACTTGGGCGTCTTCACAGTTTATTGTATGGATGTGCCACGATCCACACATGACTGAAAGAACCGTCAAGACTCAGATCAGACTGCACATAAGCGACCAGCGAAGATCAAATTACATCATTGTGTCAACTTCTTCGACCAGTAAGGGTATATGAGTCAGTGAAAGAGAATGCAAGTACAATATCAAATGTTAGATGTTTCAACAACGGAAATCTCATACACCTGGCCGGAATCCTATACTGATATTTACGATCTGTTTCTGGGGGCCCCCGCCCATCGGGGCTTGTTGAAATATATTGGACTGCATGGTGCTTCCACGCAGGGCTGCTGAAACCGACCGCGCTTGCGTGCTGGTAAAAAAAGGAGTGAAGGCAACGATCGGGAATCTATACAACTACCCCCAACACCTCCCATCAGAGACACTAAAGGGTAAGGCTGACACGATTAATCGTATAATCGATTTATCGATCGATAAATTCCACAAAAATGATTATCATTTCTGATTTGCTTTTAATCGATTACTTGATAGGTACAATTTACTACCCAAAATTATGCATAAAATAGCTGGATGAGTGGCAAACAGTGCAGACCCTGATGAGACGCCGCATTATGCGGCGTCTCATCTGGGTCTACACTGTTTGCTCAGGCCTGTCTGTTGAAATATACATATGGTAAAGTGCAACATATGGTAAGAGTCATGCTCAGACGGAAAGCCAGACAGGTAAACTAATGACAAAAACCTAAGCAATTATAATCGATTATCGATCGCATTGACATGACTGATAATCGATTATCTTTTCACCTCAGATTAGCCAGCCCTACTAAAGGGAAAGAAAAACGAACATGAAATACTCTAATGAAATCATCAGAAGCGGGAAGCCAAAATGGCAGTTCCTTTTCCTCGAAAACGGCTGTCCAAAATAAAAAGATATAAGCAATACACACATGCAAAGGCAAACTATATTACATTGCGATAACTCGCCCGTACGACATAGTCCATTTTTCACATCTCCAAAATAGTTACTTTTCTGATGAAAATCCTTCATGTTTTTCTTATAAATGCTCAAAACATAGGTTGTGGGTGCTCGTTAGAACCGCCTCATTGAGGCGGTTCTAACGAGTAGCCACAACCTATGTCTTGGATCAGAAATAAGAAAAATAATGTTTACCCCCGTAAACCCGAATTTTCTCTATATCAAGTGGGGTTTAGGGGGGGGGGGTCTTCATTTCACGGACTTGTTCACGTAATGAATAATAAATCACGACAGAAGAACCGCCTTGGAACGGTGAGTACTCGACAGCACTGAAAAACTGAAATGCTGAAGCAAAAGAAAACCACGAGTTAGACTCCGGTGAGCCCGACCATAATATAACTTTAAAAATTAAGTAAGTCTTTACGCAGGAACCGTCTCAGAATCTTAAGCCTGACCCACCAGCGTGCAGTTGAAGGGGGCAGCAAAGTTATTCTCCATGCTTGTGTTAACTAACATGCATGCAGTCTGTCGTACAACATCAAGGTGTACCCCAATCCTTCGATTTTACGAAATTGGGAACTGAAGTCATTGCAAGAATATATTTTTGTTTACTGAATTTATATACTAAGTCAATCAAAACGTTCGGGTTTCGATAGGCCTTGTTGCAAAAGAGATTATTGTCCAACACTGACGTGTATAAAATTTATAAAAAGGCTTCTCGTAGATGACCCCGATAGAGAACTTTAGCAGTTAACAACTTAATACGAGTGTTGAAGTCAGTTACATGGCTAAACACTTTCCCAAATTGAATTAATTGCGGAATACAGACATCGTAGGATGTCGCACGAAGAACATCTCCATCCGAGAAAGAAAGAAATACAATTCTCAAAAACAAAATGATCGCGTTTATCATAAATTTTGCAGGAAACAACCCCATCTATAAATGATAAACGTTAATCCAAAAACGGGGCTTCTATATCAGAGGAATTTGATTTATTTAACTGAAGTTCTGGAGGGTAAAGTTTTGTTTCATTTGAGGTTTAACGTCCCCGTCAAAATAGTATAGGTCATTTTAGAGAGGTTGCTTCGAATTTTGCGGGACTTTTACCCGACATTGAGATGAAATAACATACAAAGTCCTGCCGACCAATGAAACCAATGAGATTTATAAGCATGACCCGCACCACTATGCCTGGGCGGACTTATACTTTCTTAGCGGTTTACCAGTCACTTTCAGCTCTGCGCGGAAGCACCATGCAGCCCAACCTATTTTTTCAAGCCACATGGACGCAGGCCCAAGAGTTTCATTATTAGAAGTCTGATCGTGAAAACATGAAGGTGTCTGTATGTCCTCGTTAAAACAAAATAATATATAATATTTACTTACTATTATGGTAGAAATACTTTCGAAATATCGAATGGTCATTGAAAAATGATCCTTTTATGGCATTCTGACAGGCGTGAAATTACAGTCAGTAAGTTTGACTCGGGCCCAAAATATTTTTGGTATTTGTAACTGTTTCCATAGCTTTAATTTAAACAATGCGGTTCGAAGAAGACGGTGTTTACAGGTCGATTTCATCACCATCTTGGCGTTGTTAAGCAAAGCTTTTTACGTTCAATTTTGCTTCTTTCATAGAATCATGTTGTTGCCTTGAGACGCTTAGTAGCAATAAAGGGGGAGTAAACAGTCGAAGTTACCTTTGGGACCGTTAATGTTTTTTTTCGAGACAGGATCCTCTCCCAGAGAAAGGGAGAAAATAAATAGAAGAGATAGTAGTGCATATGTAAGATAGTGACAGAGGAGAAAGGAAAATGAATAGAAGTGCAGAAACAGAAGAAATAACAATATTCCCCCCCCCCTCTACTCTTACCTGCTGCATGAACAGCGGACCTTGAACAGCTGTAAGCCAATATCAGTTGTACGCCCTAGTGACCCAAGATATTCGTCACCTTTGTCTCTTCCAACCGACCCAAATTATCGCATAAAATAAAATAGGACTTCATTTCCTTCTAACACATTGTCTACTCTCTCTCTCTCTCTCTCTCTCTCTCTCTCTCTCTCTCTCTCTCTCTCTCTCTCTCTCTCTGCAATACACTTTCGAAATGCCATTTTTCACCCAATATTTTGCTCCACCTCCTCCCATTATCGTAAGTTGTGAGATATATACATAGAGGGTGTAAATCCAAATTAAGTTGCTAATTTGGCTAGCAATGTAAAAAGAACCGGAAGTACTGTGAGGTTTGTAACCGGAAAGGCGATGAGGGTGAGCACAGATTGACTAAAATGATCATCTATGTCTACTAATAAGATAAAAGGTTGCCTTTGGAAACAAAGAACACATAAAAGAACGAAAATCGGAGACTCGGTTTTACTGAGTCTCTTCATACACAGCAATATAGTTTGCAAGGCTGCATACGCCTCCTAGCAGCGGCTTAAGCGATATTTGATTTTGGGCTCAATGATCCCAAAGGAAAAGAAAATATAATCTGCACTATGATGAAGAATGAGGAAACATTTTACCGCCGCCACACGGCCATTAACACCAGCTGCAGTAAGGTAAAATAAAAAGCTAAAAGGTCATCGGGAGATTTAAAATTAATTAAAAAAAAAAAAAAAACCCAACAGAAAAGGCAATGATCAGTTAGCACAGTAGTTTAAGAAAATCAAAAATATTATTAAGCCCCCCCCCCCCCCCACCCCCACCCGCCCAGGATCATTTAGCTTTAGCTAATTGCAATATCAACTCTGATGTCAAAAGCAGAAAACCCTGTCTTTTCAATACAAATTCTTAGTGCCCGACTGGACCTTGACGTAATATCAACCGAATGTAATCACTTGAACAAATTTGGTAGGGCCCAAGTCCCAAATATTGTATACCAAGTTTCAAGCTCATCGGTCGTTTGGTTCCTGAGAAGGCGATTTTCAAAAGTTTTTACCATATATAGGCATGGTGGCCATTTTGGTCATGTGACCCAGACATTAGGAATATATGTTTGTTTCCCCCACCCCTTTGCGGCTTCACATGTAATTTGGTTCCAATTGGCCGTGTAGTTTCAGAGGCGATGTCGTTTGGAATTGTTTGGAGGCTTAAATGAGAAAAGAAATTAGGAACATTTGTCTTCCCGTTTTATGTGTTTTTCCCTTTTTTGTGATTTTCTAACTCCATTTTCAAGATGCTGAGAGATCTCTTAACAATTTTATTTCATAGTTAAGTGTGAGAAAATAAAGTGCATTAAACTCCTTAAATACGAGTTCTACGAATTTCAAATCCCCGACTATGACATGTGTTCTGACAAGAAACTATTTTGAACAGTAATGCGAAGGTATTTGACAAATTCAAATTGTTCCATAGGCTTATTATATTACACATCAGGCAAAGATAACCTTGAGGTCAGTGATACCCCTCAAGTAGGTGACTCGGGGGAAATATCGTATGACACGTAAGAGACTATCGAATTTCGCTCCTGCAATTTAAAACTGTGAAAAGCGACACTTATGATTAAAAAAAAGCTGTGTTATATGAGAAAGCGACAACAACAACATAAAAAAAGTTTCTTTTCAACAAAGATATCTCGATTCTGGGGCGAGCTTGCGCATTTGTGCAATATGTAATGCCATGGACCTCGTTATTCAGGGCTACACTGTATCTTAACCCTTATCTTGCTGAATATTTATTTAAGCCACACCCATTTCTGTCTATTAACCAATCAAATTACTTTATGTAATTTATTGCTACTAATTCATAAACTAAATGCCAAACAGTGTAGAGCCTGATCAGATGGCTTCTGAAGAAGCCATCTGATCTGGATCTACACTGTTTGTAAAGATAGGAGTTGTTGTGAACAGCAAGCATAGGGTAAGAGAACTTTTCGGCATACATGTATATTAATCCATCACGAAAACATACCTTTATAATTTTGACCCATTTATTCCCGATTTTTATATAGTAAAACTGGGGTTTACAGAGATATACATTATATTTCTTATTTCTGCTCAAAGCATAGATTATGAATACTCGTTAGAACCGCTTAGGACAAACC
This sequence comes from Lucinisca nassula, assembly GCA_963580285.1. Lineage (NCBI taxonomy): Eukaryota > Metazoa > Mollusca > Bivalvia > Lucinida > Lucinidae > Lucinisca > Lucinisca nassula. The sequence continues at coordinate 143,134,090 of OY757016.1, read as the reverse complement.
AGAGATTGTTGGTACACATTAGAAACGCCTCCGCGACTGTTGAAACGAGTACCCACAATCTATGTTTTGAGCAAAAAAAAAAAAAAAAAAAAAAAAAGAAAAGAAAAAAATCAGGACTTTTTATCCGAAAACTTTCTTTTTTGTCCCTAACGCCACCGCCCAAGAAATGAGGCTTGAAGAAATGGATGGGCTGCACGGTGCTTCCACGCAGAACTGAAACCGAACCGCACACGAGTACTGGTAAACCGCTTAGAGGATCTAAGTCTGCCCAGGCAAACTACGGAGGTGCGAGTCGGCCCGTACATGCTTATAAACCCTATAGGTTTCATTGGACGCCAGGGCTTGAGATGTCATTTTATCTCAATGTCGGGTAAAAGTCCCATAAAATTGGAAGCAACGTCTCCAAAATGACATTTACAGTGTTGACGGGGACGTTAAATCTCTCTCTCTCTCTCTCTCTCTCTCTCTCTCTCTCTCTCTCTCTCTCTCTCTCTCTCTCTCTCTCTCTTGGTGGTAAAATTCTCAATAAATTTGAATGGGCGTGTTTTCGTAATGTCCAGTCACACCCACGAGTCCCACCTCGATAAAATCTGTTTTCGTGGTTTACGACCAGGGAAGGCACGAAACGACCAGCTCAGCTTACGAAACTAGGCAGCGTATTGAAATTTTATACAGAGGCCCCGATCCCGCCCATCAGGGCTTGAAGAAATAGATGGGCTATGATGCTTCCACGCTGAGCTAAAACCGACCGCACACGAGAACTGGCAAACCGCTAAAAGGGTCGAAGCATGCCCAGGCAAAAGCAGTGCGAGTCCACGCTAATGAACCCTAATCTCATGCTTACAAATCCTTGAGATTAACCCTTTCCATTCGGCGACAGGGCTTGAGATGTCATTTCCTCTCAATGTCGGGTAAAAGTCCCACAACATTGGAAACAACGCCTCTGAAATGACCTATACAGTGTTGACGGGGACACTAAACCTCAAACCAATCAAACAAAAACAGTGGCCCTAGTTAAACGCCAGTATTAGCTCTCATAAAGCCGGAATTTTCAGTCATAAAGAATCTCAATAAGGAATAGTACAGTATGTTATAAAGGGCATTTTCACCTCAGTTACTCCAAGAAAAAAATGTTGTGGTCATTTTTTAGAATCGCCTCGCATAGGCGATTCTAAAAAATATCTGCAACATTTGTTTCTTAGAGTTTTAAATCTATATTCTAAAATATTTCATTAACCCTTTCCATCTTGAGCTGTGACGTGTTTGTCATTATGGGAAATATCGGTGTGTTTATCTGTACTAGTATGTATAAACTAGATGCATTGTTACTATCGGAGCAGTGTGGACACTAAGGCGTTGCCATGATCACACTGCGCCTATTCCAATGCGGGTCTGCATCTTTTTTCTTCACAAATGACCAAACAAAAATGTCTCATGACCTGAATAGGCTTTAGTTTCTCATATGACTGACGTGAAAATGACAATGACACCAGATGATGGTGATACCGTATTTATTCTAGCACCCGGATAGGGAAAATACTGTTACAACATAGTTCTGTCATTACCACATAGTTCTGTCATTACAACATAGTTCTGTCATTTCAACATAGTACTGGCATTACCACATAGTTCTGTCATTTCATTATAGTTCTGTCATTTCAACCTAGATCTGTCATTTCAACATAGTTCTGTCATTACCACATAGTTCTGTCACTACCACATAGTTCTGGCATTACCACATAGTTCTGTCATTTCAACACAGTTCTGTCATTTCAACATAGTTCTGTCTTTACCACATAGTTCTGTCATTACAACATAGTTCTGTAATTACCACATAGTTCTCTCATTACAACATAGTTCTGTCATTACCACATAGTTCTATCATTACAGCATAGTTCTGTCATTACAGCATAGTTCTGTCATTTCAACATAGTTCTGTCATTTCAACCTAGTTCTGTCATTTCAACATAGTTATGTCATTTCAACATAGTTCTGTCATTACCACATAGTTCTGTCACTAACACATACAGTTCTGTCATTACCACATAGTTCTTTCATTTCAGCACAGTTCTGTCATTACAACAGAGTTCTGCCATTTCAACATAGTTCTGTCTTTACCACATAGTTCTGTCATTACAACATAGTTCTGTAATTACCACATAGTTCTGTCATTGCAACATTGTTCTGTCATTACAGCACAGTTCTATCATTACAGCATAGTTCTGTCATTTCAACATAGTTCTGTCATTACCACATAGTTCTGTCATTACCACATAGTTCTGTCTCTTTTCAACATAGTTCTGTCGAAGGTTTTATCCGCTGCCAGGTGAAGGTGGCTGAAAGTATTGGATGGCGAAAAACTTTTTCGAAACATAGCACACACTAAGGGGCGTATCCTGTTTGGAAATTGGTTTCCGCCACTTACTCCCTGCTTCAGCTGTGAAAAGCGTCGCGCGGAGCATGTCGTATACGAAGGATGAAGATGGGGATCTGCTCTCTATCTGCTATTTATATGTTCTTATATATTTCAATTATCACAATGTGCTTTTTACCGTCACTGCTTCAAATGTTAAGCATTTATTATAGACATGTTTTATAGTATGCATTAGAACAGTTCTTATCAACATAGAACAATAATTGTGTTTTTTTTTTTTTTTTTTTTTTTTTCAGTTTTATGCAAGAACACATATCCAACATTTAAGTACTGTCACAAACAGCAGTTTTATTTCTCGACTTCATTAAATGCTTTATAAATACTGTATATATTGTAGATAATTAAAATAGCTTTATATATGCATTTTACTTATTAGTTAAGATGTTAGAAAAGTATATACATGCTTAATATGTTATACTCTTTAAATAAAGACATTATTATTACTGACACATAAAATATTCCATTTTAGCTCAACCGATTATTCCACTAAATAGCTTTGACTTAACCCGTATATGATACATAGAATATTCCAATTAACAGCTTTTGCTTAACCCATATACGAATATAAGATACACAGAATAGTCCACTTATAGCTTCGGCTTAACCCATATATGATACATAGAATATTCCACTTAATAGCTTTAGCATAACCCGTACACGACGTAGAATGTTCCATTTAATAGCTGTGGCTTAACCCATATATGACACAAATAATATAACACTTGATAGCTTTGGCTAAAACCCTATATGATACATAGAATATTCCACCAAATAACTTGGCTTTACCCATACATGACTTCGATATAAATGTTATACGACAGACTGCATGCATAGTAGTTAGCCCAATCACGGCTGACAACTTTGCTTTCCTCTTTGATTGTAGAAGCCTCCGTGGTGCAGTGGTTTCGCTACTCGCCTTGTAAACCAGGGATCGCAGGATCGATCCCGGGCTTCTCCAGACTTTCGGATGAGTCTTTAAACCGATGTCCCGTCTCCGTATGACCTTAGCTGTTGGTGGGACGTAAAACTAAAACTCACTCCTCTTTGATTGCACGCCGGTGGGTCAGGCCTCAGATTCTATTACGGTTCCAGTGTAAAGACTTATTAAGAATTAGAGAAATCTAATTCAAGGTAATGATGGCTGGTGTCTGATGCTCTATTTCTGGTCAGGCCCATCGGAGTCTAACTGTTGGTTTTCTTTTGCTCCAGCATTTCAGTGGTTTCTTGCTGTTGAGTCCTCACCGTTGTTTCATCTCTGTGGTTGTTTGATTATTTGTGTCCACGGAGATGTTGCACTGATGAGTTAGGAGGCCTTCATGCGGACTGAACAAATTATTTGTCTTAATCGCGACGGAAATAAGGGCGAGGATTGTGACCACTTAAATTCGATTTAAGCCCCCTGGTATCGCCCCCGCCCATAGGGGCTTGAAGAAATGTATGGGCTGCACAATGCTTCCACGCAGAGCTGAATCCGGCCCGCACACTAGTACTGGTAAACCGCTTAGAGGATCTAAGCCTGTCCAGGAACCGCGGTGCGAGGCGGACCGTCCATGCTAATAAACTCTATTGGTTTCATTGGGCGACAGGGCTTGAGATGTCCTTTCATCTCAATGTCGGGTAAAAGTCCTACAAAATTGGAAGCAACGTCTCCAAAATGACCTTTACAGTGTTGACGGGGACGTTAAACCTCAATTCAAACAAACAAAGCCCCCTGGTGGAATTCGTTTTCGCTGACCGTTCCAAAGCGGTTCTTCTGTCGCGATTTATTTTTGTTATGGTTTGTCTTTGGGTGTTTGTGTCGCTTGTGTTATTTTATTTGGATAGCCTATTGGCCATTTTGTGGGAAAGTAACTGTCCTTTTGGCTTTCCGCTGTTGGTGTTTCCATTAGGTCTGATGTTGCATGTTTGTGTTTCTTTCCCTTTGGTGTCTCTGATGAGAGTTATTGGTTAATTGTATCGATTACTGATCATTGTCTCTACTTTTTATTTTTAATAGCTTTGGCTTTGGTCTATCCCATATATGATACATAGCATATGGCACTTACTAGCTTTCCTCTTAAACCATATATATACACACATATTTCACTTAATAGCTTAAGCATAACCCGTATACGACATAGAATATTCCACTTGATAGCATTGGCTTAACTTAAATACGCCGGATAGACTATTCCACATAATAGCTTCAGCATAACCCGTATACGGCATAGAATATTCCACATGAAAGCTTTGGTTTAACATATATACTACACAGAAATTTTCACATGATAGGTTTGGCTAAACCAATTAATGATACATAGAATTACCACTTAAAAGCTTTAGCTTAAGTTGAATATGATAAATAGAAGATTCCGTTTAAATACGTTTGGCGTAATCAATATATGATACATAGAATATTCTACTTAATAGCCTTGGCTTAAGCCATATTAAGGCGTAACTATACCAAAATAGAAGTGGAGGCAATGATCATTAGTGACACAGAGGCCTTTCTGATTTTTTATCTTCATCCGTATGTCTCAACCCCGAAGTTCTGAAATGATGGACCCGGCAAACACAGAACACCCCCTCTGAGCACACGTGAACTGGAAAACCGCTAAAAAGATCGAAGCATGCCCAGGCAAAGCCTACCCTAGGACTTGTAGGCGCCCCAACCGAGCCAACATCAGCAAACATGGCCCACACTCCATGGAAGTCCCGGGCGTCAGGATAGAGATGTTCATAGTGGCGAGACTTGCAAAATTTAAAATATAACAAAAAGTGGCAACCAAATCCGCTAAGATACATGTCTCACATGACAAGTCAGTCTTAGTTTTAGAAAAAAAAATAGAATTTTATACTGCAAAAGTTAAAGATATAATATGTTTATTTAAATCAGTGCTTGAGTACTGACGTCAACACCACAGTATTAACTTCAGCACTAAGGAACTGATGCTGGGCTGATGATAGACTCGGTGACGAACGAATCATCCACCAGTAGAGATACCGACCCAGTGGTTGCAATTAAGGCGTAACTTTACCAAATTTATTGACACAGAGGTCTTTCTGATATTTAATCTTCATCAGTGTGTCTCAGTCCCGAAATTCGGAAACCAAAACGGACGATGGACAAGTCCCAGCAAACGCAGCACATACCCATCCGAGCACACACCGTCCGACGTAGCTCATGAAACAGGTCAGCTGGAGGCATCAGACAAGAGACGCCTACCCTAGGGCTTATAGGCGTCACCACCGAGCCAACATCAGCAAACATGGCCCACCCTCCACGGAAGTCGCATATATGATACATAGAATATTCCACTATATAGCTTTGGCTTAACCCATATACTATACATACAATATTCCACTTGATAGCTTTGGCGTAACTTTGGCTTAACCCGTATGCGACACAGAATATATGGTCTAACCCGTATAGAATATTCCACTTGTTAGCTTTTGCTTAACCCGATTACGACATAGAATATTCCACTTGATAGCTCTGCCTTAACCCGATTATGACATAGAATATTCCACTTAAAAGCTTTGGCTTAACTGTATACGACATAGATTATTCCACTTAATAGCTTTAGCTTAACCCGTATACGACATAGACTATTCCACTTAATAGCTTTAGCTTAACCCGTATACGACATAGACTATTCCACATAATAGCTTTGGCTTAACCCATATATGATACTTATAATATTCCATTTAACAGCTGTTGCTTACCCCGTATACGACATAGAATATTCCACTTAATAGCTTTAGCCTAGCTCATGTATGATACATCGAGTATTCCACCTAACAGCTTTATCTTAACCCATATATGACACATTGCATATTCCATTTAATAGCTTTGGTCTTCAGTCACAGTCTTTTCTCTCAGTAAACAGCATAAAATCTTTCGATTTCTCAACGCTCTACACAACTATTCCTCATGATAAATTGAAAGCTAAACACAAGAAAATCATAAATCAATGTTTTTTCCACAAGAATGGTAACCCTCGCTACCAGTATGTTGTCCTTGGCTGCAAAGACACATACTTCGTTCGAGGTCACTCTGATGCACCACAAACGTACACTGATGCAGATGTCATAAGGATGCTGGAATATCTAACTGACAATATTTTCGTGGAGTTCAGTGGCCTATTATTTCAGCAAACAACTGGCTTACCAAATGGTACTAATTGTGCACCGTTGCTTGCCGACTTGTTCTTGTACTCGTATGAGGCGGAGTTTGTACAAGGTCTCCTTAAAGCAGGCATGAAACGCCTTGCACAACAATTCAATTTCACCTACAGATATATAGATGATTTATTGTGTCTGAAAAATGCTAAATTTGCAGAGTACTTGGAATTCATCTATCCACGTGAACTTGAAATTAAGGAAACAACAGAGACTGCAACCTCCTCCTCATACTTGGATTGTTATCTCTATATTGACAACGGGAAGCTTACTACTAGGCTGTACGATAAACGAGATGACTTCCATTTTTTCCATTGTTAACTTTCCCTTCGTGAGCAGTTATATCCCGTCTGCACCAGCATATGGAGTTTACGTTTCACAGTTAATCCGTTATGCTAGAGCCTGTTCCAAGTATCAGGACTTTATGGAACGAGGGAAGGTGCTCACTACCAGGTTGTTATGCCAGGGGTATCAAAAAACCAAACTGGTATCAACACTAAAGAAGTTCTGAAGGCACCATGATCTTGTTGATCCGTACAATGTGGCCATTTCCAGAATTATTTCTGAAATATTTGCCAATGGAAAGCCATAGAAAGACTTACAAAATCTCGGACATACCCTTCTCGGCATTTACACCTTTTCTTCGTTCGGGTCGATGGGCATGGTGGGCGAAGCTTGCTTACCAAGTAATGGGGAGGGCCGTAACTAATGTTGGCAGAACTTGTGGCCCGACCCTGTTGCTTGATTCATGATGCAATAAAATATGTTTATACAACCAAGTAATGCTTAATATCCGCGGACGCCTGATTACACTCTTCTGGAGTCCATGTCTGTTGATCTGAACATTTGTATTTGCCATTTTGTCTATGGATTAATAATTTTGGATTAACGCTTTGGTACTACGACCTAAACTACTTTGGCTTAACACATATACGACATAGAATATTCCACTTAATAGCTTTAGCTTAACCCATGTGTGATACATAGCATATTCCACTTATCAGCTTTGGCTTAACCTATACAAGACACACAGAATATTCCACTTAATAGCTTTGGCCTAACCCATATATGATGCATACAATATTCGACTTAATAGCTTTGGTATAAAGCGTATACGACATAGAATATTCCACTTAACATCTTTGGCTTAACCCATATATGGCACATAGAATATTCCGTTTATAACTTCGGCTTTACCTATAGATGATTCCACTTGAAAGCCTTGGCTTAGGCAGTATATGGTACATAGAATGTTCTACTTGATAGCTTTGGATTAAGCCATATATAATACATAAAATATTCCACATAATAGCTTTAGCTTGACCCATATTTGACACATAGTATATTCCATTTAATAGCTTTGGGTTAACCCATATATGACACGTAGAATAATCCACTTAATATCTTCGGCTTAACCATATATGATGCATAGCATATTCCATTTGAGAGCTTTGGCTTATCAGATATATGACACATAGAAGATTCCATTTAATAGCTTTGGCTTAGCCCATATATGATACATAGAATATTCCACTTAACAGCTTTGGCCTAACCCATATATGACCCATAGAATATTCCATTAAATAGCGTTGTCTTAACCCATATATGACCCATTAAATATTCCATTTAATAGCTTTGGCTTAAGCCATATATGATACACAGAAAATTCCACTTTATAGCTTTGGCTTATCCAATATATGACACATAGAAGATTCCTTTTAATTGGTTTGGCTTAACCGATATATCCCACACAGAATACATGCATTTCATTTAATAGCTTTGGTTTAAGCCATATATGACACATAGAATAATCCACATTATAGCTATGGCTCAACCCATATGGTAGCATTCCACTAAATACTGGGAGGTGCCGGGGAATTCGTTTCCGCTGACCGTTCCAAGGCGGTTCTTCAGTCGCGGTTTATTTTTGTTATGGTTTGTCTTTGGCTGTTTGTGTCGCTTATAATACTTTTGGAAAGCCTATTGGCCATTTTGTGGGAAAGTGACTGTCCTTTTGGCTTTCCGCTATTGATGTTTCCATTAGGTCTGTTGTTTCATGTTTGTGATTCTTTCCCTTTGGTGTCTCTGATGGGAGCTGTGGCTTGATTGTATCGATTCCTGATCATTGCCTCCACTTCTATTTATTTATCAGTTGTGGACCGAGCTTTTAGTTGCATCTAAATACCAGACTTGCTTCCATTTGATATATATCCCATGTTTTATTTCAATGTGAGAAAATGATAGGTACAATGTATAAGGGACTAAAATGATGCCTGTTTTATAAATATATCTGCAAGCTCAAAGAATTTTTTGCTGATTTTATATGATAACCCTTCCTTTGAAAATGTTTGTTTGTATTTACTCAGTTCTAGTCGGTAAACAAACATGGTTGATTGTAACTTGAAAAGGAGCAGTACAACATGTGGATTTTTTCTCATAAACTTGTTGGGCTAGGATGGCTCTATAAACAAGTAAGGTTTGAAAAGTTCTGTATGTGTAGTTTTTGCTGGAGCAGGTAAATTGATTGGTAGATATTCAGAAAAAAAAGAACAGAGCAAAATTATTTTTTTAGCAGGACAAGGGTTAACGTAGGCTAAATCACGTGTTCAAGTTGTTTTAGTGAAAAGGTGATAAATCGGATCATACACCAGTACAAATTATTTCGTTCTTTCATCGTACATATCGTGAGAACGTTTTTCAACTGAAATAAAATAATAAATCCCCTTATAACCTCACTTTTCTCTGTTTACGGATTTTTTAAGCTGTACATTTCCTGAACTTCTTATCGTGACAAACATACATGTACTTGGAACTAAAATATTGACAAAATATGAGACGGCAAGGTAATGGTCGCCTTTCGATTCAACTTTGTTACGTATAACTTGAAAGATCCTCCATGATAGTCATGCAGGCAACACTAAAACTTTGTAACATAGAACGTTTTTGAGATGGATCCAACACATTTTGGAATAGTTCATGACTGTCCTACTCCATAAAGCTTGATAGATACATGTGCATCACTTTCAAAGGCAAGTCTTTTGGCCGCAGGTCACGGGTTCATTATAATAAGCCCTAAAAATCTAATTATGAAAATGATCAGAAGACAGAGGGGGTTGGAAATGTTATATATTTACGAGAATGAGCTCACGTTATGGGACATCAGCCATCCTGACTTTATAACATAAAGCACAATAATATATAAAGGATCGTTTCACCTGTATCAGGTATGTGCAATTTGGAATAGTGGGTTGGGTTTATGATAAGGATACAAAATTTGTATATATCAAGCTTTACTCTGTAGCCCTGAGAGGAATATTAAATTAAAAGACACAGTGTATAGAAAACTTGCTGAATCTAGTGAGTTTTTAGGTGGATTTGAGTTAGTTCCGAAGTCTGCCAATTCATTCCCCGCCTTGTGTAGTTTTATAGACAAAAAATATGATAACACTTTGTTCGCAATAAAGCTGCCAAGTCGATCCTACGAAACATGGCTGTGGTGATTTATTTATGTTGTTGTTTGTTGCTTACTGTGTGTATCACTTGTGTCTTTTTATTTTGGATTGCCATATGGCCATTTTGTGGGAAAGTAACTGTCCTTATGGCCTTCCTTTGTTTAGGTTTCCATTATGGTCTGGTCGCTTAATGTTTGTGTTTCTTTCCCTTTGGTGTCTTTGATGGGTGGAGTAAGTTAATTGTATCGATTCCTGATCTTTGTTTTACTTCTACTTTGTGTACACGAGGTAATTTGATATTCATTAGTTTAACAAGTTTTATCCAAATTTTCGGGGACAATGTCCCCTTCGTCAGGGAATAAATTATCTAAGTTATCACGACATCGCAGTAACATAAAGTGAGTCTACCCGCATCACTATATACGGGTAAAGTTGCTATTACCAGGGTGTTCATTACACGGAGGCATAATCGGGTTATTCATACCAATATGGCCAAAGCAGAAACTTATTTCAAGCTTCAAACATGCCAACCATAAGCAATGGTATTTACCAAAATTATTTATCCTATGCGGACACCTCAGCACCTTACCATACTAGTCTAAAAATGAAAAAGTACACTTTACTACACGATGCAGCTTCATAAGTGGCAAACAAAGTAGATTTTTCGTCTACACATTCTGTCCGAATGAATTTGGTGATTTGTACTGAATACGGTAGTTATGGGTAGAATATGTTGAAAAGGCGAAATTAAGTAATAAGCATTTTTATGGTTTGCTTGTTTTTTTTTTTATTATTATTATTAGTTCAACTACCCAGTGAACACTATTTAGGTCATATTACCAAACCACACTTTTCTTGCATATGTTAATAACCGGATATGCCAGTGCAGTACACATACATGTACTTTCCCTTGAAACATTTTTATCCTAAAACTACCGGTAACAAGAGAATGGTTTAAAAAGCATGATATCACGCGCTTGAGCAATGTTAGCCAGATATGTGTGCTTCACGTATAAACGAATTAACGCGTTCGGTGTGACTTTAACAAACTAGACTGACTTTTTCTAGCATTTGATATGCCTCTAAGTGACCTTACGTGATCTTTGATAAAATTTGATAATCCTACTAAAATTACTTGAGAAACAGGTGTACTTATGAATTTAACAAGTCCATGTAACGAGTGCACCAGTTCGGATATCCATTCAAGGACCCAGGTGAGACGGCTCTTAGCTCATTACAATCCGTCTCATTTGGCTGTACATTCAATGACTGTCATTCTGTTAATAATTTTTAATTAACATTGAAGTGAAGGCAATGATAAGGAATCGATACAATTAACCAACACCTCAGAGACACCAAAGAGAAAGACACACAAACGTGAAATAACTAGACCCTAATGGAAACATTAATAGCGGAAAGCCAAAAGAACAGTTATTTTTTTCATAAAAAGGCCAATTGGCTGTCCAAAACAAAAATAAATATATTCAATGAACAAAAATAATCCGCCTCGGAACGATAAGTGAAATTATTTCAAAAGTAGGCTTAAATTTTACTTATCATTGCACAACTCCGAGAACGCAAAAATCAAACAACCACAGATTAAATGACGGTGAGGACTCGACAGCAAGAAATAACTTAAATTCTAGAGCAAAAGAAAACCAACAGTTAGACTCCAATGGGCCTGACCAGAGACAGTATCAGGCACAACCAACATTACATGAAATTAAGTTTTAATTTTAAGTAACCTTTACGCTGGAATCGTCATAGAATCTGAGTTCTGAGCCATTGGCGTACAATTAAAGAGAGACGCAACGGTATAAACGTGATTGGGTTAACTACCATGCATGCAGTCTGTCGTATAACATTTATATTGTTCCCAATCTTTTTATATCGAATAATGATTTTACGCAATTGGGTAGAAGAATTTGCTTTATGTAACTGAAGTTCGGTGTGGAAGGAGGGGGTAAATTTACTAATCAAACCATCGAAATAGGTATTATCAATATTTAATAAATCAACCAAATATCTAGAATGGAAACGGACATCATGAAGTCTCTTTAGTAACAAAACAAGAACAGATCAACCATAAGGGGTGCGCAATTCGTACCTATCAGAATGCCCATAATTTGTCTATATAACTTAGTAGCAAATCTCATGTAAAAATTGTCAAGTAGAAAGGTGAGAAATTCACACACTTTCTGGCATGACCATAATGTATAATTTTTATGCTCTTATAAGGTGAAAAAATCTTAGATTACATGCAAGATGGAAGGAATCTTCTCTATGAAAAGTCCATTGAATTAAATCATTAAGTTTTTCTTTTATAAAATTATGAGGAAGTGTAATGTAGGGCCTACATAAGTAGAAAGACTTGAAAATAGAAGTTGAGGCAATAATCAGGAATCGATACAATTAACCCACAGCTCCCATCAGAGACACCAAAGGGATTTAAACACAAACACGAAACAACAGACCCTAATGGAAACATCAATAGCGGAAAGCCAAAAGGGCAGTTACTTTCCCAGTAAGGGTGAGGATTGTGGCCACGTAAAATTGATTTTAGCCCAACAGTCGAATTCGTTTTCGCTGACCGTTCCAAGGCGGTTCTTCTGTCCCGGTAAATTTTTGTTATGGTTTGTCTTTGGGTGTTTGTGTCGCTGCGTTTTGGCCATTTTGTGGGAAAGAAACTGTCCTTTTGGCTTCCCACTGTTGGTGTTTCCATTGGGGTCTGTTGCTTCATGTTTGTGTTTCTTTCCCTTTGATGTCTCTGATGGGAGCTGTGGGTTAATTGTATTGATTCCTGATCATTGACCCCACTTCTATTTTGGAGGTAATAGATTAGTATTTTGAACCCCTGTTTGCGGAAATGGACGTGTTCCAATTGAAATCAAATATTCGGGGATGACCGTTTTGACTAGTCAGAATAGGAGCTGATTTCACCTGGACATAGAAATTGCCTACAAAGTTGTTGTTTTTTCTATAGTGGTTCTTGTAGATTAGACATTGCCTTTAAAGACACTGATGAACCCCAACGCCCCCGCCCCCCCCCCCCCCACCACCACCACCATATGAGAATAATATGAATAAAGTTTATATTTACATAATATTCTTTTGAGTTTCTAGTTTGCTAATACCTTTTATATATGTATATGAAAGCGCGCTCTCATTGGTTGTCATTCTTGATTCGCATGATAGACAAACTAGTTAGTCAGAAACTAGTACAGTTTCCACCTAGGCAGGGGCTCAGAAGGTAAACCTGGGACGACGCCCGCCCGCCCACCCGCCCGCCCGCAGGACGCCCGCCCGCCCGGACATCGCTATTTTAAAAGACGGATTTTTTTTAAAAAACCCGTCCAAAAATCAGCTGTCCTACTTTCCAGGTAAGAATCGATGGCTTTTTATCGAGATAGGAAAATAATCAGCCCCTCGGAGTCTAACTGTTGGTTTACTTTTGCTCCATCAATTCTGTTGTTGTATGCTGTCGAGTCCTCAACCTTGCTTCATCTCTGTAGTTTTTTTTTATTTGTATGTTCTCGGAGGTGTTACACTGATGAGTTAGGAAGCCTTCATGCGGACTAAACAAAATTAGTGTATACCGCGACAGAGGTAATGGCGAGGATTATGGCCATGTAAAATCGATTTGAGCAACCCCCCCCCCCCCCAGTGGAATTCTTTCCACTGACCGTTCCAAGGCGGTTCTTCTGTGGTGGTTTATTTATTATTTATGTTGTTGTTTGTTACTTACTGTGTGTATCACTTTTGTCTTTTTATTTTGGATGGCCATTTGGCCATTTTGTGGGAAAGTAACTGTCCTTATGACCTTCCTTTGTTTAGGTTTCCATTATGGTCTGGTCGCTTCATGTTTGTGTTTCTTTCCCTTTGGTGTCTTTGATGGGTGGAGTAGGTTACTTGTATCGATTCCTGTTCTTCGTTTTACTTCTACTTTTTACTAAACTAGATATGAAATAATACGAGATGGACATTACGCAGATTAAACCTTAACGATAACACACCCGTGCGACATGGTGCATTTTTACATCTCCATTATGGCTACTTTTCTGATGAGAATCCGTGATATTTTTCTTATATCTGTTCCAAGACATAGGTTTTGGGTACTCGTTAGAACCGCCTCATTGAGGCGGTTCTAACGAGCACCCACAACCTATGTCTTGGAGAAGATATAAGAAAAATAATGAATACCCCCGTAAACCCGTTTTCTCTATGTACAGGGGGTTTGGGGGGGGGGTCATTTCACGGACTTGTTCACGTGATGAACAAACACAGTAACCTATCAGAAATCATCAAAATCAATGTCAGAGAAGTTTAATTATCTTAGTAATCTAAATGTTTGCAGCAAGATAAAATAAAATAGCAAATTCCATAAGAATAGCTGCTTCGATATGGTATTAATCACCTTAAATTATGCAAAATATATACGATTTTCTTTATTGGTGTTTTTCACAATGATTGACATATTTGATCAACTGCTTTATTTGTTTGTTTGACGTGAGGTTTAACGTTCCCGTCGACACTGTAAAGGTCATTTTGGAGACGTTGCTTCCAATTTTGTGGCAACTGCTTTAAGTACAGCATTTATGTTACTCGTATTTCACTACCAACCCGCTAATTGACTTGTTTATCATGAAAATCTTCTACTTTTATTAAACATCTTGTCTTAGAACTGAAAATATTTTTAACTAGAATATCTTTTCTTGAAGTTTCAAAGTTTGTTGTAAATTATAGGTAACATACACTTTTTGTCAGTTTTGTAGAACAGGCAATTGCAGCAAACAATCAGTCAAGAGTTGTTAGATAATCTGTTTATGGCATATGAACTGCTTTTAATGTTTTATAGTTTGTTATCCTCTTTTTGTTCTTCTATTTAGGTTACTAAAAATTTACAAATGACACAAATATCTTCTTATGCAATTTTCTAGGTAAACACATTTCATAACAAATGCAGAATTACATGTTCATAATTTGGAGAAACATTTCAATGTCTACAAATCAAGCAAATTGACACCAGGCTGTAGCCACATTGGTCGTCATCATGAAAATCTCAAAATGCTTAAGGGTGCAAAGATGGCATCATCCATTTTCTTCAAAGACAATGTCCTAAGTTGAAAGAAGAATTAGCAAAGAAAAAAAAACCTTTCACTACCAGTCATCACGTGAACAAGTCCGTGAAATTAAGACCCCCTAAACCCCACTTTGTATAGAGAAAACCGGGATTTACGGGGGTAAACATTATTTTCCTTATTTCTGCCCCAATACATAGGTTGTGGGTACTCGTTAGAACCGCCTCGGTGAGGCGGCTCGTTACATAGGTTGTGGGTACTCGTTAGAACCGCCTCGGTGTGGCGGTTATAACGAGCACCCTCAACCTATGTTTTGAGCATTTTTAAGAAAAATATCAAGGATTTTTATCAGAAAAGTAGCCATTTTGGATATGTGAAAAAAGCACTATGTCTCACGGGGGTGTTATCGTAATGTCAAGTATAGTCTGCTTTTCCTCAAAATCTAAATGCAAATCACTTGATATGTGCCGCGAAATGGTCAGATATGATAAAAAATATCAAAATTATTAAAACCCGGCAGCCATCGGCTGGAAAAAGACAAGATACTTGTATTGGTAACACTCATTAAATCACAATATGGAAAGGAACTTACAAAATATCCGTTTTAGGTAATGTCTGTTGAGAATGTAAACACAATAGCTTTTTGCAGACATCCTAGCGCCATCTTAAATATCTCAAAATTCTC
The DNA here is from genome assembly GCA_963580285.1 of Lucinisca nassula. Classification (NCBI taxonomy): domain Eukaryota; kingdom Metazoa; phylum Mollusca; class Bivalvia; order Lucinida; family Lucinidae; genus Lucinisca; species Lucinisca nassula. The sequence continues at coordinate 143,118,280 of OY757016.1, read as the reverse complement.
AATGGTATCAGAGTGGTATGTGCTGGATCCTTAAATGGTAATGTCTAATCTACGCGAATCAGTAAAGAAAAAAGATACATTGTACGCGAATTCAAGGTCAAATTTGATTTCTACTGGACTTGAGAGGGTGAAATAAGCGAGTTATTACGAGATGTTTTTCCCGGTTATTACTTACAATTTTCATGCGAAAAAAAATGTGCTTTCCTGCAGCCAAGAAAGATATTAATCACTATTTAAGTGAACTTCATGTACATCATGTTAAAAGACTGTGTAATGAAAACCCCTAAATCCCACCTTCTATTGAGGAGAACTGGGGTTGACAGGGGTATACGTTGTTCTTCTTATTTTTGCTCCAAAACATAGGTTGTGGGTATTCGTTAGAACAGCATCAACGAGGCCGTTCTGACGAGTACACACAAACTGTGTTTGGAGCATTAAAAAGAAACATATCTCAAGTTTTCATCAGAAAGAAATCGTTTTTGAGACATGAAAGAATGCACTATGTGATACGGGTGATTGAATAATTTGCTTTACTGAATTTGGCTGGAACAAATTACTCTCCGGATGACACCTATTGTATGATCTCATTTAGACGACTGCATACATTTCAACCAACAAGGTTACCCAAGCTATTTTTCAGAACTCGTAGCATCGTTCCCTTTCTTTCTGGGTAAAACAGGCGTTCAACCATACTTCGGACACACAAACGTTGACATTCCCCTCTTAGAGGATCTAAGCCTGCCCAGGGAAAGAGTGCGAGGCGAACCGGCCATACTTATAAACCCTATTTGTTTCATGGGACGACAGGGCTTGAGATGTCGTTTCATGGAAGCGACGTCTCAAAAATGACCTTATAGTGTTGACGGGGACGTTAAACCTCAAACCTCAAATCAAACAAACAAGTCTCATAGAAAGGGACAAAGCGCCGATAACACATAATGGCACTGCCTCGCTCCACCCAGGTGTAAATGGGTAGCAGTGGTGTGATAGTCACTGCCTCTCTCGCGAGCGCGTGAAAACATCCGGAATGAGTGTTCGAGAGCGATTAAATAAGCTTGAAGCTACTAAAATAAATTAGTATAAACTAAAGGAACAAAGTTATATGAGATTAGAGAGAGGTGGATAGAGTTAGGAAAAATGACTGACAGCAGAGAGAGAGTCAATGATCCCGACTATCCTTCCGCAGACCCTTGCTATAAGCCTGTAATAGTTGGACGCCACAGTGCCGAAAGATACATGACATATTTGCCTAATTGCATCACCCAATTACCCCTACCCAAACAAAACTGTTTATTTGGTATGAGATAAACTGAAACAAAAACAATTTTTTCCTGGTTTTAAACATCCCTTCAACTGCTTATCATTTGCACAGTCTCTTGACGGTGAACTGTGACCTTTGGGACATGGACGCATTTGATGGTATAGTTGCAGTATAGGGGCAGAAAAATATGGCAGACAAGGTTTTCTTTTATACAAGTAGGAACCAAAATGGACGTTCTTTGTCAACGTCATGGTTTTGATTTAAATTCCATTTGTAATAGGTGGTGCATTTATGCCCGTTCTTACATTTCTGACTTACGAAATCGATGAAGATTTAGGACTTCATTGCCATTTACCTGCTGATTTAAGTTTTTGGGTCGAAAGTGCCAAAGTTTCAGAAGTTTCTAAAAACTGACCAATAAAGTTAAACAGCGTGCACATTGCGTTTACACGAAACCCTGAGGTGCGTTCAACAACGCGGGCGCCAATCCTCAGGTAACAGTTATTTACATATTGTCGCTGTGGCGTCAGGATGTTGTGAAATGCTAGTTAACTGTGAAATATGGACTTGGCTAATGTGTTTGGACATTGGTGAACATTACATGATTTTAAGAGTTAAACGAAACAGTCTAAATCTCCGTTCAGGATCATTTTCCCAGCTTAAACTCAAAGACCATCGATTCATCAGTGCATTGTTGTGAGTACTTTCATTTGCTGGGCCCCTGTCCGTTGGGGCTTGGATAATTGACTGTGCTGTAATGTATTTTTGATAACCCGTATGCAGGACCAGGACTGGACAAGGAAGAAGTCCTACCTGGGTAAATGGTTGAGAATCTCCCTGGCAGATTCACTGTTCTGGTTGCTTTGAGTGGCCGATCTAGACTGAGAAGCGTGGTCTCTTCTGCATGCTTTTCTCGCTTCCCAGGTACCATTGTTTATCCAAGTGGGTAAAAACCCATCACCTTCCGGTCGGCGTTTCTGGAAAGCTCACGACACAACAAAGGGAAGTATATCTACTCAGATTTCAAACTGGGTAAATGGTTGAGAATCTCCCTGGCAGAGTCACTGTTCTGGTTGCTTTGAGTGGCCGATCTAGACTGAGAAGGTGGTCTCTTCTGCATGCTTTTCTCGCTTCCCAGGTACCATTGTTTATCCAAGTGGGTAAAAACCCATCACCTTCCGGTCGGCGTTTCTGGAAAGCTCACGACACAACACTCCTCCCCACTTTATCTTGAAGGCCTTGTCACCAGCTGCCAGGTTCATCCTTGAGTGGGACTGATGTCCCACTGTCACTTCGGGCTTGGACGAGACTAGAAGTCTCAGTCTATTGTCTGGCTTGAAGGAGACGAAGAAGCCTCACTTGCAAGCTGCTGTGTTGAGTCTAGCTTGTTATTTGACAGCTTGAGCGGACAAAGAAGACACACTCAATTTGCTGTCTGGCCATCTCGTTAAGTCCAACAGATTTCGAACTAGAAGTCCAGAAATCGTGACAGAACTAGAAGCTCAATGTCATTCAGTGGACTATTACAGAAATCCGCGGATAGACTGCCGTCTAGAAGACACATTTCTGGATTTGTGCGATCTAGAAAATCAATCTTTACTTCATTCTTAGTGGATACTTCCAAAACATCAGCACAGTTTGTTAACCAGTGAACTTAAGTAATCAGTAAACCTAATGGTTACCGGGTAATTCTTTATCCGTGTGCATCTTCTAGTAACAATTTGTCTTTCATCTCTGTGGTTGTCTCCTTATGGCATATCCCATTATTTTTCCTCCCTGCCCAGCTAATTGTACCTGAATGGAGCCACCCACATTTACCGTGAACCTGACCCATTAAACATCTGGCCTGGTGCAGTAATGACAACCACTGCAGGGCAAAACTACAGCTTGTGTGTCAGATAGATTCATTTTCTGTTTACCTGACCCCGAGACCCTACGTCCCAATCAACACCGCCTAGGCCACCCCGGAGACGCCGCCCCTAACCCTGCGCGATCCTTACCAGAGATGAAATGACATCTCCATTCCTGCCGCCCAAGGAAACCAGCATAGCCTATATGCATGGACAGTCAGACTTGCACTACCCCGTCCGGGCAGGCCCGGACCCCCTAAGTAGATTACTAGTACTCATGTGCGGTATGCTGCACATGGCATCAGAGGATCTGAATTCCTTAACTGTCTGTATTTTAATATTAAGCTTTATTGGGATAATCCCTCAACCCATTGAGCTAGCTGACCCTTGAGGCTCCCTGAACAATAAAAACCATGTTAAACTTGAATGAGCCTTTTCAAATCTTGCCTAGAAGATAGTACCCAAGATAACTGGTAAACAATACTGTGGCTAATTTACAGAGTTCTAGTTAATTCCAAATTAGGAGTAATTTACTCCAACTTTTTCATTTCTGACTCCCAACTTTTTGAAAAGTATGGTAAAACTCCAACTTTTTCTGGAGGACTGCATTTTTACTCCAATTTTCAAAACCCTGGGGAGAACCCTGCTAAAATCTCATTCCTGTTCATTCAAATGTGTCTTTAACGGAGGCAAAGAGAAACTGCTATTTATAAGCCTATACTCTTTCAACTCCAGCTAAAATCTATTTTTGTTCATTCAACTGTATCTTTCTTATGGAGGCAAAGAGAAACTGCTATGTATAAGCCTATACTCTTTCTACTCCATTTTAAAATCTTTTATTCATTCATATGTGTCTATCTTTAATATGGAGGCAAAGAGAAACTGCTATTTTATAAGCCTATACTCTTTCTACTCCATTTTAAACTTTCAAACGTTTGGAAGCATTCACATATCAAAATAAAGGGACCTGTATCATTAGGTTTGGACAAATTTTCTTTGTTGTGTTAAAAGCCTTATTTGCCATCATTATTTTGACTAGTTTTGCCTGTCATAGTTTGCATTTGTCAAATTACTTGCTATTTCCTTGCCTTGCACTTAAGTGAAAGCTTTTCCTAGTGGCTAGAAGCCTACTTAAGAAACTGTTTTCATCAAGCCATTTCAAAATTTAGTGTAGAAGACAGACAACTGGTTCTTCCACCGATGATCTGTAAATACCAACGTGGATCATTCTATTTGATGTTTCATTCTTCTGTCGTTCAGATCTTGTCCATCAATCCCATTAGCAGTCAGTCTTTGTACCCGGGATTCTGTTAGTGAGCTGACTGTTAATGGAAAACACCTTTTCTTTCCCCATTGGAATGTCTCTTTCCTTCCACAGCTTGGGATTTGCACTGGTGTTGTACTCTATTAAGAACAGCTTTCATACTGAAACATGCTTGGCTGTCTGTCAGCATATCCCTAGCAGTATTTTGAAATAGCTTCCCAAATCCGATGCTTTTCAGGCAGGTCTCTAAATGTGGCAGTGGCAAGGGTCAGAACTTGGTCAGCTTGTCTTCCAAAGATCTTTCCTGTCTTGAAATGATTGCTGGAATTTCATTCTTGCTGTTTTCCAATCTATCCTCAAATCTCTTTCCAGTCGTGTGCACAGTGATTGCGAAGAAATCCAAAGCTTTGCCCTCTTAAGACCAATTAAGGTAATCATAACATTCTCTGTCAAATCATTTTATCGCTGACCAGCAGCTTTCAAACTTGTGTCTGTTTAAAAAACATCCAGCACACAGTTCCATCAAATCCAATTTCTTTGGAAGCCGTTTCGGATCACCATGCCTCTCTCTCCTTGAGTGTCTAGAAGACTCCTCAGGATGTGATAGGTTACAATCACTTGCTTTTTGCTTCTGTGGCGGTATGCAATGGTGACCCTGACCTAGAAATACTAGCATAAGTGTCTTCACTCGACCTTGAATCTAACATATCACAATCTGACCTTGAATATGTCCTTGGTGACCTTGACATCCGGTGTCGAGTGTATGATCTTGTATGCGACCTTGGCTTGTCATGCTTTCTTGGTGACCTTGACCCGTCATACTTTCTTGATGGTGACCTGGGCCTGCCATGCCTTCTTGAAGAGTCAACCTGTCATGCCTTCTATGTGTCCTTGACATGTTATGCCTTCTAGATGTCCTTGACATTCCATGCCTTCTTGAAGGGGACCTTGACGCTTCACGTCCTCTTGAAGGTGACTGACCTTCCTTGCCCTCCTGAAGGTGACCTTGACATCTTGACCTTGAAGGTGATTTCCTCAACATGCCATCTTGAAGGCGTTTTTGACCTTTCATGCCTTCTAGAAAGTGACCTTGACAATTCCTGTCTTCTTGAAGGGGAGCTCAACCTTGCATGCCTCCAAGGTGTCCTTGACAATTCTTGTCTTCCTGTTGGTGAACTTGACCTTCCCGCCTAGGTGACCATGACAATTTCTGTCTCCTTGAAGGTGAGCCCGACCTTCCATGCCTTCTAGTCTCCAGTCTTGGCTTAATCTGCCCTCTTTTGGTTGTTCCTGACCTTTAACCCCTGGAGTTTAACCTTGGTCTGGTTTGCCTTCTTGACTCTTCAAACTTCCTACCATGTGATCTTGACCATGAATGTCTTTTACGGCTGTATGAATCATATTCAAATGGCATGAGGCCTATCTTTTTTCTTAACTCCATTTTCATATCTGCTTTCGGAGAGACCAAACACTATTTTTTCACGTGAAACTATTTTTTCATTCTTGTCTGATGATGTCAACCAAAGCGCATGTGTCTAGAAGACTCCAAGCACTAAGGTGAACCATCTGGCTGATCAGTCATTTTCTGTTAATTCTTAAACTCTTTCTGAGATCCAATGCATGTCCTCTTCTGTTCCTTCCTAGCCATGAGGATTAGAAATCAACTCCATGACTGCTCTACTGTTCTTGGCAATGGGGATTAGAAATCAACCCAATTAGCTCTACTCTTCCTAGCCATGAGGATTAGAAATCAACTGCATGACTGCTCTACTACTGTTCTTGGTCATGGGGATTAGAAATCAACGCCATGCCCACTTCATTCTTCTATCAATTCTGTTCACGTGAAAGCATTTCTTCATCCTTTGACTGATGGTGTCGTCCGGCGCCTGTGTATCTAGAAGACGACTAATACTCCATCAAGCCATCTGTCTGGTCAATAATCTTTGCCTCAACATTTGCTATCTTATTTGTGCAAGGAGTGACAAATACAAACTTCTGTAAAGTGTAATATAAATATTTCAAGAATAACCTCTGTGTATAGAATACTCCAGAGACTCTCTCCCAAAACATGTATCCTTTTTATTTTCTGGCTTTTCGACAGGCAGAACACTTTTCAATAATTTTCGCGTATAGAATACTGCGAAAACCCTAGAAAAGTCTGTCTTTTAAGTGATAAGCAGTTATTTACTAATAATTTTGAGAATATAATAGTCGAGTCCGGTAACTTTGCAATGGCCGTTTATTTTGCGCACCCTGCATTCGCATTTTCACAAACTGTATCCCTAATTATCAATTCCACTATATTCAGTGCATCGGCATTAAGTTTAATTTTAACCCGAAAAAGATGTCCTGCACGTGCAGATGAAATAGCCTCGCGGAACCCCCCAATTTTTCTCAAAATACGAACTCTTAAAAGTCAAGACTGAGTTCAAAACTAGCCAAAGTCGCTATTCCCTTGATTCTAAACTTACTGCTTCTGACAACATTGCAGAAGAACGAATCAACAACTTATGGGTCAACCCTCATGTTCAAACTGTTCAACAAACATATTGTGCGCAATGTTAGGCGACAAAATTGGCAGTTCAATTTCAAGGGGGCATCCCTTTTCATAGTATTCTTTGTCCTGTATATTAATAACTTCAGAGGCCAATTTTCATTGCAGCTGGTCGATAGGGAAATGCTGCAATGTTGTTGACTGAAAATTGAGTGGTGGCTTGAACAAAGTCACACATAGCTATATAAACTTTATATGCGCAACGTTACCGGACCGCACCGTACTTCCAAAACGTTAGAACAATGCTTTTTAATGGATGGCTGGCTTCTTTTAAGTAATAAGCAGTTCTTTTTAACTATTTTGGGTATAGAATACTCCTAAAATGTAAGAACTATGAGAACTATGCTTTTTCAATATATGGCTGTTTGCCGATACTTTTCAATACAACAAAATAGAAGAAAAAGGACTATTTTCGGTTTAGAAAACTCAAGAAAACAACCCTTTCTCGTCTGCAACCAACCAACCAACCCTTTCTTCAAAAATGCAGACAGTTATTTGTCGCCAATTTTATTCAAGAAAGTACTTTGTGTATAGAATACGCCAAAGATTTTACGTAGGTTTCTTGAATTGATACCACAATGATATAGGTTAGGGATTTCTTTTATAATAATTGTCGCGTATAAAATACAGCGAACAATCGAAGAAAAGTACATGTAAATCTTGGTTTAGAAAACACAGAGATTACCTTTTCTTCTTTCTTGTCGACCAGGTATTCCTCTGCCATTCCACGGAGAAAATCAGCCACCCAACCAGGCAAAACTAAACCCCAACTGGCAAGGGACAATTTAGAATTTTTCCAAACTGAAAATTACCCCAAGAAAAACTGGCAGAAGACAAGCCAAAATCAATCCAATTAGCTAATTTTAAATTAATTTAAGACTGCCTTAAGAATTGGTTCATTCAGCTAAATGCCAAACTCACCGGTTGTCCCCAAAACTGACTGGCTCCACGTTGTTGAAAAAAATAAACAGGCCAAACCAAGAAGCTAAATGCCTCTGAACTTCCCCTGCCCACAATTTCAACCCGTCAGGCTATCAAGAGTTGAACCCTTCACAGTTCCCTCTGTAAACAAAAGGAACCGCGTATCATGTTCACCGTCCCCCACGTCCGAAAACGTGAAGTAAATCTGAACCCTTCACAATCCCCAACGTTAAAAAAATAACGAAGTGGACCGCGTATCATGTTCACCGTCCCTCACGAATCCGAGGATAACTCGTGAAGTAGCAATACACCTCTAACGAAATGACCGGAGAATTCCCCCCTTCCGTTTTATCGCTCGTCGCCAAATAATGTATTTTTGATAACCCGTATGCAGGACCAGGACTGGACAAGGAAGAAGTCTTACCTGGGTAAATGGTTGAGAATCTCCCTGGCAGAGTCACTGTTCTGGTTGCTTTGAGTGGCCGATCTAGACTGAGAAGCGTGGTCTCTTCTGCACGCTTTTCACGCTTCCCAGGTACCATTGTTTATCCAAGTGGGTAAAAACCCATCACCTTCCGGTCGGCGTTTCTGGAAAGCTCACGACACAACAAAGGGAAGTATATCTACTCAGATTTCAAACTGGGTAAATGGTTGAGAATCTCCCTGGCAGAGTCACTGTTCTGGTTGCTTTGAGTGGCCGACCTAGACTGAGAAGCGTGGTCTCTTCTGCATGCTTTTCTCGCTTCCCAGGTACCATTGTTTATCCAAGTAGGTAAAAACCCATCACCTTCCGGTCGGCGTTTCTGGAAAGCTCACGACACAACAGCTGCATGAAGCTTGCACGCAGAACTGAAACCTTGTAAGCCGCTAAGATGGTCTAAGCCTCTCCGGGTAAAGTGGTGCGAGTCGGACCGTCCTTACGTATAGCACGGCAGATCAGGTAGAAGCCCCACACAATTGGAAGCAACATCTCCAAAATGACCTAAATGGTGTTGACGGGGGCGTAAAACGAACTTTCCTTTAATAGAACATATTTAACGTCAATAAAGCTGGTGTCTAGGAATGTGTGGCGGCCGTAAAAAGTCTCGCTGCCCTACAGCATAGTGTAGTTTATATTGTCTTGTGCTTTGGGATCATTGATTCCATTGTGGAATTTTGAAAATATTTGGGGGTCACTGATGAGGCCTAATTGGCCGAAACTAGATAGTCTGGACCAGAAAAAAATGCACACTTAATGTTTTTCATTTCTGTGGTGTATTCTTTGCTTCCAAAGGATAACCCTTTTATAGAACATATTTCATGTGTTGTTCACACATGTCGATTACAGTTTCTCTTACTCAAAGGAGAAATATTCAAACACTTTTTCTTTCATATTTGAAATCCTTGTTTAACTGAAACTGATAGGCCATGCAGAAATGTATCTTCCCAGCTCAGATTTTCGTGTCAAACCCTCACCTGCTAAGTATTAAGGGAATGGATAAACCTGTCATAATTTCCCGCCATTCTTACAAGGTACGCAACCATCTGGATATCAATTATACTTTACACTCTAGGGGTCTACTATTAAAGAAAAGAATTTGCTCCTCAGGAGCAAATTCTTTCCTTTAAAAGTAGACCCCTACTGTTATGGCAAGAGCAAATTCTTTCCGTTAAGAGTAGTTCCCTATTAACATGACAGACAAAAATATTTATGGAATGAGTTACCTCCCCTGAAGGTGTATACATAGCCCTTAACGTCCTCAGTTCTGTATACTCGGTTCTTCATTTCAGACATTTACAATGGAGAGTAAAGATATTCTGGTTGATGCTGACGATAAATTAGAGAAGACGGTTGGAAGCGAAGGTCTCGAGCAACCAGCGGGATCTCCGGTATCACAAAGGAGCCATGTTGGTTCCGTTGAAGACTTGGTCAGAGACGGTAAGATATTTAGTAGTTTGTTTAGTATTTTGTTTGAATGGAGGTTTTGCGTTTCCTCCAATATATTATTTAGGTCATTTTGGAGACATTGCTTCCAATTTCTGGGACTTTTACCCGTCATTGAGATGAAACGTAATCTCAAACCCAGCCACCAAAACAAACCAAAAGGTATGTATGTGTGGACGGTCCGAATCGCACAACTTTTCCTGGGCCTTTAAGCGTCTTACTCATGTGCGGTCGGTTTCAGCTCTGCGTGGAATGGGGGGCCCGATGTTTAGTATTTATTGATTACGCAGTCGAACTTCTGTGGATCGAATACCTTTGGGACCATGAAACTTTGTTCGCGAACACTGAGGCTCTTGCATAAATACCTATGCGCATGGCTGTTTGAAGCCATTGTCAAATGGACTGAAAGCCGTGCTCAAACAGCAAAAACCATGTTTAAATCATGAAATTCGCGTGCTGTTTGAACATGAATTTTGAGCTTTTGACATCACAAGACGGGCCTTGCTTTGTTTACGTTACGTTTACGTTATCGTCCTGAACGTAGCGTTTTAGGGTTCTATGATGACGTCAGAGAGTTATTGCATGACAACGTCATTGTAAACGACATTCTGAACTGGCCGCCATTTTGGTTTGCCCGTCGCATTTGAAGAGTTTGTGTGGAATTTATGTGGAGCTTCTGTGCGTTTTCGTCAAAATTTGCTGTCGGAATCGTAAGTTATGCAAGAACAAACGATCAGCCATGGTTATTTCATGCACTGACATTTGCCGGATCCCTCGGAAGATATTTGAACATTCGGTCTAGTGGCCTCATGTTCATACAGCTTCCTCGGGACCCGGCGAATGTTAATGCATGAAATACCATGGTTGATCCCTATATTAAAGTATAGCGCCATGTCGGGATGAGTTATGGATACACTTTTCGACTTTCATAGTGGATAACGTCACATCTCATAAAAATCATATGACCACACGTGGGGTAACACATAGATACTGGCGAAACGTTATGACGCCGTTCGTGACAACCCTATGATTTCCATTGGAATTCATTTAAAACAAAATCCAATTTAAACAGTTATGTGATAAACAGAATCTAACACACGTGGTCATTTCATATGAAATATATGAAACTCGCCAAACGCTCATTTCACTTTTTTATTATTATCATTAGTTCTATCAATGCGCGCCTATATAGGCAATGGAAAATGATTGTGTTTTATTCTGCAACAAATCACAGCTCGGAAGAGCGTGGCGAGGGACGTCATTAAAAACTGTCAATTTATGACGTCACTAGTCGATTTCCTTGACGTTAGACGGTGTAACGTCATTATCTCGCATCGAAAACGTTGGAAAAGGATATAAATGCATGTGTTTCAGTCGAGAATTTTAGCGGGATTTATTCTAACAATAGCGAAAGGTTGTGAGATTTTGAAGGAAACAACAACATAATTACCGATGTTCAGCGTGTTCAAATCGAAATAAATCAGCTCTAGTCTGTGATTTGTTGAGTAATAAATCACAGTTTGTCGGTCAGTTGCAAGAAGACAAATCACGCGCGCTACGCACTCGTGATTTGATCTACTTTACAACTGACCTCCAAACTGTGATTTATTACTCAGCAAATCACAGTTGGAGCTTATCTATTTCTTAAATTAACACATGTATAAGATCCTCTATATAATGTCACTGTTGTTTAGTGGATAACGCCATGTCAAAAAAAAAAAAAAAAAAGTTTCATATAACCACACATGTGATACGAGGACTGTTCAAATATGAATGCAAGCAGAACATTTTCTCATGCACTCATGCGAAAATCACCTGGAAATATATATCACAGCGTAGAAAAACATTTTACCTATACATTGATACCAAACCTGTTAAAATCCGTGCACTTTAGCCATGTATATCGTTCGATATACACTGTGTACTCTTGTATACTAATACAAAACATGGTTGAAAGAAGGTCAGAGTACCGTTGAAATACGGTCCTATATTAAGAATCGTTGTATTCTTGGTATACGGTGCAAAGACATTTTTGATGAAATATGTTCGGTTTATGGGCATAATGAAATGTCTTTTCCGACAGTTTTTCGTTGGTGTAAGAAATTCAGCTGTGGGCTAGGCTCAACAGAAAATGCACCACATGATCGTCGGCCGAAAAGAGCAACCATCTGCCGAGATGGTTTCTAGAGTGAAAGAAATAGTTGCTACCGATGCACGATACACCACTAGGCAAATAGCTAGTATGGTTGGCATCTCATTAGGAGCAGCTCATACAATTCTGAAAAGGGATTTGAAAATGAGAAAGATCTGTGCTAGATGAATTCCCCATCTGTTGACAGATGAGCAGAAAAAGACACGCTTTCAGTGCGCCAAGAAGTTGCTTAAAAAGTTTCCAAATTACAATGTACGGTCTTTCGCTAATGTCGTCACAGGTGACCAATATGTCAACAAGTCCGTGAAATGAAGACCCCCCTAAACCCCAATTTATATAGAGAAAACTGGGGTTTACGGGGGTATTCATTATTTTTCTTATTTCTGTTCCAAGATATAGGTTGTGGGTACTCGTTAGAACCGCCTCAATGAGGCGGTTCTAACGAGCACCCACAACCTATGTTTGCAGTATTTATAAGAAAAATATCAAGGATTTTCCTCAGAAAAGTAGCCATTTAGGAATTGTGAATAATGCACTATGTCGCACAGGTGTGTTATCGTAATGCGAGACATGGGTTCACTTTTTTGAACCAAAACGAAAGATTCAGAACAAAAAAAAATTGGCATCAAAATATTGCAAAAGACCATGCATTGCAAAGCGGACCATGAGCGTCAAGAAGGTAATGTATGCCATATTCTTTTCAAATCAGGGCCCTGCTATTCAGGTTGCTGTGCCTAAAGGCAAATCTGTATATGCGAAGTTTTACAAGTATAAAGTTCTTCGAAAATTGAAGAAATATTTCAAAGAACGAGGACCCGCAACTGGTTTGGCCAATGTCAGATTGCTACATGACAATGCGTCATCGCACAAGGCGTTTATTGTGCAAGACTATCTGAAGCAGGTAAAGGTTGTTGAACTCCCTCACCCCCCGTATTCCCCTGACTTTGCCCCGTGTGACTTTTTTTTTGTTCCCGCGGCTGAAAAAATACCTTTCTAGTCGAAAATTTGTACAGCGCAAACACCTCGGTTCTGCAATATTCCAGTGCCTTCATAGTATACCTCGAAAAGACTACCAAAATGCATTCAATGATTGGATCAGAAGACTGAAAGTTTGTATATCTGTTAAAGGGGAATACTTTGAGGGGACAAAATAAATTTTTCATCGAAATCTATCACGGAATCATTTTTATGTGCTTAGTTGCATTCACATTTGAACAGTCCTCGTATTCAGTAGTTTTACAATATATTCTATACATTTAGAGGGTGCTTCCAAGTATATGTAAAAACGGACTAAAAAGTTGTTCATAAAATTTCATTAAAAATACATGTGAATATTCGAAAAAGAATGTTAAATCACGAGCCGCTTGCACAGAAAAGATATTCCTATAAGTTTTTATTTTATGGGGCAATAATTATCAAGTTCCTATATAAGTCTATGTATTAACTTTAACCGACAGCAGTTACCTGGATGTCCCTTAAAGTTCGACATGTCACGGGCTTGATCACGTGATGTGAATGAGTACATCTTGCATGCCTTTTCAAGATGTCACGGTCAGCAAAAAAATGCTTTAGAGGCTCAACAGAGGCAGAATGTACGAAATCGAAGAAAGGTTGAAGAAATTCTAATTTTAGTTTTCCATTGAACAGAATACGCTCGTAATAGCGTTTTTAACATGCAATCGCCAATCGCCAGACGATTGTCAATAGTCATTTAACGTTAAATCGCTATTGCCAGACGTGTGTCAATAGCGATTTTAACGTGAAATCGCTATAGCCAGACGTCTCTTTATTTATTTATATTTAGATTGACGATGTTTTGTACCCCTGTAAAGACTATGTAGGTCATTTGGGAGACGTTGTTTCCGAATAAATGGGATTTTTTTCGGATATTCAGATGAAATGACATCTCAATGCCTACCGCTCAAAGAAATCACTAGAATTTTAGGGACAGTCTGACTCGCACCACTTTCCCTGGGGAGGGCGCAAAAGGTTTCCCTGCCTTCATCAAAGTGTAGTTTATATTTTCTTGTCCTTTGGGATCATTAATTCCATTGTGGAATATTGAAAATAAATGAGGGTCATTGATGAAACTAGCTAATACTTGTACACTTTTCAGGTCTGTGGTGTATGCTTCCAAAGGATACCCCCTTTATAGTACCTATTGATCGAAAGCGGTTTACCAGTACTCAAGTGCTTGATCGGGGAAGCACCATACAGCCCAATCTATTTCTACTAGGCCAGATGGGTGGGAGAGGGGATGGGGGCAACTCTTTAAGTAGTGGACACGTTACCTGTCATCACGTGAACATGTCCGTTCTTTGAACACCCCCTTAACCCCCTCTTTATATAGGGAAACCTGGAATTTACTGGGGTATACATTATTTTCTTTTATTTCAGCTCAAAGACATAGGTTGTGGGTACACGTTGGAACCGCCTCAATGAGGCGGTTCTAACGAGCACTCACAGCCTTTGTTTGAAGTAAAAATAACAAAAATATCACACATTTTCATCAGAAAAAATACCTTTTTTGAGTTATGAAAAAATGCACTATATCATATGGGTGTTATCATAATGTATTCATGTAGTAAGCACGATTTCTACTATCGGTACACTGGCATTTTGGTGAAAAACACATGAGTAGCTTGCAAAAAAAAAAAAAAAAAACTACTCGCATATGTTTTACAACTTTTGTATCACTGTGTTTTTAAGTAAAATCAACTATTAATCCTGAAGGATATTTAGGACACGGCGAAACATGGACCGGATCCAGGATTTTGGAAAAGGCCGTCCAACATTTTTAAAGAGGGTTTGAAGCTTCTTTTAGTTGTATCTTATCAACCTTTACCCTTCTCTGGGCTAATTCAGCAGACGACACATTTTTGATATGTGTATTATTTTCTCCAGAAAACAGGATTGTCATCTCATGCACGCAATAAGAAATGTCAAATGTATCCTCATTTTTGGGAAGAATAGGAAACATATTTTAACCCTTGTCCTGCTGAACCCGGATATGTCGTCATAGTGCAGATTATATTTTCTGGTCCTTTGGGATCATTGAGTTCATTTGGTATCATTTTGAAAATAGAGTTCTGCTTAAGCCGGTGCTAGAGGGCGTGGCCGGTGTTGCACATTTCAGTATACTGGTCATGAACAGACACAATGAAACCGAGCCTGCTATTTTCTTTTATTTGGTGTTTTCCTTGCTGCCAAAGGATCTAACTTCAGAACTTATTTATTTTCACTGTAGCTGGTGTTGTACCGTGTGGCGGTCGTAAAACGTCTCCCCGTAACATCACCATTATATATTGAAAATAGAGTTCTGCTGAAGCCGGTGCTAGAGAGCGTGGTCGGTGTTGCACATTTCAGTACTGATCATGAACAGACTCAATGAAACCTAGCCTACTATTTTCTTTTATTTGGTGTATTCCTTGCTTCCAAAGGATCTAACTTCAGAACTTAATTATCTTTCAAATAATGACGATCCAGATCAGAAGGCTTCTGAATCTGATCAGGATCTTCGTTGTTTGTCATTCAGCTCATGAATTTGTTGCACTAATCTGAATCAAGAAATATGATTGGTTTATAATCAGTAGTGGGCGTGGCATATATAAATATTCAGCAGGTCAAGGGTTAAAATGTCGTCAGCTGAAAAAAAAAACAGCATGCAAAGCATTAAACCCTTCCAATTCTGAGTTTCTGTAATAGACACATCCGCCTTTGATTTTAGACATTTCCATTCTTGTTAACCCATGACGTCAATGACGACAATTGTCGTCTGCTTTGTCGTCTGTCGGTTACTTTACAAGTCATTGTTGCAAACAGTGTGGACCCAGATCAGACTGCTTCTGTAGGAGCAGTCTGATCTGGGCCCGCAATGTTTGCCTGTATGCAAAAATATTTTTTAAAGTTTGCAAGAAGATTCAGCAGACGACATAAGCAGACGACATTTTCAGGTGTAGATGTCTCGGCGTTTTAAGTGTTGATATGGGGTTTAATAAAACCATCAACAGGATGGTACTGATTGCAACGATCTCTGTACCGGTTTAAAGTTCTTCACGGGTTAAAATGGTAATTTGGACACAAAAATTTAAATTCGCCATATCATAAGGTAGGCCAGTAAGTCATAGAAATCTATTTACTGCAGAACCACCAGTAAACTGCTGTCTGAAATGTACGAGGGTCGTTCAATATCTAACCGGCCTCACTCAGTTACTACACAGTTTTCGCGTATTATACACCAATGTTGGACAGTCTAAATTTTGTAGTCCTTGCGAGGTAAAAAAAAAATGGCAGGTGTCAGTGTTCTTCAGAAATTGAGTACAGAGCAGTGGTTAGATACCTGTTTTTGAAAAAGAAGCCGAACCAGGAAAATTATGAAGAATTTTGTGAAGTTTACGGAAAGACAATTCCTTCATATTAACCTCTTAAAATTGGAACGCTGAATTTAAACGTGCCATGGTCGGGTAACGCTGGAAGATGAACACCGTAATGGACGCAACTGAAGGCGTCACTAGTGAAAATCTAAGGGTAAAATTTATTTGGAAAAAGACTGATTGTTTTAGAAAACACTGGAGGCCCTGATCAGACGCCGCGTTTTGTGGCATCTGAACTGGGCCCGCACTGTTTGCCAGGGTACCTGTTTTGGGGTTTGGTTTCTGGCGATTTTGTTTGATTTAAGGTTTAACGTCCCCGTCAACACTGTAAAGGTCATTTTGGAGGCGTTGCTTCCAATTTTGTGGGACTTTAACCCATTGAGATGCATTGACATCTCAAGCCCTGTCGCCCAATGAAACCAATAGGGTTAATAAGCATGGACGGCCCGACTCGCACCGCATTGCCTGGGCAGGCTTAGATCCTTTAAGCGGTTAACCAATACTCGTGTGCGGGTCGGATTTAACTCTGCGTGGAAGCATCTTGCAGCCCATTTATTTCATCAAGCCTCGATGGGCGGGGGTCGCGACCTTATATTTAAAGTTTGAAGTTGATGCATGTGACGGTTTGTAAGTTATGGTTAAAAAAACGAAAGGTTATTACAATATGGCAACTGTCAATAACTTCAGCGTCATTTTGGGGACATATTTTATTTTTCTAATATGTTGTGCGAACAAGATATTTTAGTTGTGCGAACAAGATATTATCTTGTACGGACAACATAATTTATGTTGTGCGGACAACATATTATCTTGTGCGGACAACATAATATCTTGTTTGCACAACTTAATATCTTGTGCGGACAAGATGTTATCTTGTTCGCACAACATATTACCTTGTTTGCACAACATAGATGTTGGGAAGTTGTGCAAACAAGATACTATCTTGTGCGGACAATATATTATCTTGTGCGCACAACATGTTATCTTGTGCGGACAAGATATTAAGTTGTGCGAACAATATAATATCTTGTGCGGACAAGATATTATCTTGTGCGCACAAGATATTATCTTGTCCGCACAAGATCTATGTTGTGTGGACAAGATAATAACTTGTTTGCACAACTTAATATCTTGTGCGCACAAGATAATATGTTGTGCGAACAAGATATTATGTTGTCCGTACAAGATAATATCTTGTGCGAACAAGATAATATCTTGTCCGCACAAGATAATATGTTGTCCGAACAAGATAATATCTTGTCTGCTCAAGATATTATCTTGTTCGCACAACAAGATAATATCTTGTCCACACAAGATAATATGTTGTCCGAACAAGATAATATCTTGTCTGCTCAAGATATTATCTTGTTCGCACAACATAATAAAAATAAAAAGATCATGTCCCTTCCCGGGTTCCATAGTACGGAAATTAAGATGAAAACAAAAGAAAAAAAAAGGCTGATTTCCTTTTTCAAAAGGCAATAACTCTCAGAGTATTATGGCTAGAGTGTTAGTAAATTGCCATGAAATTGTTTAATGTTGTTGTGATCTCACGTTTAAAGGTTGAAATGATGCTTTTGAAGGTTTGTAAGTTATAAAGAAAAAACATGAAAAATGTTGATGGACCGACGGTCAGACATTTGAGCGGATGGATAAACGGATGGACGGATTGACAGACAGGGAATTTCTATATGGCAACTGTCAATAACTATAGGAAGTTCCATATGGATATCGATAGCGGTTTGAAAATAAAGAAGAAAAAAAAGACGAAAAAAGCTGAATTTTTAAGTTTTTCAAAGGGCCATAACTCTGAGAGTATTGAAGCTACAGTTACATAACTTGCCATAAAATTGTGTAATGAAACTGAGACTATATATTTAAAGTTTCAAGTTGATGTGTCTGACAGTTGGTAAGTTATTAAGAAAAAAAAACAACATAAAAAATGTGGACGGACAGACGGACAGACAGGTGATTACTATAGGGCACCCGTAAATAAATTTGCGGGGCCCTAAACAAGTCAGCATGTGCATTATCTAATATAGCGGTATTTTTGCTGATGCAAAAGCTACTCGCAAAAGCTACTCAGATTTTTTTTGGCAGGAAAAAAAATCCCATATTTGCCATATTAAGGGGAATGGGAACACCTGGCAGATTTATCAGCCTTTTTCAAAGGGAGACAACTTTCGGAACTTCCTGTTCGCTGTTCTACAAACTCTGTCACATGGAAAATGGGCCAACTCTTAAAGGAAAGAACTTGCTCCTCATGGGCATATAAGAATCTGATATGGGGTTCTATTGTAGATGAGCGTTTCCAACCCGAGGGATGACCGTGCTGAGCGGAACCGAGGCTACGCCGAGGTTCCGCTCAGCACGGTCATCCCGAGGGTTGGAAACGCCCATCTACAACAGAACCCCATATCGGATTCTTTTTCTTGCACAACACCTCCGGTTAGTTTTGACAGCTCGGACATGTATATTGCTTACAAAATAAAAGTAGTGCGGAAGTAGTTCCGGCAGTTGAATAGAAATGAAGCGCATTTATGTTAGTTGCCTGGGTCGGAACACCAGGGTCAGAACATAAATTTCTATCCCAGGGTAAAATCAAGGATTTCCTTGTCTGGTGTGCAAGAAAATTCTTTCCTATACAGACATGGGAGACAAAAATAGTTTTGCAAGAGTTGCCTCCCCTGAAGGTATACCCATTCTCCTTAAATACCCAAAGTTTTAACCATATGTTAACCCTTATCTTGCCGAATATTCTTTCAAGCCACGCCCATTTCTGTCTATCAACCAATCAAATTACTTGATGTAATTTATTGCTACAAATTCATAAACTAAATGCCAAACAGTGTAGATCCTGATCAGATGGCCATCTGATCTGGATTACCACTGTTTGCAAAGATAAGGGTTGTCGTGAACAGCAAGATATGGGTTAACTAACGACATCTTTAGTTTCGAACAAAGGGATCATCTTATTTTCAGCCATTAGTACAATGGAGAAAAGTGTTTTTAAAGAAGGCACACCCGATGAGCAGCGGTCAAAGGAGAAAAGCCCTGAGCTACCACATCGGGACATCAACGGTACAGACATTAACTTGGATGATGACATCGAGATTGACGTTCGACAACAGAAAACGTCATCACTGAAGCGTGGTAAAAAAGAAATGGTTGTACTTCGACCGTTGACCTTGTCCAGGAAAAGTAAGTTATCCGAATATTATTTCATCTCACCATAATATGTAAAGGAAACTGGTTTTTATGCCCCACGAGAACCGTGATTCGGGGAGCATATAGTATTTGCCCTGTCTATCTGTTTGTTTGTTTGTTTGTTTGTTTGTTTGTCTGTCAGTCCGTCACAAAACTTTAATTTTGATCATAACTTCAAAAGTATTTGACCTAGCCCCATGAAACGTCACACACTTATTCACCATCACAAGGGCTACATTCTGACCAAGGGCCATAACTCTGTTGTCATTTTTGGCTTAATTAATTCCACTAGAAATTTTGCAAAAACTCAGAAATTGGCTCCCACGGGGGGGGGGGGGGAGGGGGGGTGCATTGGTCACCTAAAGTGACAGCTCTTGTTCATATTGTAGTCATTATTTGGCATACATGTACCTATTCTTGTTCAGACACATAGATTACAAAGACTCGCTGGAATCGTCCCAATGAGACGGTTCTAATGAGCAGCTACCCTCTATATACGCAGCAAAAAGTAAAACTATGACAATTTTATCTCAAAAATATTTGTTTTTAGCAATGTGTCACATGGATGTTTCCCTTATATTTAAGAGTTTGGGGTTTATTTTACATTATGACATTTTCACAGACAAACACTGCACACACCAGCTTTTTTTACATTGCCCTTGTAATTAACAAGGCTAGGGAACGACACCATGTGCTCTCTTATAAGCCCAAACTATCTTTTGCCACTTGTGTTGATATATCAACCTGACTTACCAAGTAAAGGGGATTGCCAACAAGCACCGGTCAGTCGTAGTCTCATCTGAGTATTTGAGTCGGGTCTTTCCAAAAGGAACCCATCATTGCCTAGAAGAGACCAAAGAGTCTCTCTGGCCACCTTGTAAGAGCCAAACTCCAGCCTCATGTGAGTGATGATGGACCCAAGAGGAAGTCAAGTCCTTGCAACAAGACAAGATGCGTATGTTGCAAAATAAGTTGTGAAATCCGCGTCACATCACGTAAACAAGTCCGTGAAATGAAGACCATCCCCCTACACCCCACTTTAGATAGAGAAAACTTGGATTTACGGAAGTATACATTATTTTTCTTATATTTGCTCCAAGACATAGGTTGTGGGTACTCGTTAGAACCGCATCAATGATGCGGTTCTAACGAGCATCCACATCCTATGTTTATAGTAATAATTAGAAAAGTATCTAGGATTTTCATCAGAAAATGGCCATTTTGGAGATGTGAAAAAATGCACTGTGTCGCACGGGTGTGTTGTCGTAACGTGGTGTACCGGTGAAACTAACCCTTGTCCTGCTGATTATTTATATATGTCACACCCACTACCGATTATCAACCAATCAGATTACTTGATCCAAATTATTGCAACAAATTCACAATCTGAATGGCAAACAATGTAGATCCTGATCAGATGGCTTCGTCAGAAGCCATCTGATCTGGATCTACATTGTTTCAAAGATAAGGCATAGCCAGGATTAGCAGGACAAGGGCTAAGACATGAGTGAGTGTTTGAGATTATCGTCTCACCAACAGCTAGGGTCATACGGAGACGGGACCTCGGTTTAAAGACTCATCCGAAAGTCTGGAGAAGCCCGGGATCGATCCTGCGATCCCCCGCTTTACAAGGCGAGTAGCATAACCACTACACCACGGAGGCTATACCTGCAAAACAACTAACGTAGTCTATCTCCTATCTTGTTTTTTGTGCGGAAAAGTCACACTCAGCGTTAGAATGAACGGACATCGTGAGGACTGGAGACACAACAGATTCTAAAGTTCTCTTGTCGCAGAACATTTTATTTCAGCAGACCATGATTTTCTGTCCCGTGCTTGCCACACGGTATCAATAAAGGTGACGTCAGTCGGGTCCAACAGAGAGACAGAATGATGCAGCTGTACCTATAAATACATATCTATTATCAATTTTAAAACAACAAAAACAATATTTTTTCCCGAACACAGTTGACACATGTTTATTTCATACCGCTAGAAATACATTGCTACAAAATTTGACTTCGATAATTTCTTTGTCTGTTCGGCATTAATTTGCTTGGCAGAAAGTGCTTAATTTTTCAATTGTTCTGAATTTTTAATGGTTGTGTCCGATTCTAACACAGCGCGCCTATATAGGCAATGGAAAGTAACTGGTTTTTATTCTACAATAAATCCGAGTGACGTCTTTAAAAACTGCCAATTTATGACGTCACTAGTCGATTTCCTTGACTGTGGACGGTGTAACGTCATTAAACGCATCGAAAACGTTGGAAAAGGATATAAATGCATGTGTTTAAGTCGATAATTTTAGCGGGATTTCTTCTAACAATGGCGAACAGTTGTGAAATTTTTAAGGAAACAACAGCATTATTGCCGATTTTCAGCCTGTTAGAATCGAAATAGATCAGCTCTAGTTTGTGATTTGTTTAGAGCTGATCTATTTCTAAAATAAGCCAAAACCTTTCATTCCCATGTTTTGTTTTACATTCATAAAAGACCTTGCTGTTCGTAGCGACCAGTTTATAAGCATATAGGGGCAACGGAATTTTGCATATGCACTACGATGTCGCCGCGGTAAAATATAAAATGCAAGACAAATATGGCTCCGTTTGATACTATAATGTTATTTATCAATACAAATACAATACAAATCAAGCAATTTCGTATTTGCCAAGTTACAGGTCCGAGGTCTGCTGTATCGGCCCGAGGCTGAAGGCGGAGGCCAAACAGCAGATCGAGGACTGTAGCTTGGCCAAAACCGAATTATTTGATTAATGGCAATTTTATTAATTGGCATCATTAAAACATGATTATTAATTTTTGACCTCAGTGTTAATACGGATGACCTTCCAACAATACAGGATAGTCAATTAATAATTGCACGACCCGCAGAAAAAAGCGACCGACTGAAGTCGGTTGATTTTCTAAGAGTGCCCTAAAATCACCGTGTCATTCTGTCAGTCTGTCTGTCCGTCCGTAACCCGTTTGTGAAAATTGGTGATAGTGATTTAACCGATGGGAATATTTAAATAATTTTTGGCATACTGATAGATATCAATGAGATCTAACCAATGAACTTGCCAAATATTATATTCCATTTAGTATAGCCTCGCCGAGGCGAAAAATGTGAAAATTTTCGAACTGCTTCTCCTCGGAAACCGTTGGGCCGATTGAAGTCAAATTTCATATGGAGCCTCTATGGGATGGGTAAAACCATAATATGCTCATGGGGTCCAGGTCACATGACCAAAATGGCCGCCAAGCCATATATGGTAAAAACCCTTCAAAATAGTCTTCTCCAGAACCACTGGGCAGATTTCCACGAAATTGATTTAATGTTATTAATCAAGTAAGTACGTATTGGCACAGTTGCAGGTTGGAAATCACTGCTTAGAACTCAACGATTCGGACCATTCATCACGTGAACAAGTCCGTGAAATGAAGGCCTACCTATACCCCACTTTATATAGAGAAAACTGGGGTTTACGGGGATATACATTATTTTTCTTATTTTTGCTCCAAGGCATATGTTGTTGGTACTCATTAGAATTGCCTCATTGAGAACAATATCACGGATTTTCATTAGAAAAGTAGCTATTTTGGTGCTGTGAGAAAATGCACTATGTCGCACGGGTGTTTTATCGTAATGCGTTGATTTTGGACTTGAGCATCACTTGTGTCTTTTAATTTTGGATGGCCATATGGCCATTTTGTGGGAAAGTAACTGTCCATATGGCCTTCCTTTGTTTAGGTTTCCATTATGGTCTGGTCGCTTAATGTTTGTATTTCTTTCCCTTTGGTGTCTTTTATGGATGGAGTAGGTTAATTGTATCAATTCCTGATCTTTGTTTTACTTCTACTTTGCATATCAGGGCTGTTTTGTTTGTGCCGTGTGGCGGCTGTAAAAGGTCTCCCCGTACATGCATTTAATGCTCTTATTTTTCCAATCCTCAGGGATTGCTTATGCAATTGCTTTTCACTGTTCCATCAATTGACATCCTTTAGATACCTGTTGAAGGTCATTATTAAACCGATGTTCGTTCCTCGTTGTATAACAACTGCTTGTTTGACATCCCTGTACTTTAAGTAGACTAGGATGTTTTGTGGGCTTTTGTTGTACCTTCCTTCTATTCGAAGGAATCTTCTTCAGTAATTTTATTTATTTAATAACCGGTATGAACATCGCTTTGGTTTTGACGGTATCACAACCTTACTAACCAAAATGAGTATTACAAATACATTTAAAATATCAATATCACCCCTTAGGTTACACTCTGCTTCTTCTGTACGGATTCCCCATTCTATTAAGAACTTTAATACTATGTTGCCTTCGGTATTGGTTAGACCCTTAAATTTGTCTTCTGTAACTTCAGTTAATCTCAAAGGAGCAGGCAATACCAATGTTTTTGGGAGTAGTCTTCGTATAAGACTATCTCCTCTCAAATCACCCATCCTTCGAAAATATACTAATCCGTGGAAAAGAAGTGGAATGTATCCTAGTATTTCTAAGTGCAATGCCAAGAGGTGCAGATGTTGTTCGCATTTAAGCACTGCGTCTACCGTTACTTCATCTGTAAACGGTAGACGCTTCTCTGTAGTTAACATGTCTGATTTGACATGACAGTCTACAGATTTAATTTATCTAATTACTTGACGTGCTGCCAACTGTAATATGCAGTACGTCGGTCAAACTAACCGCATGCTTTAAACTAGATTGAACGAGCATTATCGTAGAATGAGTAAGCCTAAGAAAACTGACACTTTCTTGTACCGTCACTTTCGACGTACAGGTCATTCTGTAAATAATATTATTATACAACCAGTGGAAAAACTTTATTACGATGCATATTCTACATCTAGATTCAAAATAATCAAAAGACATGAAGCTGAACTGAAATGGATTAAATTTTTACAGACCCCTTTTCCACTGGGATTTAATGACAACATTTATCATGAGGGTAATATTTCCAGAATGCCGGACTTTGATATTTTCTCACTCCTGGAATGTCGAAAACGCAGAACTAGATCTCACGGCACCAGGAAAAATGGTAACTTTAAACGTAAATCACGTGCGTTTAAACTAAACAATACTAGACTGAAGTGACTGTCAATTATATTATTAAATCATGGACGCCACTCTATGCTTTCATTTTTAAGTTCATTACCCGTTTCTGTTTTACGTCTTCTGGACACCGAGGCGAATAAATTCTACGATAGTTCTCATCAGTTATATGATGCGGCTCTCTTAACTAGAGGCTATACTCTGCATACTCTCCGTCCTTACATTGATTCTGAAATTAATCATAAACGTCATTTCATCAAAATATCCTTCATTAATAAGGGTATGGATTTTATAGATTTGCCCAGTATCTTCCGTGAGAGATCGGTGCTTTCTTCCATTCCTGCTTATTTTCAAAATACTGAAACACCTATAATTTGCTATAAATATAACAAACCTGTTAGATCTATCATTTTTAATTTCAATAAACTTGTTTCAGATCTTGATATTGATACTAATACTCCTGATTCATGTGATTGTAAAAACTCAAAGTATTGCTATCCTGCTGCTGGTCATGTAATTACTGGCAATTTAAAAATTATTCCTGATTCTAGGATAAGGAATATAATATCTAAAGGACCAAAATATCGGTTTCCTTCTAAATTGATTTCAGTAAATGTAGAGATGAAATCGCTGCTTCCTTGAATGAATTCGGTAATCGATGGTGTAAGCGAGAGTATGTTGAATGTAAAGCCCTAAAGGACTGGAAACTTAGCATTTTAAGACTAGTTAATAAACGCATTTCTTTCTATTCTCAAAATACTAACTTATTACCTCCTAAGCCCTAGACGTCTTTACGTCATCTTAAACTAGGTATTCAAGAATTTCATAAGAAGTTTGTTTTGGCCCCTGCAGACAAGGCCGCTAACAACGTCGTCGTTGTGTGACGGCTCCACTATGTTAACACGCTTAAGCAGGAGCTTGGTGGTACTAAGGCCTATGAACTTCAGCCTTTGGCTGAAGAGAGAGCTATAGTAGATAAACATGTTTGTCTTTCAGCCACCAAGTTTGCTGTGTGTGTTAACGAAGGCCAAGACAAGCTTCCTACGCTATACTGGTTACCAAAACTTCATAAAAAACCTTACAAAGCACGGTTTATTGCATATTCTAGTTCTTGCACTACCACTGAACTTTCTAAATTATTAACTTCCTGTCTTACTGCTATTAAAACGCATGTAATTAAATATTGTGATAAATCTTTGAAAGATCAGGAAGAAATCTGTTTTGGTCTATAAAAAATTCGAATGAGGTTTTAATTAAATTGAAATCTAGACAGTTTCGTGCTTCTAGTCTGTCTACCTACGATTTTTCCACTCTTTACACCACACTTCCTCATAATCATATAAAAGAAAAACTTAATGATTTAATTGAATGGGCTTTTAACAGAGAAGATTCTCTCTATCTTGCATGTAATGTCAGAAATGCATTTTTCACTTCTAAAGAGCATAAGAATTATACACTTTGGTCATGTCAGAAAGTGTGTGATGCCCTCACCTTTCTACTTGACAATATTTATATTAGATTCGGTACTAAGTTATTTAGACAAATTGTGGGTATTCCGATGGGTACTAATTGCGCACCTCTTGTGGCTGATCTGTTCTTGTATTGTTATGAAAGAGACTTCATTTTGTCGCTTTCCATTGATAACCAATCTGAAATTATTGAAGCTTTTAGCACTACTTCTAGATATTTAGATGATTTATTAAATATTGATAATACCTATTTTGATGGTTTGATCAGTCAGATTTACCCCCTAGAACTTCAGTTAAATAAAGCAAATTCTTCTGATACCGAGGCCCCGTTTTTGGATTTACATCTATCTATTGTAGATGGATTTGTTTCGTGCAAAATTTATGATAAACGCGATGACTTTGAATTTGAGATTGTAAATTTTCCTTTTTTGGATGGTGATGTTCCTCGTGCGCCATCCTATGGCGTTTATATTTCGCAATTAATTCGATTTGCTAGAGTGTGTAGTCATGTAACTGACTTCAACACTCGTAATAAATTATTAACGGCTAAACTCCTTAATCAGGGTTATCGGTACCATAAACTACGCAAAGCCTTTTCAAAATTTTATAGACGCCATTCTGATTTAATTTCAAAATTCAATATTGGACTTAAATCTCTTCTGCAACAAGGTCTATCGGAACCCGAATTTTATGGTGACTTAGTATATAAATTCAGAAAAATATATAACCGCAATGACTTCAGCACCCAATTTCGTAAAATCATTCTTCGATATAAAAAGATTGGGTACAGCATGGATATTATACAACAGACTGCATGCATGGTAGTTAACCCAATCACGGTTGGCAACTTTGCTTCCCTCTTTAATTGCACGCCGGTGGGTCAGGCCTCAGATTCTATGACGGCTCCAACGTAAAGGCTTATTGAAAATTAAAGAGATAATGTTGGTTGGTGCCTGATGCTCTGTCTCTGGTCGGGCTCATCGGAGTCTAACTGTTGGTTTTCTTTTGCTCCAGCATTTCAGTGGTTTCTTGCTGTCGAGTCCTCACCGTTGTCTCACCTCTGTGGTTCTTTGATTTCTGTGTTCACGGAGATGTTGCACTGATGAGTTAGGAGGCCTTCATGCGGACTGAACAAATTATTTGTCTAAATCGCGACGGAAGTAAGGGCGAGGATTGTGGCCACGTAAAATCGATTTAAGCCCCCCAGTGGAAATCTTCCACTGACCGTTCCAAGGCGGCTCTTCTGTGGCGATTTATTTATGTTGTTGTTTGTTACTTACTGTGTGTATCACTTGTGTCTTTTAATTTTGGATGGCCATATGGCCATTTTGTGGGAAAGTAACTGTCCATATGGCCTTCCTTTGTTTAGGTTTCCATTATGGTCTGGTCGCTTAATGTTTGTATTTCTTTCCCTTTGGTGTCTTTTATGGATGGAGTAGGTTAATTGTATCAATTCCTGATCTTTGTTTTACTTCTACTTTGCATATCAGGGCTGTTTTGTTTGTGCCGTGTGGCGGCTGTAAAA
Organism: Lucinisca nassula; assembly: GCA_963580285.1. Lineage (NCBI taxonomy): Eukaryota > Metazoa > Mollusca > Bivalvia > Lucinida > Lucinidae > Lucinisca > Lucinisca nassula. The sequence goes on along the minus strand of OY757016.1, from coordinate 143,090,718 downwards.
GGTCTCCCCGTACATGCATTTAATGCTCTTATTTTTCCAATCCTCAGGGATTGCTTATGCAATTGCTTTTCACTGTTCCATCAATTGACATCCTTTAGATACCTGTTGAAGGTCATTATTAAACCGATGTTCGTTCCTCGTTGTATAACAACTGCTTGTTTGACATCCCTGTACTTTAAGTAGACTAGGATGTTTTGTGGGCTTTTGTTGTACCTTCTTTCTATTCGAAGGAATCTTCTTCAGTAATTTTATTTATTTAATAACCGGTATGAACATCGCTTTGGTTTTGACGGTATCACAACCTTACTAACCAAAATGAGTATTACAAATACATTTAAAATATCAATATCACCCCTTAGGTTACACTCTGCTTCTTCTGTACGGATTCCCCATTCTATTAAGAACTTTAATACTATGTTGCCTTCGGTATTGGTTAGACCCTTAAATTTGTCTTCTGTAACTTCAGTTAATCTCAAAGGAGCAGGCAATACCAATGTTTTTGGGAGTAGTCTTCGTATAAGACTATCTCCTCTCAAATCACCCATCCTTCGAAAATATACTAATCCGTGGAAAAGAAGTGGAATGTATCCTAGTATTTCTAAGTGCAATGCCAAGAGGTGCAGATGTTGTTCGCATTTAAGCACTGCGTCTACCGTTACTTCATCTGTAAACGGTAGACGCTTCTCTGTAGTTAACATGTCTGATTTGACATGACAGTCTACAGATTTAATTTATCTAATTACTTGACGTGCTGCAAACTGTAATATGCAGTACGTCGGTCAAACTAACCGCATGCTTAAAACTAGATTGAACGAGCATTATCGTAGAATGAGTAAGCCTAAGAAAACTGACACTTTCTTGTACCGTCACTTTCGACGTACAGGTCATTCTGTAAATAACATTATTATACAACCAGTGGAAAAACTTTATTACGATGCAAATTCTACATCTAGATTCAAAATAATCAAAAGACATGAAGCTGAACTGAAATGGATTAAATTTTTACAGACCCCTTTTCCACTGGGATTTAATGACAGCATTTATCATGAGGGTAATATTTCCAGAATGCCGGACTTTGATATTTTCTCACTCCTGGAATGTCGAAAACGCAGAACTAGATCTCACGGCACCAGGAAAAATGGTAACTTTAAACGTAAATCACGTGCGTTTAAACTAAACAATACTAGACTGAAGTGACTGTCAATTATATTATTAAATCATGGACGCCACTCTATGCTTTCATTTTTAAGTTCATTACCCGTTTCTGTTTTACGTCTTCTGGACACCGAGGCGAATAAATTCTACGATAGTTCTCATCAGTTATATGATGCGGCTCTCTTAACTAGAGGCTATACTCTGCATACTCTCCGTCCTTACATTGATTCTGAAATTAATCATAAACGTCATTTCATCAAAATATCCTTCATTAATAAGGGTATGGATTTTATAGATTTGCCCAGTATCTTCCGTGAGAGATCGGTGCTTTCTTCCATTCCTGCTTATTTTCAAAATACTGAAACACCTATAATTTGCTATAAATATAACAAACCTGTTAGATCTATCATTTTTAATTTCAATAAACTTGTTTCAGATCTTGATATTGATACTAATACTCCTGATTCATGTGATTGTAAAAACTCAAAGTATTGCTATCCTGCTGCTGGTCATGTAATTACTGGCAATTTAAAAATTATTCCTGATTCTAGGATAAGGAATATAATATCTAAAGGACCGAAATATCGGTTTCCTTCTAAAATTGATTTCAGTAAATGTAGAGATGAAATCGCTGCTTCCTTGAATGAATTCGGTAATCGATGGTGTAAGCGAGAGTATGTTGAATGTAAAGCCCTAAAGGACTGGAAACTTAGCATTTTAAGACTAGTTAATAAACGCATTTCTTTCTATTCTCAAAATACTAACTTATTACCTCCTAAGCCCAAGACGTCTTTACGTCATCTTAAACTAGGTATTCAAGAATTTCATAAGAAGTTTGTTTTGGCCCCTGCAGACAAGGCCGCTAACAACGTCGTCGTTGTGTGACGGCTCCACTATGTTAACACGCTTAAGCAGGAGCTTGGTGGTACTAAGGCCTATGAACTTCAGCCTTTGGCTGAAGAGAGAGCTATAGTAGATAAACATGTTTGTCTTTCAGCCACCAAGTTTGCTGTGTGTGTTAACGAAGGCCAAGACAAGCTTCCTACGCTATACTGGTTACCAAAACTTCATAAAAAACCTTACAAAGCACGGTTTATTGCAAATTCTAGTTCTTGCACTACCACTGAACTTTCTAAATTATTAACTTCCTGTCTTACTGCTATTAAAACGCATGTAATTAAATATTGTGATAAAGTCTTTGAAAGATCAGGAAGAAATCTGTTTTGGTCTATAAAAAATTCGAATGAGGTTTTAAATAAATTGAAATCTAGACAGTTTCGTGCTTCTAGTCTGTCTACCTACGATTTTTCCACTCTTTACACCACACTTCCTCATAATCTTATAAAAGAAAAACTTAATGATTTAATTGAATGGGCTTTTAACAGAGAAGATTCTCTCTATCTTGCATGTAATGTCAGAAATGCATTTTTCACTTCTAAAGAGCATAAGAATTATACATTTTGGTCATGTCAGAAAGTGTGTGATGCCCTCACCTTTCTACTTGACAATATTTATATTAGATTCGGTACTAAGTTATTTAGACAAATTGTGGGTATTCCGATGGGTACTAATTGCGCACCTCTTGTGGCTGATCTGTTCTTGTATTGTTATGAAAGAGACTTCATTTTGTCGCTTTCCATTGATAACCAATCTGAAATTATTGAAGCTTTTAGCACTACTTCTAGATATTTAGATGATTTATTAAATATTGATAATACCTATTTTGATGGTTTGATCAGTCAGATTTACCCCCTAGAACTTCAGTTAAATAAAGCAAATTCTTCTGATACCGAGGCCGTTTTTGGATTTACATCTATCTATTGTAGATGGATTTGTTTCGTGCAAAATTTATGATAAACGCGATGACTTTGATTTTGAGATTGTAAATTTTCCTTTTTTGGATGGTGATGTTCCTCGTGCGCCATCCTATGGCGTTTATATTTCGCAATTAATTCGATTTGCTAGAGTGTGTAGTCATGTAACTGACTTCAACACTCGTAATAAATTATTAACGGCTAAACTCCTTAATCAGGGTTATCGGTACCATAAACTACGCAAAGCCTTTTCAAAATTTTATAGACGCCATTCTGATTTAATTTCAAAATTCAATATTGGACTTAAATCTCTTCTGCAACAAGGTCTATCGGAACCCGAATTTTATGGTGACTTAGTATATATTCAGAAAAATATATAACCGCAATGACTTCAGCACCCAATTTCGTAAAATCATTCTTCGATATAAAAAGATTGGGTACAACATGGATATTATACAACAGACTGCATGCATGGTAGTTAACCCAATCACGGTTGGCAACTTTGCTTCCCTCTTTAATTGCACGCCGGTGGGTCAGGCCTCAGATTCTATGACGGCTCCAACGTAAAGGCTTATTGAAAATTAAAGAGATAATGTTGGTTGGTGCCTGATGCTCTGTCTCTGGTCGGGCTCATCGGAGTCTAACTGTTGGTTTTCTTTTGCTCCAGCATTTCAGTGGTTTCTTGCTGTCGAGTCCTCACCGTTGTCTCACCTCTGTGGTTCTTTGATTTCTGTGTTCACGGAGATGTTGCACTGATGAGTTAGGAGGCCTTCATGCGGACTGAACAAATTATTTGTCTAAATCGCGACGGAAGTAAGGGCGAGGATTGTGGCCACGTAAAATCGATTTAAGCCCCCCAGTGGAAATCTTCCACTGACCGTTCCAAGGCGGCTCTTCTGTGGCGATTTATTTATGTTGTTGTTTGTTACTTACTGTGTGTATCACTTGTGTCTTTTAATTTTGGATGGCCATATGGCCATTTTGTGGGCAAGTAACTGTCCATATGGCCTTCCTTTGTTTAGGTTTCCATTATGGTCTGGTCGCTTAATGTTTGTATTTCTTTCCCTTTGGTGTCTTTTATGGATGGAGTAGGTTAATTGTATCAATTCCTGATCTTTGTTTTACTTCTACTTTGATTCTATTTTTGGCATCCTCAGTCTGCACCAGTAACTTGATACTGCGGTGCACTGTCTCACATAGCAGGGTAATGTTGACAGCCGTGTTGGTGTATAACATCAAACGCCCATGTAGAAACGTTCAGCCTTTTTCTGGGTTATACGATTTGTTTATACAGAGCTTCGTAGTTTGTTTGATTTGAGGTTTATCGTCCCGGTCAACACTGTCATTTCGGAGACGTTGCTTCCAATTTTGTTGGACTTTTCTTATTTCTGCACCAAGACTTAGGCTGCGGGTATTTCTTAGAACCGCCTAATTGAGGCGGATCTAACGTACACAGACAACCTCTGTTTGCGGTATCCACGGTTAGTCATGAGAAAAGTAACAATTTTGGAGTTATGAAAACATCAGAAATACACGCCTATATAATTTTGACCCCCTTGAACTCCACTTTTATATAGTAAATTAGAGGTTGAGGCAATGATCAGGAATCGATACAATTATCCCACAGCTCCCATCAAAGATACCAAAGGGAAAGAAACACAAACATGAAACAACAGACCCTAATGGATACATCAATAGCGAAAAGTCAAAAGGACAGTTACTTTCCCACATAATGGCCAATAGGCTATCCATAATAAAATAATATAAGCGACACAAACACACAAAGACAAACTATAACAGAAATAAACCGCGACAGAAGAACCGCCTTAACGGTCAGTGAAACGAATTCCACTGGGGTTGGTGTGTGTGTGGGGGGGGGGGGGGGGGGGGGGCTTAAATCGATATTACGTGGCCACAACCCTCGCCCTTACTTCTCTCACCATTTAGACAAATAATTTGTTCAGTCCACATGAAGGCCTCCTAACTCATCAGTGCAACATCTCCGTGAACACTAAAATCAAACAACCACAGAGATCAAACAACGGTGAGGACTCGACAGCAAGAAACCACTGATATGCCGGAGCAAAAGAAAACCAACAGTTAGACTCCGATGGGCCCAACCAGATACAGGGTATCAGGCACCAACCAACGTTAAATTGAATTAGATCGCTCTATGTATATTCTCAGTAAGCCTTTACGCTGCAGCCGTCATACAATTTGAGGCCTGACCCACTGGCGTGCCCCGGCCCCGATAGCTCAGTTGGTAATGTGTCCGCTCCGGGGAACGTGAGGTCACGGGTTCGATACCGGGCCGCGACATACCAAAGTCGTTCAAAATGGTACTAGCTGCTCCTCACTTGGCACTCAGATTTACGGGGTAGAGCTAGGACTGGTCGACCCAGTGTCAGGATAATGTGACTGGATGTGGTATCATGTTGTGTGTCTGGGACATGATACTTCAGTGAAGCAGCACTATAAAAGTGAGCATTGAGCTCCCTGTCGCAACCAGACACCGTCGTGATATGACTGAAAAATTGTTGAAAGCGACGTTAAACCCGAATTCACACACACTTTACCCCGTAAATCTGAGTGCCAAGCGAGGAGCAGCTAGTACCATTTTTAACGACTTTGGTATGTCGTGGCCCGGGATCGAACCGTGTCCTCCCGTTCCCTGGAGCGGACACTCTACCAACTGAGCTATCGGGCGCTGCTGATGGTGTTAAGCCATTCAACATAATTTTTCAAAACTTCAGTAACACCATTACGAAAACATGCCTTTACAAATACATTGTAAATTTTACCGGCGAAAAAAAACGAAAATTTTAAGAACAAAAATTGTGGTATTTTTCTTATTTCTGCTCAAAATCTATATTTTAGAGCAGAAATAAGAAAAATAAGGTTTGCCCCTGTAAGCCCCAGTTTTCCAAGATAACAGTGGCGTTCAAAAGGGTGAAAATTACATAAGAGTGTTTTGATGCAAGATCTTGAAAATTCGATAAAATGTAGCATGCCCTACCCATGCCATCGAGGTTTTACAAATCTCATCATTTTGCTAATGATTCCATCTATTAGGAATTGTGCGGGCAAGTACGTTCAGAATGCTGCATCATGTAAGCGTGCTGAGCAGAACATTTTTGTATACGCGTGTTTATCTTAATAATAATAATGATAATAATAATAATAATAATAATCGACTTTATAGATGTAACTCATTTAGTCTTCAATGTAGCCCTCTTTACTTTCTCTCCCGGGGTAGAAACCAGTACTAAGCAATGTGGATAAAGTCTCTTGCTCAAGGAAACAACACTTGGCCCTCGCGTGGTTCGAACTAGTTACCCCTCGATCTCAAATCCGATGCTTTACCACTGCACCACAGCGTTCCAAACTTATAGATCAGACAAAGGGAAACGATGCGTTCGGGTAATTTTATTGTATTGTTGATAACTTGGCTCTACACCGTTCTGTGCCATTTTTGTCTTTCTTCTGGTAAGTCACATTTCTAATGTGTGGCCTGTATTCTACCGTCATGAGTTTTATGCATCTTTGGCAGAAAATTGTCAGCAGTGCTAAGATTGCATATTTACCATGCTTATGACAAATCCAAGTGCTAAGACAACAGAGAAAGTAAAGAATACAGAAAATAGAATATTATCTAGTCTCAGAATCACACACTTCCAAGTGATCTCTTTTGATGTTGATACGTTGACCTTCACATCACGCTCTGTCTTATCGTTTTCGGTATGGTAAGTCATACTTTCTGGGGAAATTTTGATTGTCAAGAAAAGAATTCTCTGTACCCATCTTGGAACATTCCCCCCCTCATAACTACAATATAACCGCTGACACAAAATTGTTAGCAAGGTTATAAGTCCACTTGTTACCAAGACAACGATGATATAACTGCACAGTAGCGGCATAGGGGAGGAGGTCTTAGGGACGTTGTCTCCAACAATACTTAGAAACACAGTGAAAGACAATAAAACTGTGATTGAAAATGATATCCGTTCCCCTGACTCCTGGGGTTGAAGAAAAACAACAGGATTTAGAATGCTTAGAAACACGATCGGTATTAAAAGGTTTACAACCAGAAAAGCCGATTTCCTTCTGAATCTGAAGCCAAATGTAACGAATGCACGGACATCTGAATGCATTGAATTCGAGACGGTTGTTTCCGTAAGCTCCCATTCCGCGTTACCGTCATAAACATTTGTGTTAACCGAGGCGTCCAATGACTGGAGCAGAATTTCCGACGCAATTGTCCCCCATATGGTTAAACTGATATTGCAGAGGTGGGCATCAAATGGATATGCTGGAATCTCAAAAGAACATACTGTTTTAACTGCATTACCGGGTAGCCAGATGGCCAAACCTGAATTCGCGTACCTTACCAAAGATGACACCTCATAATATGTATATATTTTGTCTACAGAATTTGTACTGACAATCCGTGGAACCCACACATTGCTCGAATCTATAGTAATAGATGAAATACCGTCAAAGTCCGAAGAGTTCCAGGTCATACGGTCGTCAATCCATGTAACTGACAAATACTCAACTGTTGTTATATAACCTTTCAATTCATTTAGTTCCGTAAGAGCAGCTAAATAAAAGCTGATGTTGACCAGGAGGGGGCTACTATAATCCAAACCAGGTCTTAAGTCTGTTATTATATTTCCAGTAAGTTTGTTATATAACTCCGTATACTTTGTGCTCAGCGAACAATAACACAACTGTGTTGCAATTGTCCAAAGAAGTAATCGGAGAACTTTCATTTTTCTTCAATTGTTGACAAAAACCTTCTATGTTGGACACACCCTGGGAGATAAAAGCTGTCTTTAAAAATACCCACATTTGATCTGTGATATTCTGTTATGTTTGTCTAATGTGTCATCAGTGAACAAGTCCGTGAAATGAAGACCCCCTTAAACCCCACTTTATTCAGAGAAACCTGGGGTTTACGGGGGTAAACATTATTTTTCTTATTTCTGCTCCAAGACATAGGTTGTGGGTACTCGTTAGAACCGCCTCAATGAGGCGGTTCTAACGAGTACCCAAAACCTATGTTTAAAGTATGAATAAGAAAAATATCACAACTTTTCATCAGAAAAAACACCTTTTTTTGAGGTTTGAAAAATGCACTATATCACACGGGTGTGTTATCGTAATGTGTCAAAATATAGATTGTCGATGCTCGCCAGAAGGAGGCGGTTCTGACGAGTACCCACAATGTATATTTTAAGAAATGATGGAAATAAATGTACACCTTGTAACCCCCAGCTTTTTCTCTATTTAAAGTTGGGTTTTAAAGATAATTTCATTACGAAAACACACCTATAAAAATGCATTGTAAACTTTACCGTCAAAAAAAATGAAAATTTTAAGATGAAAAATTGTGATATTTTTTTTATTTTTGCTCTAAAATATACATCACGTGAACAAGTCCGTGAAATAAAGACCCCCCTAAACCCCACTTTAAATAGAGAAAACTGGGGTTTACGGGGGTAAATATCATTTTCCTTATTTCTGCTCCAAGACATAGGTTGTGGGTACTCGTTAGAACCGCCTCATTGAGGCGGTTCTAACGAGTACCCAAAACCTATATTGGGCGTATAAGTAAGAAAAATACATGTATCATCATAAAATTACCTTTCTGGAGGTATGATAAAATATAATATACCACACGGATGTGGTACCGTTATGGATTGTTGGTACTCGTTAGAACCGCCTCGATGAGGCGGCCCTATCGAGTACCTACAGTCTATATTTGACCCCTTTAAACCCCAGTTTTACTATATGAAAGTGAGGTTCAAGGAGGTCAGATAAATATAGGCGTGTTTTCGTGATGTCACGGACTTGTTAACATGATGTGCCTTTTGATTTGTTTGTTTTTTTTTTTTTTTTTTTTTTTTTTGTTTTGTTTTTTTCCAAACCGACCTAATAAGACCGTTTTATGTTTTTCATGTCGAATAAAGTTGCAAAATCAAGAATTAAAATCATTTAAACGAAGTAACAAGTTGTAAATCACAATTAAAATTTTTATTGCGTCTGTCATTCATAACCCTCTTTTCACATTTTAATAGTCATTTCGCTAAAATATACCAATCTAAATAAATAGGGAACACATTGGTATTAATAAAAATACCACTCTATTGACCAATTCGTTGAGCAATTTGAAGGTTTCAATAGCCAATATATCCCATGTAAAATCTTAAACGAAACTTGAGACGTGGTCATGTCCAGTTTTTAAATGCCTTTTTTTGGTTTTCTTGAACAAAGCATTTGCTGAACAAAACAAAATAAATAAACAAAAACAAAAAAAAAAGTTCTATATTTGCTAATTGTGTAAATCCTGATCCAACGCCGCGTTCTGTGCATATTATCTTGTTTTGTTTTTTTATTGTTTCGAATAGCATTTTTATAAACCGCTAGTCCACACACACACATACCTTTCCAACAAAAACAAAACAACCACAAAATCGAGTAAAACTCAATATTCCTCATTAATTTTGTTCAGTTTACTTCGGTTTACATTAGTACGACAATTAAACCTTCATTGTCAGATTCCAAACCTTGTTAAAAGCATTCATCGATCACTGGTCCAAAAATGAAAAAAAAAAATAGGATTATCAAAGCTGTTTTTAAACTTCTATGCATTGATTTCTTGCAATTTCTAACAATTTGTCAGCAGAAAATGTTAAAAGTGGAGTCATATGGCTCTATTGCCAAAAAGTAAACACGATTATTTGTTGAGTGGTCTCAGATAAACTGACAGATACATTGTTAGCTCACCTGAGCCGAAGGCTCCGGGTCACCTCCCGTCGTCGTCGTCCGTCCGTCTGTCCGTTCACAATTTCTTTAAACAACATCTACTCCAAAACCACTGAACAGATCCTGACCAGAAATGATCTTTGGGTGGTCCTCTTTCAAAGTTGCCCAATGAATTCAATTTCATGCAGAACTCTGGTTGCCATGGCAACAAATAGGCGAATCTTTATAAAATCTTCTTGTCTGAAACTAGAAGCCACATGGCTCTGATATTTGTTATGTAGCATTAATGAATTCTACCAAAAATGCACAAATTATCGCCCTGGGGTCAAAACTGGCGGCGCTCTAGGGTTACATGTTTTACATACAACCTTATTTGTAATACAATATAATTCTAGGGGAAGGGCTGTAACTAATGTTGGTAGAACTTGTAGCCCGACCCCGTTGTTTGTACTGTGGTATTATGTACAGAGGCAATAAAATATGCTTATACTTTACTATTATTTGGGGAAATCTTTTAAAAATCTTCTTGTCTGAAACCAGATGATATTTGGTATGTAGCCTCATCTATTGGACGTCTACAAAGATTGTACAAATTATAGCCCTGGGACCAAAAATGGCCCCGCCCAGGGCCCACTTCTTTTACATAGACTTATAGGGGAAAATCTTTAGAAAAATCTTATTGTCTGTAACCAGAAGGCCCAGGTCTTTGATATTAGGTATCTAGCTTCATCTAATGGACCTCTACCAAGCTCGTTCAAATTTATCCCGGGGACCAAAAATTGCCCTGCTTAAAGGGAAAAACCTTTTAAAACCTTGTCACACACCAGAAGGCCCAGGTCTTTGATATATGGTATGAAGCATCACCTCGTGGAACTCTACCAAGATTGCTCAAGTTATAGCCCTGGGGCCAAAAATGACCCCACCCCGGGTCCACTTGCTTTACATAGACCTCTAAGGGAAAAACATTTAAATATCTTCTTGTGTGAAACCAGAAGGCCCAGGTCTTTGCTATTTGGTAAGTAGCTTCATCTAATGGACCTCTAGCAAGATTGTTCAAATGATAGCCCTGGGGCAAAGACGGCCCTGCCCCAGGGCCCACTGGTTTTATATAGACTTATAATGGGAAAACCTTTAAAGTCTTCTTGTCTGAAACCAGAAGGCCCATGTCTTTGATATTTGGTTGGAAGCTTCATGTAGTGGAGCTCTACCAAGATTGTTCAAATTATAGCCCTATGGCTAAAAATGCACCCGCCCCGGAGCACTCTTGCTATACATAGACTTCCGCCCCCGCCAAGGTACCCCTTTAGGGGTTTCTGATACTGAATGGGTTAAGTCCTTAACTTGAAATCAACTCAGTTCAGATGGAGATACTGGCATACAGTTAAGTCATTTTCTATATATTTTTATAGCACAACTCAGTCTAAGTGAGTGAGTGTTTGAGATTTACGTCTCACCAACAGCTAAGGTCATACGGAGAGGGGACCTCGGTTTAAAGGCTCATCCGAAAGTCTGGAGAAGCCTGGGATCGATCCCGCAACCCCTGCTTCACCAGGCGAGAAGCATAACCACTACAGCACGGAGGCTTCACCAACTCAGTCTGTCACCCCAAATTTTGAAATGGGCTTTTGCTATAGAAACGTGGGGTGGGGTGGGGTGGAGGTTGGGGTATGGCTTGGGCTGGGGTTCCTGTTAGGTATAAAATTGATTAAATAATCTGACAAATAAAACTGAAGTTAGATTCGTCAAAAATATAAATTTGAAGATTTCACATACTTACTTGTATAACAGCTTTTGTCAAGGGAATGTCTAGCGGCCAGAAAAGTCTCCTTGACCTTCATCATAGTGCCGGCCTCGGTAACTCAGTCGAATGCGCCTCTGGCTGGTGATCAGGAGGACGCGGGTTTGATACTGCCGGGGTCGTCAACATTCTTTCGTGGAGATTAATCATGAAATCTTTTCTACGGCCATTTTCTCCCTTCCGCTTATTCAAGAAGGGCAGTTGTCATGTTCTGGCGAAAGAATATGCACTGTACTGGTTAACCGCTTACGTATAAGACTGCCCAGAAAAAGTGTGGATAGGTAAACTGACCGGCTCAATAGTCTTGACTGGGTCGTTAAACTCCAATACAACAAGCAAACCATCATCATAGTGTGGGATATATGTTCATATCCTTCGGGAGCATCCATTACAGTGCACAAAATATTTCAGGGTCACTGATGAGACCTAAGTGGCCGGAAATAGCTAGTCTGGCCTAGGAAAAAATTTACACTTCGCAGTTTTCAGATCTGTGTTGTACTGCTTGCTTCGAATGAATTACATTTTCATACATATTGAAAGCACGCCTATATAATTCTGACCCCCTAGAACCCCATTTTTCAACGATATACTAAAACTGGAGTTTACATGGGAAGACCCTTTTTTCTTATTTATGCTCTAAAATATAGATTGATGGTACTCTATGAGACGGTTCTAACGCGTACCCAAAATCTATATTGTGAGCAGAAATATGAAAAATATCAGAACTTTTCAGCTTAAAATTGTCCTTTTAGGGTGGTAAAATTTACAATGCATTTGAATAGGCACTTTTTTGTAATAGGACATATCTTACTGTTATTGCAGGTAAAAACGAAGACCGCGAATCTTTAATTGAACCCGGAAGTCCAAAGATTATAATAGAAAGAGAGGTGTTTACACAGAAAACATTTGATGACCAGTTCGAGCCAGGGAGACGACCGACGTCAACCATTCAGGAACGAACCAAACGGAAGATGTCCAAATATTCCCCATCTCCAAGCTGTTGTAAAAATTTCATTATCACAATGTTTCCCTTCCTCAGTGCTCTGAAGACTTACAATATTAGGACAGATCTCTCCGGGGATATTGTATCCGGTCTAACAGTAGGAATCATGCATATCCCACAAGGTAGGTCATGACGTAAACAAGTCCATATAATGAACACCCCCCGTAAACCCCACTTTATATAGAGAAAATGAGGGTTTGCTCGGGTATAATATAAGAATCTTACAAGGGTTTTAGGGATGGATGGAAAATTATGTCCCGAGGGTCACTCCTGCATCACGAGAGTGAACTGGAGGGACGGACTTTTCTATCCACCCCTCACACGCATGTAGTAGATTCTTTTTCTTGCATACCTTCCATTTCTGAGCGTGGAGTTTTAATACTGCAGTCACTTGGGTTGCCGACGTCCGCCATATTGTGATGACACTACAGTGATGTTTAGTGAGGTAATATAATGTGCTATGACGTCAGCCTTAACGACGGCGCATATGAGGCCGTATTCAACCATACGCGAGTTTTTTTCGATTTGGGGTAAGAACACCAGGGTAAGAACAGAATTTCTATCCCAAACTAAAACTATGGATTTCCTTATCTGGTATGCAAGAAATTATTAGGGCCCTGCAAATTTATTTGCGGGTGCCCTATAGTAATCACCCTGCCGGTCCGTCCGTCCGTCCGTCCGTCTGTCCGTCTACATTTTTATGTTTTTTCTTTATAACTCAAACCCGTCAGACGCATCAACTTCAATCTTTAAATTTAAGGTCAATATCATTACACAATTTCATGACAAGTTACTTAACTCTAGCTACAACACTCTCAGAGTTATGGCCTTTTGAAAGGTTTAAAAACGGTCCACATTTTTCCTGTTTTATCTTAATAACTTACAAACTGTCAAACCTATCAACTTCAAACTTTAAATATATTGTTTCATCATCATTACACAATTTTATGGCAAGTTACCTAACTGTAGCTTCAATACTCTTAGAGTTATGGTCCTTTGAAAAACTTTACAAAATCAGCTTTTTCATGTTTTTTTTCTTAATAACTTACAAACCGTCAAACCTATCAACTTCAAACTTTAAATATATGGTCTCATTATCATTACACAATTTTATGACAAGTTACGTAACTGTAGTTTCAATACTCGCAGAGTTATGACCCTTTGAATAACTTAAAAATTCAGCTTTTTTCGTCTTTTTTTTTCATCTATGTTTTAAAACTGCTATAGATATTCAAATGAAACTTCCTATAGTTACTGACAGTTGCCCTATAGTAATGCCCTGTCTGTCTGTCTGTCCATCCGTCCGTCCGTCCATCCATCTGTCCATCTGTCTGTCCATCTGATTGTCTGTCCATTAACATTTTTCGTGTTTTCAAACCTTCAAACGCATCATTTTCAATCTTTAAAGGAAATATCACAACAATATTAAACAATTTCAAGGCAAGTTACTTAACTCTAGCTGTAATACCCTGAGAGTTATTGCCTTTTGAAAACAAAAACAAAAATCTGCTTTTTTCGTCTTTTGTTTGCATCTTAATTTCAAAACCATTATAGATGTCCAAATGAAAATGAAGCTGAAGTTATTGACAGTTGCTATATAGTTATACCCTTTTGTTTTTTAATTCATAACTTACAAACCGTCAAATGCATCAACTTCAAACTTTAGATATAAGACGGTCACAATATCATTACACAATTACATGGTAAGTTACGTAACTCTAGCTACAACACTCTAAGATATATAGCCCTTTGAAAGAAAAATCCAACTCCTCTGATGGCACTGCCGGTACCCTAGTCAGTTTCACTGACAGCTCTAGTTTTTTTCTTATTTCTGCTCCAAGATATATCCTAGCAGGCACGACGTCACACTGACGTCGGTGCAACGTCATGGCTTATGCAACGTCCCATCTACGTCGGTGCAACGTCATGACGTTGCAAAGACGTTGATTTGACGTTGCGCTTGCGACGTGTGCCTGCTGGGATGTTGTTGGTACTTATGGGAGTCGCCAAAAGAGGGGATTCTGACGAGCACCTACAACATATGTTTTGGATTTAAATAAGAGAAATATTACACATTTTCATAAAAAATAAGCACCGTATTTGAGATATGAAAGATTGCACTATGTCACACTGATTTGTTATCGTAAGGTTGAACTTCAACGGCTAAAACATATTTTTCATTACGAAAACACGCCTATATAATTTTGACCCGCTTGAACCCCACTTTTATATAGTAAAACTGGGGTTCCTGGGGGTATACCTTATTTTTCTTATTTTTGCTCTAAAATATAGATTGTGGGTACTCGTTAGAACCGCCTCGATGAGGCGGTTCTAACGAGTGCCCACAATCTATATTTTGAGCAGAAATAAGAAAAATATCACAATTTTTCATCATAAAATTTTCATTTTTTTCGGCGATAAAGGTGGCAATGTATTTGTATAGGCGTGTTTGCGTAATGTGGACCATGGAAATGTGTTTCATTACGATAACCAATCCGCACGACGGAGTTCCGATTCTATCACGTTTCCAAAATGGTTAATTTCCTAATGAGGGTTGTGTGTTTTTCTTATTTTAACTCAAAAGCTTTGTGGCTACGCATTGTGTTCTGAAAAATTAGGTGTTAACATTATTAAGCATAAAAATGTTTCTCTGCGTATCTGTACCCTTCAAATAAAAATCAAAAATGAGTTCCATGAAAATATTCATAAGAAAGAAGATGGGTCATACTACGTAGTTTCGGCTAATAAAGCCTCATCAGTGACCCTGTAATGACCCGGCAACGAAAGCCAGAGGAAGCATACTGCAATTTTGCGAATTTCGAATAGGCAGTCGATTCAAAGACTGATATAAATCAAAATGAGGTCCAAATAATTAAAAACCTGTCTAGAATTTGAGTCTAAACTAATAATTTATTTCTGATTTCTCAGAATATTCACGCTGATCTCAAAGGACCAAAAGTAAAATATAAACTGCGCTATGGTTGATGTACGGGGAGACGTTTTACGGCCGCCACACGGCACAACACCAGCTGCAGTGAAGGCAAATAAAAATCAAAAATGAGTTCCTTTAAGAGCAATGAAAATATTCATAAGAAAGAAGATGGGTCATACTACGTAGTTTCGGCTAATAAAGCCTCATCAGTGACCCTGTAATGACCCGGCAACGAAAACCAGAGGAAGCATACTGCAATTTTGCGAATTTCGAATAGGCAGTCGATTCAAAGACTGATATAAATCAAAATGGGGTCCAAATAATTAAAAACCTGTCTAGAATTTGAGTCTAAACTAATAATTTAATTCTGATTTCTCAGAATATTCACGCTGATCTCAAAGGACCTGCAACATATTTGAACATGTAAATCACACGATACTATTTGAGTCAGTTCAGTTCAGTCAATACTCTCGTTTGGGCGCTATTAATAACTTGGATATTGTTCGATTCTTTGACGTCTTCATTCGCCCTTTGTGAGCTTGGAAAACTATGACCCGTCCAGTCCTTCATACGAGTATTGTCTGTGCACGTTTTTCGTGTCTTCATCTTTTTCTTGGTTCTTGCAGAATACTTTTAGCGCCATGGCTTAGGATCTTCAGATTTGACCATACTATTTCCAAGGCCTGGAATGTCGTAGCATCTCATTTCCAAGGTCTAGTCCAGAGATTATAAGACTTCCAGTCACAGCTCAGCTGAGAATGGAATTTATAATGCTCAGAAATATGAAACGACAAACGAATGTCATTTTCATGTTCAGATCAGCACAAGATTGGTCCTGCTGTAAATTGTAAATTGTTGGCATTTTAAAATGTATGAGCAAGTCAAATTTCCATGGAAGTGAGTTCAACATGATAAAAGTTTGTTAACCTCAGACCTTTGGATTTTTTTCTCAAGCACTGCAGTCAGAGTCTAAAACACACAGGCGTATAAGACGGTAAATGTAGCTAGGGCGCATCGCCTTTATATTTTCTTGTCTTTCCAGAGTAGAAGTAAAACTAAGATCAAGAATCGATACAATTAACTTACTCCAAATCTGTTTTGCTTATGCTGCAGTAGTCTAAGCAATCCTAGTCATGATCTCTGCCTTCGATACCTTCTCATATATGCTGGGACCCAAATATTCGAAACTTTCAATGTTTCCAGCCGATTTCCATCCGCTGTAGGCAAAATTCATCTGGGTTCGTCTTCAGTTTTGTCTTTTCAGGCCAAATTTCCCTTTGTAGGCCTTGAGTAAGCACATTGGAAAAGGGACCTTATATCATAGAGAAACAACAAATTGCTCAGGCTAGTTTGCGACTGTGCCTAGTATTGCCAGAATTGTGCTGCTTGCAGACATGTATATGAGGCATTGAGGTATACTCGTGCAAGAATGTAAGAATCTTACACGTGTATGAGGGGTGGATAAAAAATCTATCCGTATGGCCATTGTCTGGCATCACGAGGCTTGGCGAGTGATGCCGGACTGTGATCCCGAGAGACAGATTTTTTCTATCTACCCTTTACACAAATGTAAGATTCTTTCTCATACATACCCTGTACATGTATTTGTGTGAGTGTTTTTCTTATAAAGCAGTCATTTCGATTTTCGACGTCCGCCATATTTTTATGACAATAATGTGGCGTTTTGACGTCCCTGTACGTGCAGTGACGTTAAGCTTAGCGGCGGTATACGTAAAGTCCTATTCAAATAGTGCATACCAAACACGTGAAAATTCTCGATTTTTATCCTCTCCCTGGGTAGGATAAGAATGTCTATCCCAAGGTTGTCCAGAATTTCCTTACATGGTGTGCCAGAATTTAAGAATCTTATATAGGTGTGAGGGGTGGATGGAAAAATCCGTCCCAAGGGTCACTGTCCGGCATCACGAGGATTGCCGGGTGATGACGGACAGTGATCTCGAGGGACGGATTTTTCTGTTCACCCCTCACACCCATGTAGGATTCTTTTTCTAGCATAACTTTCATTTCTAAGTGCGGATAAGTAATGCTGCAGCCACTTACCGACGTCCGCCATATTGCGATGACACTACAGGAATGTTTAGTGACGTCACGTAACATGATGTAACGTCAACCTTAACGACGGCGCATATGAGGTCGTATTCAACCAGTTTATTTATCAAACACGCGAGAATATTCGATTTTGGGTAAGAGCACCAAGGTTAGAACAGAATTTCTGTCCCAAGCTTTTAGCTATTGATTTCCCTATCTGGTGTACAAAAAGATACGTGTCCAGCCCGGTTAGTTGACTGCGGTCGCACATTTGAAGGATAGAAATCAGTGAATGCTAAAGACGAATTCTCGTTGGTGGGTCCATTTTATTAGCTCGAAGAAAACGACGTGGTATTGTCATAGCTCTGGCGTCGTCTGCGTCGTCGTCGTCTGCGTCGTCGTGCAAAAACTTGGACATTTTGTAATATCTCTGTCATTACTGAACATATTTACTTGAAACTGGGACTAGTTGTTCATTATGAAAAAGGGAACTCATACCAATAGGTGAGGTAACCCTCAAAATATTTTTGGCACAGTTATGCCCCTTTTTCAACTTAAATTTTTGCAGCCGAGCGTTGGCTCTCGCATGCGGTGCTCTTGTTTATTTATTTGTGTTTTTTTTTCGGGGGGGGGGGGGGCTATTGTTTATCAATCGAGCCAAAGTTAGTTAGCGCAGAAGCTTTTCGTGTTGATGTCCACTTTAATTATTAATGCTTTGTAGGGAATCCAGGTAACTATCATTTATAGAAATAGCCGTATTATTCTTATCAATGTGATGTTTGAATGCTTTGTAAGAGGGTAACCTATAGAATCTGGACTTGAATCATGTGTTGGGTTTGGCAAACAGTGTAGACTCTGATCAGACGCCACAGAACGTGGTGTCTGATGAGGGTCTACACAGCTTGTTTACAGTACAGGAATTAATAGATTAAATGAAACATTCAGAGGTCCATTTTAGGACTATTTTTTCATTCATCGATTCACCAGTGACAGTATTTTGTGACACTGCGCAAGTGAAAAACCTCCCTGATTTGATGTTTTATTTGCTCATTCTCTTTCAGGCATGGCATATGGGATGCTGACTACACTTCCTCCAGTCTATGGGTTGTACATGTCCTTCTTTCCCGTGTTACTTTACTTCTTTTTCGGTTCATCCAAACATCTTTCTATTGGTGAGTATAGCACTTTTATGCTGATGAGTATGACATTTCCTTGTTAATGATTTTGATGCCTTAGTTTTGGTGACTACTTACACTTTTCTGTTAGTGAGTATAACAGATTTCTATTGGTGAGTTTAACACTTTATTGTCAGTGAATAATACATCACCTTTCTGCTGTTAATTGAATATAACTTTTTTCTGTTGGTATTACTCGTTTCTGTTAGTTAGTATATCACATTCTTGTTGGTGAGTGTGAGTATGACATGTTTCTTTTCGGAAGAATAAACATCTTTCTGCTGGGTTTAACAGCTTTCCATCGGTGTGCGTATAAACGCCAATGTTTCTCAGTATTTTGTTTGTTTGATTCGAGATTTAGCATCCCCTTCAAAACTAATTTTAAGTCATTTTGGAGACGTTGCTTTCAATTTTGAGGGACTTTTTACCCGACATTGAGATGAAATGACATCTCAAGCCCGGTCGCCAAATGAAACCAATGGGTTTATATGCTTGGACTCGCGCCACTATGCCAGGGCAGGCTTATATTATACCTGAGAGCATGTGCGGTCGGTTTCAGTTCTGCGTGGAAGCACCATGCAGCCCAATCTATTTCTCCAAGCCCCGATGTACGGGGGGGGGGGGGCTGTTTTCGAGCAGAGTTGTTATAACTACAGTGAAACTTCAACAACTAGAACACGGATTTCTCGTGTACTCTGGTTTATTCAAACTAATTCTTCAGGCCCTAGGGAATTTGTCCAATAACTCCAGATATCTTCATATTTGGATATTTAAGGGAGGTTGTCCTGATTTTATCTTACAAAGATCTGCTTGCGTACTCATCATAATCGCCTCGATGAGGCGTATTCCAGTTACAGATGTTCGACTGTAATACTTATACGTAACTATAACAGCTACACCGGTTGCAAACAGTTGATTACGCCCCTTTCATATATGGAATCCACCGTTAATCAGGGGTGGGCGAAACGCCAGACCGTTTTTTTTTTTTTTTCTTCTTTTTTTCTCCTATTACTGCTACTCGCTCACATCTGAGTATTACGAGCAGGATTGTCTGGGTGGTAACCAGTACAGTTCGTTGAAGTACTCAGCGACTCAGAGTCGCTATCCCATAAATGAAGCTAAAACTCAAAGCGCAAAAACTTATGAGACTCGTTGCTTAGCGCAAATCTTCGCCTGGTGCTGTTCGCGATTTCTTTATTTATTTTAAGGCTTTATGCACTGCCTACAACAAGTTGGTGATCTAGAGTCATGTCTATGTAATATTAGCAGTGTCATTAGAAAACCTATTTTTCAAAGATGCAGATCAGCCTGCCCTTCCGCGAAGTCTGTTGAGTACTTTGGCGTACTGGATAGTTCAATACCTCTAGTCTCTCTATTAAACTTTTCAAATGGCTCACTAAACTGTGTAGCTGAACAGTCTGGTTTGTGTAGAACCCGAAAATATTTTTTCATGTGACGAGCATTTATAATTCTCTAGCATTACGATAACTCATCTGTGCGACATATTGCATTTTGTCACATCTCCGAAATGGCTACTTTTCTGATGAAAATCTGTGGATTTTTTCTTATTTATACTTCAAACATAGGTTGTGGTTGCTCGTTCGAACCGCCTCATTGAGGCGGTTCTAACGAGTACCCACAACCTATGTATTGGAGCAGAAATAAGAATAATAATGTATACCCCGTAAACCCCAGTTTCCCTATATAAAGTCGGGTTTAGGGGGTGTTAATTTCACGGACTTGTTCACGTGATGGTAAGAAAGTCGTTCTCTTTACGTAATTTTACTTCTCCGAACACAGAACCGTTTCATTTAGGATTCGGATCATAATGTATACCATTGTAACCCCTATAATGCAACGTCATTACATCGTATCCACGTTAATGCGACGTTGCTTAGAGGGAACGTGTCCGCTGAGATACTTCATGTTCCATCTCTTTGCCCAGGCTCGTTCGCTGTCGCGTGTTTGATGATCGGGGCTACTGTTGAGAGAGGGTATTCGATAACACCTGCCGTTGGTGGGAGCCCCATTGCTGTGGGAGGTACCAACAACACGAACGACACTTTGATCACCACAACAGCTGTCTACAATGTTACATCTAACAACACGGGTGGCCTTACAACACAGACTAGTGGTCAAACTGAAGCTGGGTCTGAGGATGGGACTGATATGCCAGCAGAAGAACTTCAGATACGACTCAGTTACGCAATGTCTCTCTCCTTTGTGGTTGGGGCCATACAGGTATGTCATTACGATAACACACCCGTGCGAAGTAGTGCATTTTTCAGGGGCCAGTTGTTCAAAGCATCGTTAGCTTAACGAGCTCGTTAGTGGTCATATTGTTAACTGTTCTAGCAAGTTTAAAATTCAAAATTTTGGTATTTTTGCTGAAAAAATGTGAGCAGCTTTTGCGAATGCAAAAGCTGCTCACATTTTTTCAGCAAAAATATTAGCATATTTGCCATAATAAATGATCAAAGTTTTAACGATACGTTAACTAACGACGTCGTTACTTTTGAACAACTGGCCCCAGATCTCCAAAATTGCTACTTTACTGATGTAAAGTAGAAGTAAAATAAAGATCAGGAATCGATACAATTAACTTGCTCCACCAACCAAAGACACCAAAGGGAAAGAAACAGAGACATGAAGCGACCAGACCATAATGGAGACCTAAACAAAGGAAGGCCATAACGACAGTCACTTTCCCACAAAATGGCCAAATGGCCATCCAAAATAAAAAGACACAAGTGATACACACAGTAAGTAACAAACAACAACATATATAAACCGCCACAAATGAACCGCCTTGGAACGGTCAGTGGAAAGAATTCCACTGGGGGGCTTAAATCGATTTTACATGGCCATAATCCTCGCCCTTACCGTAAATCCGTGATATTTTTCTGATTTATACTGCAGCCATAGGTTTTGGGTTCTCGTTAGAACCGCCTCATTGAGGCGAGGCGGTTCTAACGAGTAGCCATAACCTATGTCTTGGAGCAGAAATAAGAAAAATAATGTATACCCCCGTAAACCCCAGTTTTCTCAATATAAAGTGGAGTTTAAGGGGGTGTTCATTTAACGGACTTGTTCACGTGATGTCTGGCCCTGCCGTTAGAAAACGTTTTCAGGCTCAATTCAGCAGAGAATGTATTTTATCGCTCATAAATACTGACATTCAAACAAATCAAGCAGATTTCCAGCTCAGTTTTAAAGTGTCAACAATAGTTGGAATTTAAAAATTTATGAGCAGGTAAAACTCCATGCTCTGAAAATAAGTCTGTAAAATAGGGACCTTGAAACCCTGCTGCTACTCGTATAAAAGAAATGAACACATATTTAACCCTTTTTGTACCAAATGGAATCTTCCTCTTTATATATAGCAGGAGTCCATTTCAAAATTTAGGGCTGTCAGGTTGTGTTTTCTTCAAAATTTATTTGGAAAATGACTGAACTTTAAGCAAACAGTGGAGGCACTGATCAGACGCCGCGTTCTGCGGCGTCTGATCTGGGCCTGCACTGTTTGCCAGGGTACCCGTTTTGGGGTTTCTAATGGGTTAAGGGGTTTCTTGCTTGTTTTCTTTATTGTTAGTTTAACACATATACACACAAAATTGCCAAACTCTATCTATCTATCTATCTATCTATCTATCTATCTATCTATCTATCTATCTATCTATCTATTCTATCTATTCTATCTATCTATCTATCTATCTATCTAGACCGCTATTGGATGCCACAGAATGCGGTATATGCGTATCTTATCTGGGTCTACGCAGTTTACACTTGTTCCATTTTAGCATTGGAAAGGAGGAATGTTAAAATCCCAAAGGATCATATAGGCAAACAGTGCAACGCCAAATCAGAATGTGGCGTCTGATAAAGGCCTCCACTGTTCATAAACTTCAACCATTTTCTAAAAGAAATTACTAAAATTACTCAAGCTGATACCCCTTAATTTTGGAATGGACTCTCGGAATATTTAAGTCAGTACAAAAGGGTTACCCGAAAAAAAAAATAATCTGAATTTTTTTCCAATAATTATATTCTAGTATTTGAAAAGAACCAAAAAAGCATGACTCTGCTTTCGTTCCTATCCTATTGATTTGTGTAAATATTGTATTGCAATGTCATATTGCTGTTGAAATAAAATGTTTTAAACCAATAAGACGATTCTAAGAAGTACCCACAACACAAGTTTTTGTTGTTGTTGTTGTTGTTGTTCATTACGATAACACACCCGTGCGACATAGTGCATTTTTCACATCTCCAAACTGGCTACTTTTGTAAAGAAAATCCTTGATATTTTTGTCTTAAATATTCAAAACATAGGTTGAGGGTACTCGTTAGAACCGCCTCAATGAGGCGGTTCTATCGAGTACCCACAACCTATGTCTTTGAGCAGAAATAAGAAAAAAAATGTATACCCCCGTAAACCCCAGTTTTCTCTATATAAAGTGGGGTTTAGGGGGTGTTCATTTCACGGACTTGTTCACGTGATGTGTTGTAAGAAATAAGAAAAAAAAATCTTTTAGTTATCCTCGTTACTCCCCCATAGCTGGAGCTGTGATATTTGTTACATGTGAATTATGGCCCCAGCCCATTGGGGCTTGAAGAAATAAATGGGCTGCATGGTGCTTCCACGCAGACCTGAAACCGACCGCACACAAGTACTGGTAAACTGCTTAGAGGATCTAAGCCTGTCCAGGTAAAGCGGTGCGAGTCCGACGGTCCATGCTTATAAACCCTATTGGTTTCATTGGTCGAAGGGCTTGAGATGTCATTTCATCTCAATTTCGGGTAAAAGTCCCACAAAATTGGAACCAACGTCTCCTAAATGACCTATACAGTGTTGACGAAGACGTTAAACATCCATTCTAATGCACTTATTCAGTTGTTAAGTTAAAAACTGTACTGTTTTTGCACAAGGCGGCAAGCGCGGTGAGGTGCGTAAAACCAGATGACAACCAATGGAAAGCGACTTTACATGATGACGGCGGATTTCCGACAGTATATCGCAGAATATACTGTCGCAAATTTTTGACGTTATCCAATCAGACGTCGCGTTACATACGCAAGTGCATTAGAATGGGGATTACTGTATTGAAAATTGTCATTTGGGGAGGTAAATCGTCGGTTTTACGGTCGCAAATTACGTTTTACGGCTCCGCTAACGCGTCGCCGTAAAACGAAATTTCCGACCGTAAAACCTCCGATTTACCTCCCCAAATGACAATTTTCAGTACAGTTATCCCCTAAATCAAACAAACAAATACATGTGAATTACCCATATATGACAATGGAGTCTCCGCTTAAATAAGTTTGGATTGGTCCTTTTCCAGTTATAGGGGTACCAGATTTGCCTTATTTGAGGTAGATTTTACAAAAATGTGTGTTCTTTAAGCACATAGTGTAGACGCAGATCAGTCGCCGCGTTCTGCAAGAAGGGCCGCTTGGCATACGTAGGTTAAAATTAATGCCTTGACTACCGATAACTCGTTTACCTGTTCTTGAATCCCGAGAGATTTCTTCTCTTAAATCCAGATAAAAATAATGATTGATAATTTAGTTTAGTGGTCCTTAGGAAAACATGTCTGTAAGAAATAAAGGCGTCCAACATGGCGTCAGAAAAAGATAAATATCAGGTAAAAATGATAATATCTTTATTATTTCTGCTTTCAACATAGATTGTGGGTGCACCTATGTATTAGTGAAGAAATAAGAAAAATAATTTATACCCCCTTAAACCCCAGTTTTCTCTATATAAAGTGGGATGTATTGGGGTCCTCACTTCACGGACATGATGTTAAGCTAATGGCCTCATAAACCAGGGATTCTTGGCTTCAAAACTTTCGAAGAGTTGTTGGTGGGACGTATGACTCGAACACAGAAGGCATACTATATTATTTATATACTTAAAATTATTACTGTACTCGGACTTACCAAACAGAGAGGTCGGCTGGGAGCACGTCCGTCTTGGATGGAGTCCAGAGGCAAAGAGAGCGACCCAGTCCATCGGAAGAGCTGGCGTAGGTTTCCGAATACCTCCGGAAACGCCCGAGCACTGTCGTTGTTGTTGTTGTTGTAGTTCTTCCACAGAAGGTCAGCCTAGAGGCGTATCATTATTACCATTATGCCTTCTGGTCTGGTGCTGTGAGTAACCCTCAGTGGCTCGAACCTCAACTGTCTCGAAGACATTTTCATGGTCTCCATCATGTCAACACGTCAATGTAATGAACTCCCCTCTAAAACCCACTTACATGCCTGTATTATAAAGAAAACTGGAGTTAATGGGGCTGAACATTATTATTTTTTTTTCTTTTTTTTTTCTCCAATACATAAGTTATGGGTACTCGTTAGAACCGCCTCAGAGAAACATCTCTGAGGCGGTTTTAACGAGCGTCCACAACCTATTTTTAAGTACAAAAAATAAAAAATGCCAAATTTTATCAAAAAAAAATAACTGCTTCGGGATATGAAAGAATGCACTTTATCACATATGTTACCCTCTTTAAATAAAGTCGATTATTATTAGGAGTATTATTATTAGACACATGTGTTATCACATTGCGAAGGTGTTCGAGTCATGGAAATTTGAATAGCGAAAGCAATTCTTTGGAACAAAAAGTGATCTTATATGGCCATGCCTGCTACAGTACATGTACATAATGCTGAATATTTTTAGATACTGAAAGGCACTAAAAATCGATATGTTTTCATTACTTAGCTTTTGATGGGCGTCACAAGACTCGGGTTTGTCACTGTTTACCTCTCCGACCCTCTCATCAGTGGATTTACCACCGGAGCGGCATGTCACGTGTTTACAAGCCAGATTAAACATATATTTGGAGTATCGACCAAGCGATACAACGGAGCCTTCAAACTGATCTATGTAAGTAAAACACGACATTACCCAGCCAGCAAGGAATACCGGGACAATGTCGGGGCTCATCGGAGTCTAACTGTTGGTTTTCTTTTGCTCCAGCATTTCAGTGGTTTCTTGCTGTCGAGTCCTCACCGTTGTCTCACCTCTGTGGTTCTTTGATTTTTGTGCTCACGGAGATGTTGCACTGATGAGTTAGGAGGCCTTCATGCGGACTGAACAAATTATTTGTCTAAATCGCGACGGAAGTAAGGGCGAGGATTGTGGCCACGTAAAATCGATTTAAGCCCCCCAGTGGAAATCTTCCACTGACCGTTCCAAGGCGGCTCTTCTGTGGCGATTTATTTATGTTGTTGTTTGTTACTTACTGTGTGTATCGCTTGTGTCTTTTGGTTTTGGATGGCCATATAGCCATTTTGTGGGAAAGTAACTGTCCTTATGGCCTTCCTATGTTTGGGTTTCCTTTATGGTCTGGTCGCTTAATGTTTGTATTTCTTTCCCTTTGGTGTCTTTTATGGGTGGAGTAAGTTAATTGTATAAATTCCTGATCTTTGTTTTACTTATACTCTACAGCAGTACGACGTGAGGTTGTCACGTCGTAAAGATGTCGTTTCGACGTTTGTCTGCTGTTTTGTGCCGGCTGGTTAAATACTGATCTACAGTAAAAATCACATTCTCATGCACTTGTGGAACAGAAGAGAGCTTTATTTGACCACAACTAAACATCATCCGATATTTAGACCACTCCACTATTTAGAATACCATTTTCCAGTCTCAAATAAGATTTCCATCATTTTTGCATCAACTTTAAGACCGCCCCACTATTAGCAAACAAGCTTTACTGTAGAGAGTCTGAAACTAACACATTTAGGCACCCAAATCTCGCCTCGAGACTCGTACAAACTTCGTAAGAGATGCCCACCATCTAGAAATTAGACAGCTCTAGGTCAGTTTTCTTTGATAATAGTCAGTTTTCTTGTATGGTCTTTTGCGATGTTTCAAAAGCTTTTGACCGTGTATGGCATAATGGTCTCTTATTCAAACTTAAACAACATGGCATCAATGGTACACTTCTAAACTGGCTTGCGGATTACTTAAGTAATAGATCTCAGCGGGTGTTTGTAAAGTCTAGCTTTTCGAGTAAGAAGCCAGTTAATGCTGGAGTGCCCCAAGGTTCAGTGCTAGGACCCCTCTTATTCCTAATATACGTAAATGACATTTCAGATTCTCTGCTCAGCTTAACCAGACTCTTCGCAGACGACAGCTTTTTTTGTTTCAGCTTCATCGATAAACGATTTACAAGGCATCATTAATCACGACTTAAATATTCTATCAGTATAGGCAAAGCAGTGGCTAATCAACTTCAATCCTCAAAAAACTGAGGTTGTGTTATTCACTCTTAAAAAATTTGAACGTTTTCCTCAAATCTTATTTGATGGCGTGTCAGTTAAATTTGTGACAGACCACAAGCACTTAGGTCTTACTTTAAGTAACAATGGGCAATGGCACAAACACAATGAAAATATTATTAACAGTGCATCCAAAATTATTGGAATAATGCGAAAACTCAAGTATACCTTTCATCGTATAGCCCTTAATCAGATTTATATTTCGTATGTTTTACCAATATTGGAATATTCCTCAGTAGTTTGGGACAATTGCACCGCCCAAGACGCGAATATGCTTGAAAAACTGCAAAATGAAGCTGCCAGAATCGTTACTGGCTTAACCAGGTCAGTCTCATTAGATTGTCTTTATAAAGAATGTGGATGGGTCCCACTGAGCACAAGACGCAAAGAACAAAAGCTAGCTTTCATGTACAAACCAGTAAATGGTCTTGTCCCTGAGTATATATCAGATTTAATCCTTCCATATGTTGGAGAAACATCTAACTACTCCCTGCGCTATAACAACAACCTAAATATCCCCTTTACGCGCACAGAAATATCCCGAAAATCCTGCATCCCTTCGTCTGTTGCTTTATGGAACACTCTCGATGAAACTATCCGTTCTTCTGTTAGTGTGTCAACATTCAAAAGTAATATTAAATCGCTACGTCCCAATATCAGTAAAGTCCCTTCTTACTTTCTCTGTGGCGACAGATACTTATCAGTGTTACACGCAAGAATTAGAAACAGATGCAGTAATCTTAAACAGGATTTGTATTTGAATCATCTCAGTATAAACCCTTTCTGCAGTTGTGCTGAAGTTGTAGAGGATGCAGAGCATTTCTTTTTTATTTGTCCACACTATTCAGACAAGCGCATTTCATTGTTTCACTCTACTCATAACTATCATCCTCTAAATGTTCAAAAACTTCTCTGCGGTGACGATAACCTGTCAATAAAGGAGAATACTTCTCTTCTCCTTTCAGTCCAAACCTACATAAAAGTTACTGGCAGATTTGCTAATACTGACCAGTAATTTTCTTATTTTATATTTACGCCCCTGTTTCACGTTATTTATTTGTTTATTTATTTATTTATTTATTTATTTATTTATTTATTTATTTATTTATTTATTTGTATGCATCGTTCTCTCTCTCTCTCTCAGGTCGTATTAAGTGTATGCTTATTAATGTTGCTTCTTCCACATTCTTACTTTACATGTTTTATTTTCCTTAGTCTTATTTCATATTATGTTATATGATCTGAATCCTTATATATCCCCATGTCGCGTGAAACTAATATATTAGTTGTACCTATGTAGGGGAAGGGCCGTAACTAATGTTGTGAGAACTTGTGGCCCAACCCCATTGCACTGTTTATATGCAATAAAATATGATTAAACTAGCTCTAGGTCAAGACAGGCACATTCATACCAAAACGGCTTTACAAAACCAAACCGAATTAAATCCTCTTACTGCAGAAACACAACAAAAATTAGTCGAAATAATTGTAGAGCGTCCATATTAACAAAACATGCATCAAACGCCGAAGTTTGAGCTCGGTAAATATTCGAAACTACGTCAGTGACGCGCTATAAAGGGACTGAGACATACCGCACCGCACTTGGTCCTACGACTTACCGGAGCACTTACTGAAGTGGAAAGAGCTTCTCGACGATAAAAAGCCATCGTGAATACAATATCGTTTTCAGTTTACCAGACAGGATCCGTAAAAGCAAGTGCTGAAGTGGAATTAGTTTCTACCTCCGTCTCGATTTAGACAAATACTATGTTCAGTCCGCATGAAGGTCACCTAATTCACCAGTGCAACAACTCCGAGAACACAAAAATCAAACAACCACAGAGATGAAACAACGGTGAGGACTTGACAGTAAGAAACCACTGAAATGCTGGAGTAAAAGAAGACCAACAGTTATACTCCGATGGGCCCAACAAGAGACAGAGCATCAGGCACCAACCAATATTACATAAAATTGAATTCTATCTAAATCTCAGTTAACATTTAAGCTGGAACCGGCATAGAATCTGAGACCTGACCCAACGGCGTGTTGTAGAAGTGATATTTATCCATAACCTATATAATATTAGTAAAAAGTTGGACTGGTCGTTATGGAGAAATATCTATCTATCTATCTATCTATCTATCTATCTATCTATCTATCTATCTATCTATCTATCTATCTATCTATCTATCTATCTATCTATCTATCTATCTATCTATCTATCTATCTATCTATCTATCTATCTATCTATCTATCTATCTATCTATCTATCTATCTATCTATCTATCTATCTATCTATCTATCTATCTATCTATCTATCTAAATGCTGTAGATCCAAAAACGGGGCCACGGTATCAGAAGAATTTGCTTTATTTAACTGAAGTTCTGTGGGGGGGGGGGGGTAAATCTGACTGATCAAACCATCGAAATAGGTATACCCACAATTTTTCTAAATAACTTAGTACCGAATCTAATATAAATATTGTCAAGTAGAAAGGTGAGGACATCACACACTTTCTGACATGACCAAAGTGAATAATTCTTATGCTCTTTAGAACTGAAAAATGTATTTCTGACATTACATGCAAGATAGAGAGAATCTTCTCTGTGAAAAGCCCATTCAATTAAATCATTTAGCTTTTCTTTTATAAGATTATGATGAAGTGTAGTGTAAAGAGTGGAAAAATCGTACCGCTTTAAGGTCTAATCCTGCCCAGGCAAAGTAGTGCGAGTCAGACCGTTCCTACATATTAACCTTTTTTGGTTTGTTTGGGCGGTAGGGAGTGAGATGTTATTTCTTCTCAATTTTTGGTAAAAGTCCCACAAATTTGGAAGCAACGTCTCCAAAATGACCTAAATAGTGTTGACGGGGACGTGAAATCTCAATTCAAACAAATAAACACATATTCTCAATTTCATTATGCCTTCATCTGTGGCAGAAGTGGTCCACAAAACAGTACATATGTATAAGAATCATGCTGGCGTTGAACGTGTAAAGGTACACCTTAAGGTGAGACCTTTTCAAGAAAAATATTCAGTCTACCTTACCGTATGTAATACTTCATTAATAGCAGAATATGTTATATAAAAGGGTTATCCTTTGGAAGCAAGGAATACACCACAGAACTGAAACATATGAAGGGTACATGTTTTCTGGGCCAGACTAGCTAGTTTCGACCAATTAGGCCTCATCAGTGACCCTCAGATATTTACAAATTCTACGATGGACTCAATGATCCCAAAGGACAAGAAAACTTCTGAGGAATGAAGTCATTCTGTGTAGCATACATTTACTTCAAAGAGAGGCGATGCACGGGATCAAAAACAGGATGTCACACTAATTGTTATGGTTGAAGAACGTCAGTTCCGTTCCCTTAAATTATTGGCTCACCTGAAGCTTAGCTTCCGGCCAGCTTAAGTTATGGCATGTTGTCCGTCGTCCGTCGCTAACTTGTCACCTTTTTGACCTCTCCTCCAAAACCATAGGTTCGATTGAGCTGACAGTTGGTGGAAGGCATTGGGGCAGCATTGAGATTCAGAATTGCTAAAGTCCTTCCGTTCCGATATCCAAGAAGGCCACAATGGCAGCTATGTTGAAATTCTTTCTTCCGATTCGATTTCAGAAATGACCGCAATGGCGACCATCTCTAAATTCTCCCAATGACATATCCTCCCGAACCAAAGGTCTGATCGAGCTGATACTCGATGGGCGGCAATGGCGCATCCGGGCGACATTTGCAAAAGTCGTTTCGTTTTGATATCCAAGATTACTGTCATGATGGCAGTCCAGAAATTCTTCAAACGAACCAAAGCATCGATAGAGCTGAAACTTGATGGAAGGCATCAAAGCGACAAGGCTCTTCTGTGGCGATTTATTTATGTTGTTGTTTGTTACTTACTGTGTGTATAACTTGTGTCTTTTAATTTTGGATGGCCATATGGCCATTTTGTGGGAAAGTAACTGTCCTTATGGCCTTCCTTTGTTTAGGTTTCCATTATGGTCTGGTCGCTTAATGTTTGTATTTCTTTCCCTTTGGTGTCTTTTATGGGTGGAGTAAGTTAATTGTATCAATTCCTGATCTTTGTTTTACTTCTACTTTGCTATAATCGTTCCAGTTCGATATCCAAAATGGCCGCCATTCTTCAAACGACATCTCCTCCCGTACCAAAGGTCGGATCGCGCGGAAACATAATGGGGGCGCTTTTTGAGGGGTTGGGGTGGGGTAGACTTGCTAAAACCTTTCCATTGCGATATCCAAGATGGTGGCCATGGCGCTATCTTGAAATTCTACAAACGTCATCTCCTCCCGAAACAAATGTCGGCTCATTGAGATTCAGATTTGCTAAAATCGTTCCGTTTCAATGTCCAAGATGGCGGCCATCCTGAAATTTTTCAAACGACATCTCCTAAAATGAGTATCAGATGAGTTGAAACTTGATTAGAAGCACTGGGGTGAGATGGAGATTCAGGTTTGCTAAAATATAAATAATTGCCGCCATCTTGAAACGATATCTCCTCCCAAACCAAAGATCCGATTTAGCTGAAACTTGATGGGAGGCATCGGGGCGATGATCCAGAATTGCTATAACCAATCCGTTCAAATATCCAAGTTGGCCACTATGGCGGCCAATTTGAAATTCATTAAAAGGACATTTCCTCCCGTATCGAAAGTCAGCTTGAGATGAAACTTGAGCGCCATCAGGTCAGAATCACTAAACGAATCCCATTTCGATATACAAAATGGCCGCCATGGCGGCCATCTAGAAATTCTTCAAACAAAATCTCCTCCCGAATCGAATAAGCTTCCATTCACCTTAACATGCTTTAAATATGGAAAATTGAAGTACGCTCTGTCATTAATATTTTGATATATGTCAAACAGGGGTCTAACCTTCGAGAAAAAAAGGAGCTATTTCTTTCCTTCAAGATTTGACCTCCATTTCGGTAGAGCTCAGAATACATGAAAACAAACAGGGAGTCACAGAAAGTTTGGAACGGATTGGTGCAAGTGGGGCGGATTGGTGAAGTGGAGCGGATTTGTGCAGTTATTAATTACTTAACTCATGATTGAGGAATTCCGGGTTCGAGTCCCACGCCAGGCGATACAACTAACCCACAGCTCACATCAGAGACACAAGGAAGTATTGAGGGTGACGCAGTATAGGGAAATAATAATAATAACAATATATTGCATCCCGTGAAACATATCTTAAAACTTTAACCCATTCACCTTATTTTGTGTTCCAGACTTACAGAGATTTCTTCAGTAACCTGTACCAAAGCAATTCCGTCACCTTAATGGGCTCCATTGTGTGTATAGCCTTACTTTACGGCGTGTCACGGTTCATCAACCAGAACCCAAAGCTCAAACCAAAAATGTTTATGCCTGTGCCCATTGAGCTGATTGTGGTAAGAAATATCTTTTTTGTATTATTTACTGTAGTCCGAGTATAAGTAGAAAGTGACGTCAAAGAGTATACCACCGTAGGTAGGTATTATAAGCTTACCTATTGGTGAGCTTATAGTATGACAAGGGTCCGTTGTCTGTCGTCTGTCTATCAACATTTTCAAATATCTCGCCTGAAACAACTGGATCGCTTGAAGTCAAATTTTATGTGGAATATTGTTTGGATAGGGGCACGAAAGTTTGTTCGCTTGGTCCAAGTCACATGACCAAAATGGCCACCATGCCCATATTAGGTAAAAATAAAAACCTTCAAAATCTGCTTCTCCGGAACCAGTCGGCCAATTGTCATGAAACTTGGTATGATGTAACATTGGTGACATTGGCCCATCATAGTTTGTTCAAATGACGAGCCTCGGATGACCTTGGCTTGTTTTAGGCGAATGCCAAATTTGGTCGCATAGAGTATTGTATGGGTAAAGATTAAATGAAACCACATGAGTATTCAAGGTCAAGATCACTGCAAGGCCTTTGCCCAAGGTCATTCAGATATGAAAATTAAAACTTATTTCCCCCAGAAACCATTGGGCCATGGGTAACCAAATTTAGCATCAAGAAAATGAAAATTAATTACGAATAGACTATATCTTCCAGCAGTGACCATCCTTAAATGCCATTTTCTCCGCTATTACTTGTTTTTTTTTTTCATAAAATTAATATCAAATAAAAATTAAGACATTCAAGTTTTAATAAGGTTTACTGGATGTTAATTACTTAAAAGATATTTTTGTTACAAATGAAAAACAGATTTTAGCACCGGTTTACTTTTATGGATTCATCTTTTAATCAATCAGCACGAAAGAGCCATTTTTATCTGAAAACCATCAGCAAGACAGACCCTTTAAAACTGTATCAGGGACTTTCTTTAAAATATCTGGAAAGAAAGATATAACAAGTTTATTTTTCTGTACCAAAATTAACTGGACACGCTGAACAAAAGCTTCATTTAAAGGCATTTATTCTTGATTATTGAGGACTATCATTTCATTGCATAATATTATGTAGCCCTCAGTGCTGACTGAAGAGAAGTCCTCTATCTTCAACAGGTTAGGGGTCTCCTTGGGAAAATTAATTATTTACTGAGATTTACATTATTGATTTTCCCCTTAAGTGCCTCAGTCAGGGGATTCAACAAGAGCTACTAATTACCCTATTAAGGGTTGCCTTTTATCTGCTATGGACGGTACACCACAGGGGGCAATAAAACAATTCTGAACACGCAGTGTATCCTTCTGTTACAAGAATAAATGCCTTTAAACAGACAACCAATACGAAAACACGCCTATATAATTTTGACCCTCTTGAACCCCACGTTTGTATAGTAAAACTGGGGTTTTCAGGGGTAAAACTTATTTTTCTTATATCTGTTCTAAAATAAAGATTGTGGGTACTCGTTAGAACCGCATTGATGAGGCGGTTCTAACGAGTACCCACAACCTATATTTTTGAGCAGAAGTAAGAAAAAAAATCACAATTTTTCATTGAAAAAAACCATCTGTTTTTCGGAGGAAAAGTTTACATTGTATGTGTATAGGCGTGTTTTCGTAATGCACACATTATACTATAATCTGTGATACATTATTGGAAATTAAATTCCAAAATTTGTATAAATTGGTCAAAAATAAAGGAGATGAAGCAATTCAAAGGCAGGGTTGAAAATCAAAAGAT
Source organism: Lucinisca nassula (assembly GCA_963580285.1). Classification (NCBI taxonomy): domain Eukaryota; kingdom Metazoa; phylum Mollusca; class Bivalvia; order Lucinida; family Lucinidae; genus Lucinisca; species Lucinisca nassula. The sequence goes on along the minus strand of OY757016.1, from coordinate 143,056,598 downwards.
AAAGTTCCAGGAAGGAAGAAAATTGGTTTCAACAAATAGAAGCTTCTTTTTCTTCTGAACGAGAGAAATCCCCACTCTAGTCATTACTCAGGATAAATAAGCAATGTTACTTCTTACAGTTGTGGTAGATTATAGTTAAATTGAATTTGAGAAAACTAAGTTAAGTATGAATTTCAACCAATGGACGCCGTTCAGACCAGTTATTCAATTATAACCCTCCCTTTTAGTTAAATGACCCTTTGTTTATCCATGGAAAATAACTCCTGGATATATCAGAAGGGCAGTAATAATTATTCCCTATTGAATACACACCAGAGTCAATTTATGGCCTAATACCGCGGTGTTGCCAGAAACATTGATTGACTGTGAAAATTTTATGGCCATTTAACACCATGCCTAAATTGATAGCAAAACATATCCAACCATTTGCTATTAAAATTATATTTCTTCAAATTTCTCGCTTATAAATGAGTTAGCGCATGATAAAATCTACAAGAGGTCTTGTCCGACCAGCGAGAACTCAGATCAGCCTGCGCTTTCGCGCAGTCTGAACAGAGTCTTCGCTGATCGCATGTTCGTATTATGGGCTAATATCTATGCAAAGAGACATAAGCATAAGGTCTTGTGATAGTGGATGGGTGCGCAGGTTGATTTGGGTCTGTGCTGGGCACACCAGTCTTTTTGTAGGTTTTGTTATGCGCCAGCTCATTAATACCATTACACTGCCAAAATTCTATGTTACATCCGAATGGTTAAATTGTCAATGAATATGCACTTTTAAAAATCTTTAAAACTGACAAATAATGGCCTAGTCTATCCTTTATATGAGTTTGGTCTCATGACCAATATTGCCACCATGTCCAAATAAGGTAAAAACCATCTAGAAGTGCTCTTCTACTGAACCATTGGGCCAGCTTTCATGAAAATTGGTCTGTAGCATTTGGGACTTGAGAGAATTTTAGTTTGTTCCAATGATGACCGCTTTTGTATGGTGGAAAAAGGCAACACCATGTAATTTTTTAAAAACTATTGCAGCCTGTGATCTGAAAATTGGTAGATGTAGTTAGCTAAACGAATAAATTAAACTACATGAGTATCCAAGGTCAAAGTTATACCCAAAGTCATTCCGATATGAAAATTAAAACTCATTCTTTTTCAAAACGGCCGAGCAATTTAAAACCCAAATTCTCATGATGGCTTTTAGAAACAAGTAAATGAAAATTGATTTATAAGAATTTAGTCACATTGCCAATATGGTCATCATGCCCATATATGGATAACACTTAAAAGCCTTCCTCTGCTGAACCAAATGCGTGATTGCCTTGAAACTGCTCTTCTGTGGCGATTTATTTATGTTGTTGTTTGTTACTTACTGTGTGTATCATTTGTGTCTTTTAATTTTGGATGGCCATATGGCCATTTTGTGGGAAAGTAACTGTCCATATGGCCTTCCTTTGTTTAGGTTTCCATTATGGTCTGGTCGCTTAATGTTTGTATTTCTTTCCCTTTGGTGTCTTTTATGGATGGAGTAAGTTAATTGTATCAATTTCTGATCTTTGTTTTACTTCTACTTAGTATGATGCATTGGGGACTCAAGCCAGTCATAATTTGTTCAAATGATGGCACCTGAATGGCCTTGTCCTACTTTAGGCCAGGTCAGCTTAAATCGAATAACCTTCCGTTTGGGAAAATGCCAAAACCATGCATTTCTCGTAAACCATTGCAGCCTGTGATCTGAAAATAGGTAGATGCAGTTAGCTAAATGAGTAAATGAAACTTTTGTTTGTTTGATTTAGGGGATACCTGTATTCAAGATTGTCATTTGGGGAGGTAAATCGGAGGTTTTACGGTCGGATTTTTTCGTTTTACGGCGACGCGTTTGCGGAGCCGTAAAACGTAATTTGCGACGGTAAAACCGACGATTTACCTCCCCAAATGACAGTTTTCAATAGAGTTGTCCCCATTCTAATGCACTTATTCGGTGGTTTAGCTAAAAATGTACTATTTGCACAAGGCGGCAAGCGATGCTAGCTGCGTAAAACCAAATGCCAGCCAGTGAAAAGCGACGTTACGTGATGACGTCGGGTTTCCGACAGTATATCGCAGAATATACTGTCGCAAATTTTTGACGTTATCCAATCAAACGTCGCTTTACATACATAAGTGCATTAGAATGGAAGTTAAACGTCCCGTCAAAACTGTATAGGTCATTTTTGAGACGTTGCTTCCAATTTTGTGGGACTTTCACCCAACATTGAGATGAAATGACATCTCAAGCCCTGTCGCCCAATGAAACCAATAGGGTTTATAAGCATGGACGGTTTAACTCGCACCACATTGCCTGGGCAGGCTTAGATCCTCTAAGCGGTTTACCAGTACTTGTGTGCGGTCGGTTTCAGCTCTGCGTGGAAGCATCATGAGCCCATATATTTCTTCAAGCCCCGATGGGCAGGGCCCATCTACGTTTTTGAGCAGAAATAAGAAACCCTATAAACCCCAGTTTTAAAATAAAAAAATTGGGGTTTGAGGGGGTCAAAATTGTATAGGCGTGTTTTCGTGATGCAACCAAGACTGCTAGAAAGCTCTTATCAACAATTTTAAAATGAAGTACAAATAACAGAATGATTTTGCTGAAAAACAACATTGTTATTAATTACGAATTACACCAGAACCACCGCTTTAAACTACGATAACACACCCGTGCGACATAGTGCATTTTTTCACATCTCCAAAATGGCCATTTTCCTGATGAATATCCGTGATATTTTTCTTATAAATACTGCAAACATAGGTTAAAGGTTCTAACGAGTACCCACAACCTATGTCTTGGAACAAAAGTAAGAAAAATAGTATATGCCCCCGTAAACCCCAGTTATCTCTATATAAAGTTGGGTATAGGGGGTCTTCACTTCACGTGATGGAACAGCTACCGGGGGCGAGGGAGGAACTTAAATAACTTTTCCTATCAGCAAATCTTCGCCCGCTGTTCCTCAAGGCGGACCTTACGAGTATCCCCAACCTTTGTTTGGAGTATATGAATAAGAAAAACATATAGCAAATTTTAAAAAGAAAAAAATAACCGTTTTAGAGATATGAATGCAGTATGCCACACAGATGTGCTATCGTGATGTTTGTTGTTCTTTTTTTTTTTTCAGGTAATACTGGGTACTTTAGTTTCCGCTCTGGCCAAACTCGACACACAGCACAACGTGAAGGTTGTTGGTAACATACCAGTTGGGTATGCCATTTCTGAATTACAACTGCTTTTTTTCCCCTTTTTGTAATTTGAGCCAGTACATGATAAAACTTATTTAACATATGCGAATAACAACGGTGCAGATCAGGGGCTAGTTATTCAAAGCATTGATAGCTTTACAAGACCATTAGTAGACAAATTGTTAACTGTTCTAGCAAGTACAATGTCTAATATAGTGTTATTTTTATGAAAAGAAAATGAGAGCAGCTTTCTCCTCACTTTTTTCAGCAAAAATATTAGCATATTTGCCACATTAAAATGTCAATGTTTACCCAAGAAAGCGAACACGTTAGTGATAGGAAGAGAATAAAAGACGTCAACCGACACACAAAATTAATGCAATAGACATAGTCTTTAAGAAAACTGAATGACCGCTGAGGACGATAAGCTGAAAAAATACTGGGGTCAGGCCAATTCCGGTCGCAAATATTCAACATACTTCTCGCCTTCAGTTCGCCAAAATAGCAATCCAGAGTTATGACAACACCATACTGAGGAAATAAACTAAGTATGTATGAATAAAGACTCGTGAGTCTAGAAATATATTCTTGCACACAAGATAATAATATTCGATATTTGCACGGGGTAAAGAAATTCTTATCTTACCCTGTGTATCTCATCCACCTTATATCACCATGTTGTGTACTAATGTACATGCCGACATGCATATGTACATGCGTGCCTGTGAGTGTATGTATGTATGTATGTATGTATGTATGTATGTATGTATGTATGTATGTAGTATGTATGTATGTATGTATGTATGTATGTATGTATGTATGTATGTATGTATGTATGTATGTATGGTTTATATGCATATATAGTTCTTGGTTAAATGATTCATTATAAAACATATCAAAAGTATCAGTCAATCATAACATCAATAATCAAAGCACTGACAGTGCTGATTGTGCGATGGTTTGTAAACTTTGGATAACGAAAGGCAAATGTTGCATCTGGCAAATGTTGCATCTGGTTAGTGGTTTTTAAAAATCAGGCTTAAAGAATATATTAGTTTAAATAGGGCTTCGACTGGGGGTCACTGATGAATATGTTCTATAAAAGGGTTATCCTTTGGAAGCAAGGAATACACCACAGAACTGAAAAATATGGAGTGTATATGTTTTCTGGGCCAGACTAGCTAGTTTCGGCCAATAAGGTCTTATGAGTGACCCTCAGATATTTTCAAAGTTCCACAATGGAATCAATGATCCCAAAGGACAAGAAAATATAATCTACACTATGATGTAGGGCAGGGAGACGTTTTACCGCCGCCACACATTCCCACACACCAGCTGTAGTGAAGTTAAATATGTTCTATAAAACGGTTATGCTTTGGAAGCAAGGAATACACCACAGAACTGAAAAATATGGAGTGTATATGTTTTCTGGGTCAGACTAGCTAGTTTCGGCCAATTAGGCCTCATCAGTGACCCTAAGATATTTTCAAAGTTCCGCAATGGAATCATTGATCCCAAAGGACAAGCCTAACTTGACTAAATTAGCTGATCTGACCGAGAATATTTGTGCTCTTGACGGTTTTCACGACTTTGATGATCCAAAGCAGTAATCTTGCAGAAGACATTAACTACATCTGGTACAGAGGGACTGTCATCAAAATTGTTTTTCATTGTTTATCATACTTTGCAAGTATTTAAGCTATATAAATTTATAACTGACATATACATGTTTGCAAGAACATCAGAAACTTAAAGCAATCAGAATCTGTTGCAAATAGTTTCTAAAGTTGTATCTTTCACTGTCTCTTATATTAACAAAGTATCAATAAAATGGTCATCACTTGATTATCCGTTACCTATCCCCATTTAGAACTCATATTAATAGAATATTTGCAGGACAGGAAAATTGCGTCCTAGGACAAATTGTCCCGGTTTTGTGACAGTTTGGGGTGAAACATCTCCAGCACGAAACGTCCTATTACTGCGGTAGTCACCGGTTTTACCCACATCCACTATTTTTGGAAAGATCTCTCCTTAAAATCCTACACATTCGATTGTGTATGCCCAAAAAGCACCAGCCAGTTTTACGTCGTCAAAGAAATGCGATAAGCTGTTTTCTTTAACCAAAATAACATCTTTATTGAAAGAAACATTCCAAAATAACATAGGTGTATTCTTAACCAGGGCAGATATAATTGAACTCTGCTATACTTTCCAATACTGAAACCTTTTTTACCCATTTTATACTGAATGGAATCTGATACCTAAATAAGCACAGGATCATTTCAAAATTTAGGGATGCCAGGTTGGCTTAACTATTTGCAAACAGCATGGGCCAGATCAGACGCTGCAGAAGACGGCATATGATTTGGACCTTTGTTGTTTGCCAGTTACCTGTTTTTGGGTTAAAACCAATACAATATGGGCATTTTGAAGTAAGACCAAAATTCACTCTCTTCTAATCACTATGGTGCGATGTTAACCATCGCCCCAAAAAACATGTCTTTTTGCCAAGAGATGACTTTCAGACAAGCTAAGGCTGGAAAATACACTATTAAATTTTTGAACCAACCAAAATATAGTTGAAACCAACATTTGGATGAGGTTCTCTTTCCCACTTCTGTTGAATATTTTCACTGTAGTCGCACCCGCTTTGAAACAGCTTTATGAAATAAGGACCAAATAAAAGTGAAGACAATGATCAGAATCGATACAATTAACCCACAACTCCCATCAGAGACACCAAAGGAAAAGAGACACAAACATGAAAGAACTAGACCCTAATGGAAACACCAATAGTGGAAAGCCAAAAGAACAGTCACTTTCCCACACAATGGCCAATTGGCTATCCAAAACAAAAAAGTATAAGCGATACATACACTCAAAGACAAACCACACCAAAAATACACCGCGACAGAAGAACCCCGTTGGAACGGTCAGTAAAACGAATTCCATCGGGAGGCCTAAATCGATTTTACGCGGCTGCCATTCATCGTTCTTACATAAAACAAACAGCACGAAACAACTGAAATAAACTCTGGCTTACAATTTCCATGTAGAATGGCTTGCTTCGCACTAATAATGTTTGCACCGACAAGTCTGCGTGAGCACCAAACTATGGCCGCTTCATAAAATTCATGCTCATGTGAAAATGTGTGTGTTTATTTCTGTGTCTGTTCTTTCATTCTGTTTTTCCATATATACTAACGTTAAGTTTCTTGTCAATTATTTCTCCGGAACTGTAAGAACATCGAACTTCTATGCAATTATCATACCGAACTTTTTCCTTCATAGGCGGCGATCGGAATAAGTCGTGAATTTCCGTTAAAACCTATCTGGGCGAGATATTCGAGTTATCTCCCTGTATACCACTGGGATCAAGGTACAGAATAGCCAATATTTTTTCTCTAGTCGCTGACCTCAAGGAATCATTAATCATATATCTGCAGATATGACACTTTGATCTACCTGTAGGTATTCAAAGGAGCGCTTAAGTAGTGCTCAAATCAAGGCTATCTAAATGTGAAAAAGACCTTCTAAAAGTAACAACCATGCCTTTTCATTTCGAGCCATCTAGTATGAACGAACATATTTAACATATTGAAGAGCTACATAATGTAGAATTGCTTAATAATAATAATAATAATTATAATTATCAATATTATTATTAGTAGTAGTAGTAGTAGTGTTTTTTTTTTTTATTATTATTTATTTTATTTTTTTTTTACATGTAGGATATGAGGTCTATATCTCTTGTCAGTGTCTTGACCAGTGATTTTTAATAAGGATTAAGGTCAAATATGATACGTGAAATCTCTTGACTCCGATCTTTTTATGCATTTGTTTTATCTATTTATTTAAATAAATAACGCCATGAAAAATATTGTTAGCCAATCACGAACACACGCCTATAAGACTCGATCAAGATGAACTCAGATTTTGTTTGTTTGTTTGATTTGAGATTTAACGTCCCCATTTATTAGCCGTAGCATATTTCTCAAACCTAGATAAATAACTATCCATTTTATCTTTACCCTCTTCAAAATAAGGTAACTTAGGATCCCGGGCATGAGCCACCTTCTCAGCTTTTTGCTTTTCCAATTCTAGCTCGAGCTTCGCTCTCTGCATTTCTAACTGATTCCTTAATTCTTGGTGCTGTAGCTCAAACCCATGTTTTATTTGTTCTAAATGGGCCTCACTAATCTCTTTTGCCTCCCTTTCAGTCTTAATGCGTGCCATATCAAGTTCCTTATTAACCTTCAACATAGCTAGTTCATGTGCCCTTTCCTTTTCCTTTTCCTCCCTTTCCTTTTCCTTTTCTTCTACTTCTAACTTAGCTAGTTCATGTGCCCTTTCCTTTTCTTTTTCTGCCCTTTCCTTTTCCTTTTCTTCAGACCTTAACCTTTCTAAATCCCTTTGCTCTTGCCTTTCTGCCCGCTCAATATCTTGCTGCTCTTTAACAAAACCTTGTAACTCCTTCCCCTCATAACCTAAGTCCTTTCCCATTTGCATTAAACGCTCCATTATTGATAACGTAAATCTCACGTTACTATCAAAACCACTATAAACTGATCAGTTATGATCAGTGATGATTGAATGGGCTTAACTAAAACGTTAAGATATGTGTTATACGCGTTAATCTAACTAAAACGTTAGTTATTAAAGCACACGCGATTTGAAATGTCAAATGCTTTCAGCACAGTATGACGTTGCGTACTGGTAGTCTAATATGACGTCATAAACCGACGACGTTTACAGTAAAATGCTACAATCCGAAGTTTTATCACATTACAAAACTCCGATCATAACAAGTCACCATTAATGTTTCTATTACGTCATACCTAACCTCAAGCCACAGCGTAAATATTAACGCTACCGTTATGTCAACGTCAGTAAATTGTTAACGTCACTACGTCAGAACCAAGTGTGGGTAAGATCAATTAGTAACTCCAGTTTAACTTAGTAGAATGTCAGGTAACACAATTAAGTGGGGTCTACTTAAGTTTTTCGTTACCAAGAAAAAGTGGGGTTTGCCTTGCCTTCCTGCTCAGAAATTATCGACTTGTCAGTATCCATTCAGTTGAATACATGGGTTTCGCACTTCATCAACGCAGGAAGGAAGATTCAAGTTAATTTCTAAATGTGGCTGTCAATACATTTTTTTTTTTAAATTGATGATTCAGAGTATCAATGTGCTGTTCCACAGCCGGGAACACCAGCCAGAGATCAAATCCCACTTCTGACACCAAATGTTACATGTGGGTTTACGGCGTCCCGCAAACCCCCATGCTGACAAGACAACCGAGCGTGATCTCTGACAGGTGTACGGGCAGCTGTGGGGTAAGGCACAAGAAAGATGTTAAATGAATGACATGAATTATTTACAGTATCTACATACAACACTTACTAACATAAAACATCACAATTTGTTGCTTCTGTAGCCAACTCACGACGTCCGCTCCGAAGGCAAAACACTGTTCTGTGCTCGGAACGGGTGACGTGAATACCTACAGAAGCAAACAACAAAAACAACAACAAAAACAAAAAAAGAAACAACACAAGACGCGACTGGCCAGTTTATAACTTAGGGTGAATCCCCCACTCGCGTGACACTTCCTCTCGCGAACTAGTAGAACTAGTCTATCAACATAGTTGATAATCTTAGATTTAGCGATCACGTTTGCTGATCAGACGTTTAGTGATCGTCCAAATAACCTGCAGGTAAGTTGACCTCTTCCACGGTCTCACATTTGTTTACAACGAACAATGATTTAGAAGATTCTGCTTCTATCCTGGTAGGCGCTGATTACGGCGGTCTGTCCGCCCTTGCTGGACCCTAACGCCTAGCGTCGTACCAGTACCTGCTGCTATGAAGCAGGGAGCAGCAGGTCACACATTGTTGTGCCTTTCAATATACTTTCTATTTCCCCGTCACAATGTTGTGTTCACTCTTACAACTTGACCTGCTGCTAAAGTGTCCGCTTTTTCCAGGGTTTATATATCTATGAATACTACCGGAAAATCATGCCTTCTCTTATTACCTTGCTCAATTCGTGGCGAGGTGGAGATACCGGCCACAAACAAAGCCAGATAGCAAAATCGAGTAGATAATGGATTTGCGTTCAAATAGTACATTTCCCATAGGAAAAATTGATGAAACGACCCTATAATCAATGACATGACTCCTGTCAAAACGAACACCCACACAACACGTGACGGGAATAAAAATCATATATGGAACAATTTGGCGGTTGGCGATTTTTAGGCAAATTCTATAGGACTCGGCCTTTTAGCGGCCCCCTGTATTGTAAAAACAGCTCTCTATAAACCACTCATGCATACATCGTATGATATGTGCATGACTTGTTCATGGAGCCGCACAGTTTGCGTACCATATTTCACCTAAAATATTTCACTCGCACCGCCCTACCATATATCTACTAAAATAATTTAGATGTGCATAAGCACCAGAGAGGTTTCCTATTCCATCTCGTAACAAAGGTTTCCCCTTTTGGAGAAAAAACAATCAGAAATGTTTTTTCTTTGTGTATAGAGATGGAATAGGATGAACCTATCTAAACAAGACAGCTATTTACACAACAACCGTGCGAAGAATTACCTACTGAGGTAGTCTGCCCCCAAATTTTCCTGGCCCCGAATTGCAACAATCCGAAATCTATACGGCTGTAGTTTCATTGCCCAACGCATAATTCGAGGATTGAGAACTTTTGCTGTTTGCATATAAGACAAGGGCTTGTGGTCTGTCTCAAGCAGGAATTCTACTCCGTAAAGATACTTGCGAAATTTCTCAACACCCCAGATAATAGCCAAACATTCCTTCTCTATTACAGAATAGTTTTTCTCACGAGGCAAAAGTTTTTTGCTGGCATAAGCAATGGGAAGTCGTCCTTCCCCTTCAAATTCTTGGAGCAAAACGGCTCCTATACCAACATCAGAAGCGTCCGTCCGGAGTATGAACGGATTCCCATCATGAAAGATAGGAAGACGAAGAATAGGACTAGACGTGAGTCTATTCTTCAGGGTCTGAAAAGCCTTTTCATGATGGTCCTGCCAATCTGTGATCTTGTTTGGTCTACTTTTCTTAGTTAAATCTGTCAAAGGGGAAGCGATAGATGAGAAATTTGGAATGAAACGGCGGTAGAAACCAGCCAACCCAAGAAATGACTTTATTTGTCTCTTAGTAGAAGGTCGAGGAGCATCCTTTATAGCTTGTATCGTGTCTTCTTGCGGTCTTACTGACTGAGCAGCTACACTGTGACCAAGACATTCGATACTGCTATACCCAATCATACACTTGGAAGGTTTTGCCGTCAACTTGGCTGTCCTGAGTCTATCTAAAACTTCACGTAATGACGTCAAGTGGTCTTTCCAAGTTTCGGTAAAGATCCACATATCATCGACGAAGCTATCAACGTTAGAAAGTTCGGACAGAATCTTTCTCATCAACCTGCAAAATGTTGCTCCTGAGTTTACCAAACCGAAGGGCATAGTTTTGAATTGAAACAAGCCTTTGGGGGTTTCCAACGCAGTTAGGGGTTTTGCCTTAGACGTCATTTTTACCTGCCAATAACCTTTTGACAAATCTAATTTGCTAAAGTATTTGTGCCCCGACATTCTATTTATAACCTCCTCCATATTTGGCATTGGTTCTGCATCGAACTCCGTCACCTTATTAAGTTTACGGAAGTCAATGCAGAACCTCACCGAACCATCTTTTTTAGGGACACGTACTACAGGGGATGAGTATGGAGATATTGATGGCTCAATAACTCCTAAATCTAACATATCTTGAATTTCCTTTTCCATTACATCCCGTACTTTATATGGTATGGCATAACCTTTTGACCTCACTGGTTCCGTCGTCAGCAACTTTATGTCGTGTTCTATTTGGTCAGTTCGTCCTGGTACACTGGACAGTACGTCCGGGTATTCTTTTATCAACGTCTCTATTTCTTTACGCTGATCCTGCGTTAACATTTCTGAAATATTGACGTCCTTAAACGTCTCTGGTTGCTTTGCAGTAGGAAAAGCGCAATCTTCCAATGAGAATTCGTCAACGTCATCATTTTCAGTTGACGGAGTGAACTCTACAGAAAGCAAGCAATGTGACGTCACATTTTGACGTTCCACATATTGCTTCAGTATGTTAGCGTGATATGTGTTAACATTTCCATTGACGTCAATCTTATAATCCATTCTGTTCACTACCTCAACCACTTCATAAGGACCTTTCCATTGAAGCAATAATTTATTACTGTCTGTCGGTAGTAACAACAGTACTTTGTCGCCGACGTCAAATTTACGCGACCTCGCGCCTTTATCATAATAAGCTTTCTGCTTAATCTGAACCTTCTTTAAATTATCACGCGCTAATTTGCATGTCTGCTCTAACCGTTCCCTAAGCTCAATAACGTATTGATACGTCGAAAGAACTTGCTCATCGCGTACCTCTTCAGCCCATAATTCTCTTAATATTGCCATTGGACCTCTGACGTTACGTCCATATAACAACTCAAAAGGGGAGTATCCTAAAGACTCTTGTGGGACTTCCCTTACCGCAAATAATAAAGCTGGAAGATATTTATCCCAATCTTTTGGACGTTCAGCACACATGCGACGTAACATCTGCTTTAACGTAGCGTGGAAACGCTCTATCAGTCCGTTGCAAATTGGGTGTCTCGGACTACACGTTAACTGTTGAAGAGAAAGAAGTCTGCTGACTTCCTTCATTACCTCAGCAGTAAACTGTGATCCACAATCAGTCAACATTTCATCAGGAATGCCAACCCTACTAAACATTTCAATAAGCGCTTCCGCGACACGTTCCGTCTCAATACTCGGTAAAGCTATCGCCTCTGGATACCTTGCCGCGTAATCTATCATGGTTAAAATATACCGAGATTTCCTATCAGATCGAGGCTCAATTGGACCAACAATGTCCACTGCCACCCTCTTAAATGGCGTATCAATCAATGGCATTTTTCCTAGAGGTACTTTAGTGACCCGACCTTTCTGAATAGTTCTCTGACAAATATCACAAGATTTACAAAATCTAGCGACATCACCGCAAATACCGGGCCAGTAAAACTCAGTTACAACTCTATCCAATGTCTTCCTAATACCCATATGTCCAGACATAAGCTTTTCATGAGCCAGTTTCAACACCTTTCCTCGGAAACTTTGAGGGACCACAAGTTGGAAAGAGACTTTGTTACCCTTGGTGAACTCCCTATATGCCAAACCTTTTTTCTCAATAAACCTAGTTTCACCTCGGTTTAAACCACGACTCACAGTCTTGTTCCCAGATAAACCCTTTTCCTGATGTTTTCCAAAGTTGGATCATCAACCTGAGCTTGCTTGAAAGCCTCCTTGTCATCGTTAATGATCTGATCGGGAACCTTAAGTTTTCTGTAAGGCTTCTCATCCTGCCTAGTTTGAGACCTAGTTACAGCCGCGGCTGAGAAATGAGACATATCAGGAAGTTTTGATCCATCAATGTTACCGATAACCAAATCGTACAACGTATCATCCATACACAAAGCTTCAGTTTTCCCAGTGAAAAAAGGACAATCAATGTCAATCATTGCCAAAGGATACCTTTGTGTGGATTCATCAATCAACGTAACATTTGATTCCTTCCCTATTAACTGACTACCCGAAACCAAACTTCTCCGAACGACACAGCCTGTACACCCAGTATCTCTTAATACAACCACCTTTTTATTATTAACCAATCCTTGTGCCGTCGGTAACCTTGCCTTTAAGAAGTAACAGACACCTTCCCTAGTTTCCTTACTACACTCCTCCCTATCCGAAATCAAAGGATCACCAACCTTATTTTCAAAAATACTTCCAATCTCATCACCTTTCCTAGTTACTTCCGTCTGACAAAAACTAACTTGGTGTGCTGCGCCACGTGGTGTGCTATTATTTTTACCGCGTCCGCGAAAAGACCCTCTAAAATTACCACGACCACGTGTATAACCACGACCTACATTCTGCGTATTCTCATTCTTAACCTGAGAACCTTGAGTCTCTACGCGCGTGTTAAAATTTTCCTTAACACCGCTATCACCAACTCCAGTTGCTCCTACCTCTGCGCTATACAATTGTTTCCTGTCGGGGTTCTTAAAACATTTAATTGTTAAATGCCCCTTACCGCATATGCTACACTTGATATCCGGTCTACCCCTCGGTTTGTTCGAGTCAACTTTGTCCTGTTTACCCTGCGCCGCGCCTCTATTATCGCGTTGCCCCTTATTAATGCAACTATATACGCCCCGCGCGCTTCTGCAAACAAATCTGCCTCCCTAGCCATTTCATCTAAATTACCAAACTGTTTTGGCTTCAGATGTACATACAGTTCTCTATTACATGACTCCAGGAACTGATCCCTTGCCATGAAATCACAGACAGCCGGAAAAGATTTTTCTATCTTTGCCATATTAAGCCATTTTTCTAAATAACTTCTCAGTCTACTACTGAACTGTATGAACGTTTCTGATTTCTCGGGCCTACTATAACGAAACTGCTTCCTAAATCCGCGCTCTGTCATGTCAAAATTCTTTAATAAAGCGTCCTTTAACTTTTCATAATCCGCCGCATCCTCATTTGACAACCGGTCATATACATCAAGTGCGCGCCCTTTGAGCAATGCACTTAAATACGCGGCCCAAACACTCTTATCCCATTTATTAGCCGTAGCATATTTCTCAAACCTAGATAAATAACTATCCATTTTATCTTTACCCTCTTCAAAATAAGGTAACTTAGGATCCCGGGCATGAGCCACCTTCTCAGCTTTTTGCTTTTCCAATTCTAGCTCAAGCTTCGCTCTCTGCATTTCTAACTGATTCCTTAATTCTTGGTGCTGTAGCTCAAACCCATGTTTTATTTGTTCTAAATGGGCCTCACTAATCTCTTTTGCCTCCCTTTCAGTCTTAATGCGTGCCATATCAAGTTCCTTATTAACCTTCAACATAGCTAGTTCATGTGCCCTTTCCTTTTCCTTTTCCTCCCTTTCCTTTTCCTTTTCTTCTACTTCTAACTTAGCTAGTTCATGTGCCCTTTCCTTTTCTTTTTCTGCCCTTTCCTTTTCCTTTTCTTCAGACCTTAACCTTTCTAAATCCCTTTGCTCTTGCCTTTCTGCCCGCTCAATATCTTGCTGCTCTTTAACAAAACCTTGTAACTCCTTCCCCTCATAACCTAAGTCCTTTCCCATTTGCATTAAACGCTCCATTATTGATAACGTAAATCTCACGTTACTATCAAAACCACTATAAACTGATCAGTTATGGCCAGTGATGATTGAATGGGCTTAACTAAAACGTTAAGATATGTGTTATACGCGTTAATCTAACTAAAACGTTAGTTAATAAAGCACACGCGATTTGAAATGTCAAATGCTTTCAGCACAGTATGACGTTGCGTACTGGTAGTCTAATATGACGTCATAAACCGACGACGTTTACAGTAAAATGCTACAATCCGAAGTTTTATCACATTACAAAACTCCGATCATAACAAGTCACCATTAATGTTTCTATTACGTCATACCTAACCTCAAGCCACAGCGTAAATATTAACGCTACCGTTATGTCAACGTCAGTAAATTGTTAACGTCACTACGTCAGAACCAAGTGTGGGTAAGATCAATTAGTAACTCCAGTTTAACTTAGTAGAATGTCAGGTAACACAATTAAGTGGGGTCTACTTAAGTTTTTCGTTACCAAGAAAAAGTGGGGTTTGCCTTGCCTTCCTGCTCAGAAATTATCGACTTGTCAGTATCCATTCAGTTGAATACATGGGTTTCGCACTTCATCAACGCAGGAAGGAAGATTCAAGTTAATTTCTAAATGTGGCTGTCAATACATTTTTTTTTTTAAATTGATGATTCAGAGTATCAATGTGCTGTTCCACAGCCGGGAACACCAGCCAGAGATCAAATCCCACTTCTGACACCAAATGTTACATGTGGGTTTACGGCGTCCCGCAAACCCCCATGCTGACAAGACAACCGAGCGTGATCTCTGACAGGTGTACGGGCAGCTGTGGGGTAAGGCACAAGAAAGATGTTAAATGAATGACATGAATTATTTACAGTATCTACATACAACACTTACTAACATAAAACATCACAATTTGTTGCTTCTGTAGCCAACTCACGACGTCCGCTCCGAAGGCAAAACACTGTTCTGTGCTCGGAACGGGTGACGTGAATACCTACAGAAGCAAAAACAAAAAAAGAAACAACACAAGACGCGACTGGCCAGTTTATAACTTAGGGTGAATCCCCCAATCGCGTGACACTTCCTCTCGCGAACTAGTAGAACTAGTCTATCAACATAGTTGATAATCTTAGATTTAGCGATCACGTTTGCTGATCAGACGTTTAGTGATCGTCCAAATAACCTGCAGGTAAGTTGACCTCTTCCACGGTCTCACATTTGTTTACAACGAACAATGATTTAGAAGATTCTGCTTCTATCCTGGTAGGCGCTGATTACGGCGGTCTGTCCGCCCTTGCTGGACCCTAACGCCTAGCGTCGTACCAGTACCTGCTGCTATGAAGCAGGGAGCAGCAGGTCACACATTGTTGTGCCTTTCAATATACTTTCTATTTCCCCGTCACAATGTTGTGTTCACTCTTACAACTTGACCTGCTGCTAAAGTGTCCGCTTTTTCCAGGGTTTATATATCTATGAATACTACCGGAAAATCATGCCTTCTCTTATTACCTTGCTCAATTCGTGGCGAGGTGGAGATACCGGCCACAAACAAAGCCAGATAGCAAAATCGAGTAGATAATGGATTTGCGTTCAAATAGTACATTTCCCATAGGAAAAATTGATGAAACGACCCTATAATCAATGACATGACTCCTGTCAAAACGAACACCCACACAACACGTGACGGGAATAAAAATCATATATGGAACAATTTGGCGGTTGGCGATTTTTAGGCAAATTCTATAGGACTCGGCCTTTTAGCGGCCCCCTGTATTGTAAAAACAGCTCTCTATAAACCACTCATGCATACATCGTATGATATGTGCATGACTTGTTCATGGAGCCGCACAGTTTGCGTACCATATTTCACCTAAAATATTTCACTCGCACCGCCCTACCATATATCTACTAAAATAATTTAGATGTGCATAAGCACCAGAGAGGTTTCCTATTCCATCTCGTAACAAAGGTTTCCCCTTTTGGAGAAAAAACAATCAGAAATGTTTTTTCTTTGTGTATAGAGATGGAATAGGATGAACCTATCTAAACAAGACAGCTATTTACACAACAACCGTGCGAAGAATTACCTACTGAGGTAGTCTGCCCCCAAATTTTCCTGGCCCCGAATTGCAACAATCCGAAATCTATACGGCTGTAGTTTCATTGCCCAACGCATAATTCGAGGATTGAGAACTTTTGCTGTTTGCATATAAGACAAGGGCTTGTGGTCTGTCTCAAGCAGGAATTCTACTCCGTAAAGATACTTGCGAAATTTCTCAACACCCCAGATAATAGCCAAACATTCCTTCTCTATTACAGAATAGTTTTTCTCACGAGGCAAAAGTTTTTTGCTGGCATAAGCAATGGGAAGTCGTCCTTCCCCTTCAAATTCTTGGAGCAAAACGGCTCCTATACCAACATCAGAAGCGTCCGTCCGGAGTATGAACGGATTCCCATCATGAAAGATAGGAAGACGAAGAATAGGACTAGACGTGAGTCTATTCTTCAGGGTCTGAAAAGCCTTTTCATGATGGTCCTGCCAATCTGTGATCTTGTTTGGTCTACTTTTCTTAGTTAAATCTGTCAAAGGGGAAGCGATAGATGAGAAATTTGGAATGAAACGGCGGTAGAAACCAGCCAACCCAAGAAATGACTTTATTTGTCTCTTAGTAGAAGGTCGAGGAGCATCCTTTATAGCTTGTATCTTGTCTTCTTGCGGTCTTACTGACTGAGCAGCTACACTGTGACCAAGACATTCGATACTGCTATACCCAATCATACACTTGGAAGGTTTTGCCGTCAAATTGGCTGTCCTGAGTCTATCTAAAACTTCACGTAATGACGTCAAGTGGTCTTTCCAAGTTTCGGTAAAGATCCACATATCATCGACGAAGCTATCAACGTTAGAAAGTTCGGACAGAATCTTTCTCATCAACCAGCAAAATGTTGCTCCTGAGTTTACCAAACCGAAGGGCATAGTTTTGAATTGAAACAAGCCTTTGGGGGTTTCGAACGCAGTTAGGGGTTTTGCCTTAGACGTCATTTTTACCTGCCAATAACCTTTTGACAAATCTAATTTGCTAAAGTATTTGTGCCCCGACATTCTATTTATAACCTCCTCCATATTTGGCATTGGTTCTGCATCGAACTCCGTCACCTTATTAAGTTTACGGAAGTCAATGCAGAACCTCACCGAACCATCTTTTTTAGGGACACGTACTACAGGGGATGAGTATGGAGATATTGATGGCTCAATAACTCCTAAATCTAACATATCTTGAATTTCCTTTTCCATTACATCCCGTACTTGATATGGTATGGCATAACCTTTTGACCTCACTGGTTCCGTCGTCAGCAACTTTATGTCGTGTTCTATTTGGTCAGTTCGTCCTGGTACACTGGACAGTACGTCCGGGTATTCTTTTATCAACGTCTCTATTTCTTTACGCTGATCCTGCGTTAACATTTCTGAAATATTGACGTCCTTAAACGTCTCTGGTTGCTTTGCAGTAGGAAAAGCGCAATCTTCCAATGAGAATTCGTCAACGTCATCATTTTCAGTTGACGGAGTGGACTCTACAGAAAGCAAGCAATGTGACGTCACATTTTGACGTTCCACATATTGCTTCAGTATGTTAGCGTGATATGTGTTAACATTTCCATTGACGTCAATCTTATAATCCATTCTGTTCACTACCTCAACCACTTCATAAGGACCTTTCCATTGAAGCAATAATTTATTACTGTCTGTCGGTAGTAACAACAGTACTTTGTCGCCGACGTCAAATTTACGCGACCTCGCGCCTTTATCATAATAAGCTTTCTGCTTAATCTGAACCTTCTTTAAATTATCACGCGCTAATTTGCATGTCTGCTCTAACCGTTCCCTAAGCTCAATAACGTATTGATACGTCGAAAGAACTTGCTCATCGCGTACCTCTTCAGCCCATAATTCTCTTAATATTGCCATTGGACCTCTGACGTTACGTCCATATAACAACTCAAAAGGGGAGTATCCTAAAGACTCTTGTGGGACTTCCCTTACCGCAAATAATAAAGCTGGAAGATATTTATCCCAATCTTTTGGACGTTCAGCACACATGCGACGTAACATCTGCTTTAACGTAGCGTGGAAACGCTCTATCAGTCCGTTGCAAATTGGGTGTCTCGGACTACACGTTAACTGTTGAAGAGAAAGAAGTCTGCTGACTTCCTTCATTACCTCAGCAGTAAACTGTGATCCACAATCAGTCAACATTTCATCAGGAATGCCAACCCTACTAAACATTTCAATAAGCGCTTCCGCGACACGTTCCGTCTCAATACTCGGTAAAGCTATCGCCTCTGGATACCTTGTCGCGTAATCTATCATGGTTAAAATATACCGAGATTTCCTATCAGATCGAGGCTCAATTGGACCAACTATGTCCACTGCCACCCTCTTAAATGGCGTATCAATCAATGGCATTTTTCCTAGAGGTACTTTAGTGACCCGACCTTTCTGAATAGTTCTCTGACAAATATCACAAGATTTACAAAATCTAGCGACATCACCGCAAATACCGGGCCAGTAAAACTCAGTTACAACTCTATCCAATGTCTTCCTAATACCCATATGTCCAGACATAAGCGTTTCATGAGCCAGTTTCAACACCTTTCCTCGGAAACTTTGAGGGACCACAAGTTGGAAAGAGACTTTGTTACCCTTGGTGAACTCCCTATATGCCAAACCTTTTTTCTCAATAAACCTAGTTTCACCTCGGTTTAAACCACGACTCACAGTCTTGTTCCCAGATAAACCCTTTTCCTGATGTTTTCCAAAGTTGGATCATCAACCTGAGCTTGCTTGAAAGCCTCCTTGTCATCGTTAATGATCTGATCGGGAACCTTAAGTTTTCTGTAAGGCTTCTCATCCTGCCTAGTTTGAGACCTAGTTACAGCCGCGGCTGAGAAATGAGACATATCAGGAAGTTTTGATCCATCAATGTTACCGATAACCAAATCGTACAACGTATCATCCATACACAAAGCTTCAGTTTTCCCAGTGAAAAAAGGACAATCAATGTCAATCATTGCCAAAGGATACCTTTGTGTGGATTCATCAATCAACGTAACATTTGATTCCTTCCCTATTAACTGACTATCCGAAACCAAACTTCTCCGAACGACACAGCCTGTACACCCAGTATCTCTTAATACAACCACCTTTTTATTATTAACCAATCCTTGTGCCGTCGGTAACCTTGCCTTTAAGAAGTAACAGACACCTTCCCTAGTTTCCTTACTACACTCCTCCCTATCCGAAATCAAAGGATCACCAACCTTATTTTCAAAAATACTTCCAATCTCATCACCTTTCCTAGTTACTTCCGTCTGACAAAAACTAACTTGGTGTGCTGCGCCACGTGGTGTGCTATTATTTTTACCGCGTCCGCGAAAAGACCCTCTAAAATTACCACGACCACGTGTATAACCACGACCTACATTCTGCGTATTCTCATTCTTAACCTGAGAACCTTGAGTCTCTACGCGCGTGTTAAAATTTTCCTTAACACCGCTATCACCAACTCCAGTTGCTCCTACCTCTGCGCTATACAATTGTTTCCTGTCGGGGTTCTTAAAACATTTAATTGTTAAATGCCCCTTACCGCATATGCTACACTTGATATCCGGTCTACCACTCGGTTTGTTCGAGTCAACTTTGTCCTGTTTACCCTGCGCCGCCCTTCTATTATCGCGTTGCCCCTTATTAATGCAACTAAATACGCCCCCGCGCGCTTCTGCAAACAAATCTGCCTCCCTAGCCATTTCATCTAAATTACCAAACTGTTTTGGCTTCAGATGTACATACAGTTCTCTATTACATGACTCCAGGAACTGATCCCTTGCCATGAAATCACAGACAGCCGGAAAAGATTTTTCTATCTTTGCCATATTAAGCCATTTTTCTAAATAACTTCTCAGTCTACTACTGAACTGTATGAACGTTTCTGATTTCTCGGGCCTACTATAACGAAACTGCTTCCTAAATCCGCGCTCTGTCATGTCAAAATTCTTTAATAAAGCGTCCTTTAACTTTTCATAATCCGCCGCATCCTCATTTGACAACCGGTCATATACATCAAGTGCGCGCCCTTTGAGCAATGCACTTAAATACGCGGCCCAAACACTCTTATCCCATTTATTAGCCGTAGCATATTTCTCAAACCTAGATAAATAACTATCCATTTTATCTTTACCCTCTTCAAAATAAGGTAACTTAGGATCCCGGGCATGAGCCACCTTCTCAGCTTTTTGCTTTTCCAATTCTAGCTCGAGCTTCGCTCTCTGCATTTCTAACTGATTCCTTAATTCTTGGTGCTGTAGCTCAAACCCATGTTTTATTTGTTCTAAATGGGCCTCACTAATCTCTTTTGCCTCCCTTTCAGTCTTAATGCGTGCCATATCAAGTTCCTTATTAACCTTCAACATAGCTAGTTCATGTGCCCTTTCCTTTTCCTTTTCCTCCCTTTCCTTTTCCTTTTCTTCTACTTCTAACTTAGCTAGTTCATGTGCCCTTTCCTTTTCTTTTTCTGCCCTTTCCTTTTCCTTTTCTTCAGACCTTAACCTTTCTAAATCCCTTTGCTCTTGCCTTTCTGCCCGCTCAATATCTTGCTGCTCTTTAACAAAACCTTGTAACTCCTTCCCCTCATAACCTAAGTCCTTTCCCATTTGCATTAAACGCTCCATTATTGATAACGTAAATCTCACGTTACTATCAAAACCACTATAAACTGATCAGTTATGATCAGTGATGATTGAATGGGCTTAACTAAAACGTTAAGATATGTGTTATACGCGTTAATCTAACTAAAACGTTAGTTATTAAAGCACACGCGATTTGAAATGTCAAATGCTTTCAGCACAGTATGACGTTGCGTACTGGTAGTCTAATATGACGTCATAAACCGACGACGTTTACAGTAAAATGCTACAATCCGAAGTTTTATCACATTACAAAACTCCGATCATAACAAGTCACCATTAATGTTTCTATTACGTCATACCTAACCTCAAGCCACAGCGTAAATATTAACGCTACCGTTATGTCAACGTCAGTAAATTGTTAACGTCACTACGTCAGAACCAAGTGTGGGTAAGATCAATTAGTAACTCCAGTTTAACTTAGTAGAATGTCAGGTAACACAATTAAGTGGGGTCTACTTAAGTTTTTCGTTACCAAGAAAAAGTGGGGTTTGCCTTGCCTTCCTGCTCAGAAATTATCGACTTGTCAGTATCCATTCAGTTGAATACATGGGTTTCGCACTTCATCAACGCAGGAAGGAAGATTCAAGTTAATTTCTAAATGTGGCTGTCAATACATTTTTTTTTTTAAATTGATGATTCAGAGTATCAATGTGCTGTTCCACAGCCGGGAACACCAGCCAGAGATCAAATCCCACTTCTGACACCAAATGTTACATGTGGGTTTACGGCGTCCCGCAAACCCCCATGCTGACAAGACAACCGAGCGTGATCTCTGACAGGTGTACGGGCAGCTGTGGGGTAAGGCACAAGAAAGATGTTAAATGAATGACATGAATTATTTACAGTATCTACATACAACACTTACTAACATAAAACATCACAATTTGTTGCTTCTGTAGCCAACTCACGACGTCCGCTCCGAAGGCAAAACACTGTTCTGTGCTCGGAACGGGTGACGTGAATACCTACAGAAGCAAACAACAAAAACAACAACAAAAACAAAAAAAGAAACAACACAAGACGCGACTGGCCAGTTTATAACTTAGGGTGAATCCCCCAATCGCGTGACACTTCCTCTCGCGAACTAGTAGAACTAGTCTATCAACATAGTTGATAATCTTAGATTTAGCGATCACGTTTGCTGATCAGACGTTTAGTGATCGTCCAAATAACCTGCAGGTAAGTTGACCTCTTCCACGGTCTCACATTTGTTTACAACGAACAATGATTTAGAAGATTCTGCTTCTATCCTGGTAGGCGCTGATTACGGCGGTCTGTCCGCCCTTGCTGGACCCTAACGCCTAGCGTCGTACCAGTACCTGCTGCTATGAAGCAGGGAGCAGCAGGTCACACATTGTTGTGCCTTTCAATATACTTTCTATTTCCCCGTCACAATGTTGTGTTCACTCTTACAACTTGACCTGCTGCTAAAGTGTCCGCTTTTTCCAGGGTTTATATATCTATGAATACTACCGGAAAATCATGCCTTCTCTTATTACCTTGCTCAATTCGTGGCGAGGTGGAGATACCGGCCACAAACAAAGCCAGATAGCAAAATCGAGTAGATAATGGATTTGCGTTCAAATAGTACATTTCCCATAGGAAAAATTGATGAAACGACCCTATAATCAATGACATGACTCCTGTCAAAACGAACACCAACACAACACGTGACGGGAATAAAAATCATATATGGAACAATTTGGCGGTTGGCGATTTTTAGGCAAATTCTATAGGACTCGGCCTTTTAGCGGCCCCCTGTATTGTAAAAACAGCTCTCTATAAACCACTCATGCATACATCGTATGATATGTGCATGACTTGTTCATGGAGCCGCACAGTTTCACCTAATTTCACCTAAAATATTTCACTCGCACCGCCCTACCATATATCTACTAAAATAATTTAGATGTGCATAAGCACCAGAGAGGTTTCCTATTCCATCTCGTAACAATTATTTATTTTATTTTTTTTTACATGTAGGATATGAGGTCTATATCTCTTGTCAGTGTCTTGACCAGTGATTTTAAATAAGGATTAAGGTCAAATATGATACGTGAAATCTCTTGACTCCGATCTTTTTATGCATTTGTTTTATCTATTTATTTAAATAAATAACGCCATGAAAAATATTGTTAGCCAATCACGAACACAAACCTATAAGACTCGATCAAGATGAACTCAGATTTTGTTTGTTTGTTTGATTTGAGATTTAACGTCCCCATCAACACTGTAAAGGTCATTTTGGAGAAGTTGCTTACAATTTTGTGGGACTTTTACCTGACATTTAGATGAAATGACATTTCAAGCCCTGTCGCCAAATGAAACCAATAGGGTTTATTAGCATCCGCCTCGCACCGCGGTTCCTGGACATGCATGCTTAGATCCTCTAAGCGGTTTACCAGTACTATTGTGCGGGCCGGACTCAGCTTTGCGTGGAAGCATCATGCAGCCCATATATTTATTCAAGCCCCTATGGGCGGGAGCCGAGATGAACTCAGATGAGAAAGTTCTTACATTAAAACCAATTTTGTTCCATGACGAAAACACGCCTATACATATACATTGTAAATTTTACCACCAAAAAAATGAAAATTTTCAGATGAAAAAAAATGATATTTTTCATATTTCTGCTCATGACATAGATTGTGGATACTCGTTAGAACCGCCTCGGCGCGGCGGTTCTAACGAGTACCCACAATCTATGTTTTTAAGAAGAAATAAGAAAAATAATGTATACCCCTGCAAACCCAAGTTTTACTATATGAAAGTGGGGTTATAGGGGGGTCAAATTTTCGTGATGATCTGCCGCAGTCATAATTGACACCTTAAGAGTTAACATTACACCGATATACAGTATATTGTATAAGATATTTCCTGAATATTAAAAGGACGCCATAAAAAGTAACTTATAGGTAAATACATTTTGAAAAATGTTGTCTTCCCAAGTCATGATTGACACCTTAAGAGTTAACACTACACCGATATACAGTATATTGTATAAGATATTCCCTGAATAAATGAAAGGGTGCCATAAAAGTTACATAATGTGTAAACACAGATAAGCCTATTTATGTATTTATTTCTTTTTTATAAAGGACATTTCACACATATTTGAATCGGCTGTAATGTTTGTCCTAAACAATTTTAACACAATTTCGAAAAATGTGTTTTGTCGAGCTATGGTTGACACTTTCAGAATTCAAGAAAGATATAAAAAGTGCCTTAAAAGTCGGTCACAGAAGGTGATTACAGATACGGCATATTTATTTTTTTTTTTATTATTTATTTATTTATTTATTTATTAAAATGAGGCATGCAATTAATATGTGAATGGGCTGCAATAGTTTTATGATCACATCACAAAAACACCCCATATTACCCACTTTTATGTAGTAAAATATGGATCATTATTTTCTTATTTCTGCTAAAACATGTATTGTTGTTTGTTGTAAGAACCGCCTCGCTGAGGTGGAACTAACGATTCCATCAATTTATGTTCCGAGAAGAAATACGAAAAGAAGCAATTTTTTTTTTATCTGAATATTTTCATTTTTTGGTGGTAAAATTTTCAATATTTTTTAATAGACGTGTTTTCGAAATTAATCAACTCAAAACCTGGAAAATGTCATCTGTACTAGTTATGATTTACACTTTAAGAGTAAATAAAACTGTACATAAATCAAGACACCACAAAAATTGTCTATCAAATCAATCAAAAAAAGTGATCAATGATGAGACTGTTACTTTATTTATTTATTTATTTATTTATTTATTTATTTATTTATTTATTTATTTTATTTATTTATTTATTTATTTATTTAATCAAATTGTTATCTTCAATATTATGATTGGCATTTTAAGGGTTACACATGATTGACACTTTAAAGATTAACACATAGTGGGGGACGACGCGCCAACTCATTGTTAAATTAAAGCACGTTTGTTAACTTCGTCATCACGATAACACCTATATAATTCTGACTCACGTGTACCCTACTTTTACAAAGTACAACTGGGGTTTATAGGGGTAAACATTATTTATTTGACTGTTACTCTAAAACCTCAAATCAGCTGCAGTGAAGATAAATAAGTTTAATACAGTAAAACTGGGGTTTACAGTAGTATACATTATTTTTTTTTATTTTTGATCAAAACAAAGATTGTGGATACTCGTTAGGGTTCCGGGTCATATCGGCCCGTAACAAAATCGGCCCATGTCAAAATCGGCCCATAGCAATATCTGCCCATAAATGATTTAAAGACTGATATAGGGGTCAATTATCAGCCAAAATTAAAACAAAATGAAAGATATAGTTAATTTATGTTAAAATACATACATATACAATTTATTTTTACCGCTTTTCACCGCTAGGCATCTGTATCTTATTTTCAATAATAAACTCCCTCAGATGTGAGTCTTCTCGCAATGCAAACTTTGTAATGGAAGATAAGAAATAAAAATAATATAAAAGAGGGTGTGTTTATTTAGCAAACAATGTATATTTAAGAACTTGTAAATACTAGTTCTGGTGCCATTGCTTATTTGTTTATATTGTTGGCATAGTCGGTATAAAAAATGATTAATAATCACTTTAGATTGTTGCCTTTATCGACACGTGCCTTAAAGCAACAAACACAACAAACACAACGATTATCACTTTACTCAAACCTCAGTCATTATCGGGGCACGTGCCAATCATCAATAAGTCTATGTCTCCTAATGTGTGTCTTTAATTCTTTCTTTGTTTCTTGCTTTTCGGTTTCGTTTTATGAATGTTATTGGACAGGGGCGCACCGACAGCTATATGTGGGCCTAGCGCCGGGGCCCAACGAAAGACTCACATCAGCCTGTGTATCCGCGCAGTCTGATTTGTGTCTAACTGTGAATCATGAAGTAGCCAAAGCTACCTCATGCCTCCAGCGATCATGACCATACTGTGCGACTGAACAAGTCGAGCTGTGTATGCTGCCCCCACCCCACCCCCCCCCCCCCGGGGGCGGGGGGGGGCTTGTGAGGTAGTCAAAGTCATCGATAGAATGGCAAACAGTGTAGATCTGGAGAAAAGACGGCTCATCCTAAGCAGTCGCACCATGCTCTACGCTGTTTGCAAAGTAACTGTGCGGACAGGCAGAGTTGAAACTCATTAACAGAAATTAACAGAATAGCAAACAGTGTTTTGTTCTGCACAAAACATAGATTTTTGGTGCTCGTTTGAACCCCCTCGATGAGGCGAACCGCTTACGTATAAGCTTGCTCAGGAAAAGTGTGGACAGGTAAACTGACCGGCTCAAAACTGACCTAAATAGTGTTGACTGGGCCGTTAAACTCCAATACAAACAAACAAACAAAATCAATCACTGGCTTCAGACTGCCAAATAACTTTTCATGGTGGTTTTAATCGCCATTTAATCGCCATTTCACAGTTAATGATTTCGACAATTTTTGTCCTTTTGACATATTTGCCGCCAATTCATAATGAATGAAAACATAAATGTTACAAAACTGAGACAAAATAAAATAAAGAAATCCGAGAAATATAACCACTGTATCAAGTATATTATCCGCATGTTGTTTATTACTAGTAATTACAAAATTAATACAAAAAAAGCTTTACAGGTTTGATACGATTTCTGGTACATATTATGTGGACTTAGCGATTTTCGCATCATGAACTGCAGCACTGAAAAACAGCTTATAAACGATTTTTAAGCTCTCGGGGAAGCAATTTATCATTTTTCAGTAGAAATAAACTTTATATCATCGTAAACTTTGAACAACAGTCTAACAGTATATAACAGTGACTTAATTCCAAACAAATCATTTCTATTTAATATAGGCAACCAAACATGGAAATCTGCACGTTTTTTTAAAAAATACATTGCCGTCTATGGAGCATATAGGCATGACATTAAATTGCAGATGGAAGCAATAAGAATTAATTATTCATCACTTTGAAATGCACCAAATAAAAACTGAATAATTTTCTTACATGAGGATAACAGCGACTTTTTTCTAGTGTTAAGGATAAATAAGATACGAGGAGTTAAGATTTTTTTCCTTCATAATTTTAATATAAAAAACCTTCAAAATATACAGGTAACTTTAACTGCCGATTTCCTACGGAAATCGATATTCAACTCGGTAATTTCCGGCGAATGAAGGAAAAAGTTCAACATGTGATAGCTTATATTTTGAAATGGCACAATGGGATTTTTTGGGCTTATTTGTTCATCTGTTCTCTCATTCTTTATTCTTGTTAAATTGACCATTGTTATGTTTTTCGTCAAAGACTTCTCAGGAACTCCAAACTTTGTATACTTTGCAATGATGATTATCTATACTATGAAAGAGGCAGATAGCTTTCTGACTGGTTAACACATTTATGCATGTATCTGTAAATTGCATTAAAGTGGGGATATACAGTAAAATTTCTTTATTAAGACTACCATTGGGACTGTTCAAAAGTGGTCTTTTAGACCACTATTGAACATTTTCAAATGTGGTCTTTTACCGGAGAACATTGGGTGTAAAAAAACGCAAAGAAAGAAAAAATGATACATTTTAAACTTATTGTTAAAAGAATACTTCTGTTTTTATCTTAACTTTAGTTAGTCTTAACAACGGAATTTCACTTTATATTCACTTATTAAGTTTCTCCAACAGTTCTAGCTCGTTACTGTTATTGTCACTTCATTATATATTTCTATTTAGATTGCCATCGCCTACACTTCCTTTTGAACGGTTACAATTTGTGATTGTCGATGCAGTTATGCTTTCCATTGTCATATTTGCTATTTCGATATCTATGGCAAAGTTACTGGCGAAAAAACACGAATATGAAATCGATTCGAATCAGGTATGTAAAATCTGGATTATCTCCAATAACGCTTCTGAAAGAAATCATTTTGGGAATAATACTAACAATTGAAACTGCAAATGCCCTAAAACGTCCCAAAATGGACAATGACAAATAGTGAAGACTCATAAATTTCCTTTACCATTTGGTAAATTTGCATCCATAAACACCGGCCCCGATAGCTCAGTTGGTAGAGTGTCCGCTCCGGGGAACGGGAGGTCTCGGGTTCGATCCCGGGCCGCGACATACCAAAGTCGTTAAAAATGGTACTAGCTGCTCCTCGTTTGGCACTCAGATTTATGGCGTAGAGCTAGGACTGGTCGATCCAGTGTCAGGATAATGTGACTGGGTGTGCTATCGGGGCCGGTGTTTATGGATGCAAATTTACCAAATGGTATCATGTAATGTGTCTGGGACATGATACTTCAGTGAGGCAGCACTATAAACGTGAGCATTGAGCTCCCTGTCGCAACCAGACACCGTCGTGATATGACTGAAAAATTGTTGAAAGCGACGTTAAACCCGAATTCACACTCACACACTGCATCCATAAACAATAAAATACATTAAAAAGACGCTCTTAAGACCACCTTAAATTAAGTCAAATTATGCTTTTAAAAGCATATTTAGAAGGTTTCAGTTACATTTTCCTAGTGTTTTCTACATTCAGTATACTCTAGTGAAAGACCACTTGTGGGAATGTTCAAAAGTGTGGTCTTTAAGACCACCTTTGAAAGTCCCAAAAGTGGTCTTAATGTAGGAATACACAAAATAAATCTGCAACTTCGTAAATTAGACATGGGCCTGTCCAATTTATCAGGTGGATTTCATTTGTCATGAAAGGGTAACTGTACTAAATAGGCAATTATCATGCTAAAAATGGCGTCTAAAGAATGCCGTTGTAAATCACATGCAAGGTAAACATTATTTTCCTTATCCAGTTACCTTCCAGATATGGATTGAAAGTGCTCGTTTGAACCGCCACATTAAGGCGGTTCAAACGAGCACCCACAATCTATGTATGGTATATTAATCAGAATATTATCACATTTCGTTAGAAAGATGTGCTTTATGGACACGCAAGAAAACATTATATTACAGAAATGAGATGTTTTCTCTCCAGTCCTGTCTCAAACCCAATCAGATTCTTTTTCTTGCATACCTTTTATCCCTAGGCGTGGATTTTTCATGATAAACGAAGTCATTTGGACTGCCTTGTGACCATGCTTTACTGTGGCTGTAGCGACGTCAGGTTATGTGTAGTGACGTCAGACTTATCGGCGGCATAACAGTGCACATCAAACACGTAATAGCTCACGGTTTTCATCCAATGCTGGGTAGGATAGCTGGTGGATATGAATTTCTATGCCTGGGTAAAGTCCAGAATTTCCTTATCTGATGTGTAACTAAATGAATACAATTTCTGCGCCAAGACATAGACTGTGAGCACTCAACTGAACTGTGGTTTTGACGAGAATGCAGTCTTTTGTTGCAGCAGAAATAAGAAAATATCGCAATTTTACCTGCGAAAAATGTCATCTTCAAGTATTTGTCGCATACCTTTCTACAGCTCACGACGCCTTGGATAGGATATTTAACCTCCATCAATGCATTACATAGACTTGTGTATAGTCGAAATGGAAGCATGGATAGCCAATTTTTGTTAAATCATGACCTTAACAAGCCCGTGCAATGAATGCCTTTGAAATCTAACGTGATATTATAAAGGTACCCACAATCAATGATAAGAAATATAGAAGTGTTATATTTTTTCTTTTAAAATGACAGATTTAGAGGCATGAAATATATACCGTTAAAACGGGTATACCATTTCAATGTGAGTGTTTGGTGGATAAATGGTTTTGTGTGTTGTTGTATATTGCAGGAACTGGTAGCGTTTGGAATCAGTAACTGTTTATCGGCATGCTTTGCCTCACCAGCAGCCTCGGCTTCTATGTCACGTAGTCTAGTTCAAGAAAGGGTTGGAGGGAAAACACAAGTAAGATATCATCCCTTAAGACGCCAAGAAAATTTGCGTCTGAAAATTTTGTGTGTTTATGTCTTCTGCTGCATCTTCTTGTATTTTTTTAACTGGCAAACAGTATGGATTCAGATCAGACTCCTCCTGGTCTGGGTCCACACTATTTACAACAATGAGTTTTAAAGTTACCATCAGATGATAGGCGGACGACAGTTGTTCTGACTGGCACCTACTAAAGGGCTTAACCTTTACCCTGCTGTAGGCGACAAGCCCTATCTTTGCAAACAGTGTAGATCCAGATCAGATGGCTTCTGAAGAAGCCATCTGATCAGGATCTACACTGTTTTGCATTCAGTTGATGAATTTGTAGGAATAAATTACATCAAGTAATTTGATTGGTTGATAGACAGAAATGGGTGTGGCTTAAATGAATATTCAGCAGGTTAAAGGTTAAGGGAAGGGATACATCTTGCACATTTTCTGCCATTTAACATGCCATGCAAATTTTTGGAATTCGTTTTCGATTTCCAGTGAAGTGAGCCCCTCTGGAAAAGAGGTCCCCGAGAACAAATTTTCCCTTACAAGTAGACCCTTATTTAAAAGGAAGATAAAACGTTTTGAAAGGATTACCGCCATTAAAATGATATTCAGTCCCCAGCAATTATTCTTTTGCATCATCAGTTTTGGGTCGATTGATAAACAATCGACCAAAAGTTATAAGGCGCAGTAGCTATTCAATGTTGATGTCCACATGACTATCAGTCTTTGATTTCAATTGTCACTGTTGATAATATATAATTAGCTCTTGCATACCTTATTAATTCTCACGAGTTACTTTCACATTTTATTTAGGTCAGGCTTCTGTATGTATTTTACAAATCATGTTTGAGAATTTGTGATCTTACATTTGAAAAAGTACATGAACAGTGTTGTCGCTGATTGTGGAAAATTATGCCAACGTTTGACAAAGTTTTGAAGTTTAAACACTTATCACACTGCACTAAATCATTCTATTCCGCTATTAGTTTGAGGCTCTTCCTGAGAAATGTTTTCTATTATTTCTTTTATTTTTCATTCGGAAAAACATGTCGTCTTTTGGGGGCCATGGCAGATATCATATAGCCGCATTATCCTAAGGCATGAAAACAGGACTATAATGCTTTCACAAGAGTGTTATTTGTATCAGAAGATAACCTTTATCACTTACTGCAATGCCATTCGTACATTTCGATAACGTATCCCTGTTACATTCTGCATTCAGTCATATCCCTCAAACGGTTATTTTTCCGATGAAAATTTGCGATATTTTCCTTATTGATACTCCAAACACAGGTTGTGGGTGCTCGTTAGTACGCCCACAGCCTATGATTTGGAGCTAAAATTGGGGAGATACGGCATTACGCTGTAAAACCCAGGCTTTCTCTAAATGAAGAGCGGTTAACAGGGGTCATCACCACGCGTACTTGTTAACATAATGGGACTACCCTTTTCAGTTGAAATGAACGTAGTTTTCAGTACGAAAATCTTTTCCTGCATTTATTGATAATTTAATTGATGGTGTATAACATTGCATTTAAATTAGTTCTTGTTGCTACCATGGGAATGAATACATCTGTATTATTTAGAGAAAACTGTAGATTACAGAGATAAACATGCGTAATTTATTGTTCTCATTACGATCACAAACCCGTGCAACATAGTGCATTTTTTTTCACATCTCCAAAATGGCTACTTTTCTGACGAAAATCGATGATATTTTCTTAATTTATAAAGCAAGTATATGTTGTGGGTGCTCGTTAGAACCGCCTCATTGATGCGGTTCTAACGAGTACCCACAACCTATGATTAGGAGTAGAAATAAGGAAAATAATGTAGACCCCCGTACACCCATGTTTTCTCTATATAAAGGGGGGTGTAATGGGGTGTTCATTTCACGGACTTGTAAGCGTGATGTGATTTTTGTCCCAAGACATATATTTTGGATACCCACTGTAGCTTTACGGAACCTTGTGAATGAAATATCTTTATCACATGACGTCGCGTCTGAGAGTGTAATAACGTCATGTAATATTTTTGATATTCCACTAGTGGATTAAATATGCAAATTAGCACGATGCGTCCCGTAATGTTACATGTACGACGTCCTTAACGACGTCGCGTTTACTAACGGCGGAATATCGACATTTTTGTAAACAATCGTGTATAAAATGCGTTTTAAATGTCATATGATAAATAGGATCTTGCATTCGTGCTCATGTATTATTGAATTTATTAAACTCGTTGAGGAAAAGGGATAAAATGCTCGGCAAAGCCTCGCATTTTATCCCTTTTCCTCAACTCGTTTAATAAATTCAATATACATGAGCACTCATGTAAGATCCTCTATTTAATGCTGAAAGGAAACTTTTGGGATCACTTCACGAAGAGAAAATGGAATTCTGAAACCTGACGCGCAAGATAAGGCTAATATATTAAACAAACAGTTTCAATCTGTATTTACTCTTGAAACTGGTGGCGAGCTACCATCAATGGTAATAGCTCGTTCCCCTCTATGGGGGACATAACAGTTAACCCCAAGTGGATCGATAAGCTGTTGGATAAGCACATAATACATAAGGCATCTGGGCAGGATTACCTGAATGCCCGGGTGCTTAAAGAATGTAGCACTGCCATTTCTCCTCTGCTGGCCTTCATCTTCAATGAATCATTGGCTCAGTGCACTATACTAGGCGGCTTGCGACAAGCAAATCTAACTCCTGTCTATACAAAAGGGGGGAAATATGATGCTGCAAATTATAGACCAGAGGAGCTTACATGCATCTCTTGCAAAACCTTCGAGAATATATTAGTTAGCAACATAAACAAGCACCTAACTTTTGAAAGCATTTTGCTGACTGACAACATTGTTTTCGAAGTCTTAAGAATCTCAATTAGTTCAGTTTTACAATGACATTGTAAGCGGTCTGGATGGGGCCATTAACCGTGGCCACAAACAGACTGACTTGATCATCATGGACTTCGCTAAAGCCTTTGACACGGTGCCTCACAGAAGGCTAATGTATAAACTGGATTACTATGGGATAAGAGGATACACAAATAGGTGGATTAGCTCATGGCTCTCGGAATGCTCAAAACAAGTCGTACTTGACAGCCAAGTGTCCGATCCTGTCCATGTTTTGTCTGATGTCCCACAAGGCTCGGTACTTGGACCGGTCTTTTTTTCGGTATTCATTAATGATCTCCATGAGACTATCAGGTTAATTTTTCGTTTGTTTGCTGATGATTGTGTCCTGTATAGAAACATATATTCTCCTTCTGACTGTCTTATTATACTCACGCAAACACATAAAGACTCGACAAGTGGACCATTTGGGTACTCTGACTCATGTATCAGTAGATGGAATTTGACCAAACTAGCACAGATACACTACTGGAATAGGTGAAAGAATTTATTAGATTTCGCTGACCTTGACCCCATTTTGAAAGTCACACTGTGCTTTGATACTCAAATTTTCATAGCAAAAAGCTTGTGTGCACACTATTTCTTAACCAATTACTGGAATTTTAACAAACTAGCACAGATGCATCATCTTCACCTTGGAAAGAAATATTAGATTTTGTTGAAGTTGACTTCATTTTCAAGGTCATTACATTGTGAAGATTAAAAATTAGCTTTGTGCTTTAATATCATGAAAAGGCATTGATGGATATTCATCAATTTCTGCAGGCATATTGATATCAATAAGATGTGCCTACATAAGGAAAAGGAAGGGCTAGGGGCCAATTCTCTTTTTGCAACAAAAAATCTTAAGGCAATAAAAAGCTTGTGTGCGAAAAATATCTCTCCAGCAAATGGCTTGAATTTGATCAAACTAGCACAGATACGTACATCATTAGGATAGGAAATCAAAGTGATTAGGTTTTGGTGACCATGACCTTATTTTCAAGGTCATCATATGATAACAACACTCGAAAAGTAAGCCTTGTGTGCACTCTGTTTCATGAATCAGAAGGTGGAATTTGACCAAATTAACAAATTAACATAGATACATAATTGCGATTGGGAGACGAAATTATTAGATTTGGGTGACTTTGACCACTTTTTAAAGGTCACACTAGTACTTTCGAATCTCCCATTTTGGTAAGAAAAAGCTTGTATGCACACCATATCTTAAACCGATGACTGGACTTTTAACAAACTAACACAGATGAATCACTATGACATGGGAAAGAAGAGATTAGATTTGGTGACCTTAACCACAAGGTCACTACATTATGAAGACTAATGATTAGCCGTGTCTGCATTCATATCTTATGAATCAGTAAAGACATTTGTTCATACTAACACAGATACTTCAGTGGGATAGGGGAAAGAGTGATTAGATTTTTGTTGGCTAGGTGTTAATTCTCTTAGAGTCATTTGTATGACTGGCACGATACATCTGATAATCGATTAATCGAACGATAAATTCCACAAGAATGCTTATCAGTACTGATATGCTTGTAATCGATTATTTGATAAGTGCAATTTACTACCCAAAGTTGTCCCTAAAATAGCTGGATCAGTGGCAAACAGTGCAGACCCCGATGAGACGCTGCATTTTGCGGGGTCTCATCTGGGTCTACTCTGTATGCTCAGGCCTGCCAGTTCAAATACACTTATGGTAAAATACAACATACGCTGAGAATCAGGCTCAGACAAGTCAGACAGATATAATTATTATCAAATCTTCAGTGATTACTAATTGATTATCGATCACAATATCAGAATTGCTAATCGATTATCTTTTCAGCTCCGATTAGCCAGCCCTAGTCATTTGGCCTTTGTAAATAAAAAGCCTGTGTGCACACTATCTCTTTTTACTTCATCTGAATGGGAGAAAGAAGTGATTAGATTTTGGTGACCTTTACCCCAATTTCAAGGTCACACTGGCACTAGAAACTAAAATTTGACTGAAAATTGGACGGGGAAAGTCATTACATTTCACTGACTTTGACCTTATTATCAAGGTCACTACGTTATAGACGCTGAAATGAACTTTGGGTGCCATCTATGTCACGAATAAATAAATGGAATCTGAATAAACTTACACAGCTTTATCAGTGGAATGGGGGAAAGATGAGGTTAGATTTTGGTCGCCTTGATTATTTTCAAGAGCTGATTGGCACTTTCAAACTCAAATTCTGACCAAAATAAAAAGCTTGTGTGAAACATTGGTCCATTCCACTGATAATCTTGATTGGGGTCTCCATATTTCAGAGATATCATCAAAAGCACCAGGACTTTAGGGTTTCTCAAACGTAATTTGGCTTTTGCACCTAGGCAGACAAAGGATGTTGCATACAAAACATTGGTTTGCCCCCAACTCATCATCCATTTGGCACTCCCATTTTAAAACTCAAGTTCAGCAGGTTGAAGAGGCACAGACGACAGCAGCGCGATGGACCTGTCGGCGATGGCGAAATAAGAATAGCGTCGGTGATTTGCTTAGCGAATTATGTCTCCCCCGATTTTTTTTTTCGGAGAGACATATTGTTTTTCCCACGGGCGTCTGTCCGTCTGTCACACATTCGTGTCCGCACTATAACTTGAAAACCGTTCAAGCTATCTTCACGAAAGTTCATATAAATATTAATTAGCATTAGACGACATGCAGTGCGCAAAGAACTATAACTCTCGCATTTTTACTTTTTGAATTATCTGCCTTGGAAGTTTGTCTGTATGTATATATGTATGGACAAATCGTGTTCGGCCAATAACTTTCTTATTTTCAGATGGATTTTAAAATTACTTGGCAGAATTATTAAGAACCATAAGACGATGTGTGGTGCGCATGAGGCAGATCGGTACCTCAAAGGTCAAGGTCATACTTAGAGGTCAAAGGTAAAAAAAAGGGGCCTTTTTCGTGTTTGGTCAATAACTTTCTTATTTTGAGATGGATTTTAAAGTCAATTGGCAGAAATGTTAACTAATCTAAGGTGATGTGTTGCGGGCATGACCCAGGTTGGTACCTCAAAGGTCAAGGTCATACTTAGAGGTCAAAGGTAAAAAAGGGCCTTTTTCGAGTTTTGTCAATAACTTGCTTATTTTTAGATAGAATTTGAAGTTACTTGACAAAAATGTTCACTATCATAAGACGATGTGTTGCATGCATGATTCAGTTTCGTACCTAAAATGTCAAGGTCATACATAGAGGTAAGAGGTAAAAAATGCCCTTTTTCGTGTTTGGTCAATAACTTTCTTATTTTTAGATGGATTTTGAAATAGCTTGGTAGAAATGTTAACCACCATGAGATGATGTGTTGCACGCATGACCCAGTTTGTTACCTGAAAGGTCAATGTCATACATAGTGGTTAAACGTAAAAAAGGGACCATTTTGTGTTCTGTCAATAACTTTCTTATTTTTAGATGGATTTTGAAATTACAGAAATGTTAAACACCATGAGACGATGTGTTGCGTGCATGAACAAAGTTCTAACCTCAAAGGTCAAGGTCGTACTAAGAGGTCAAAGGACAAAAAGGGGCCTTTTTAGTGTTCAGTCAATAACTTTCTTATTTCTTGATAGATTGTGAAATTTCTTGGCAGAAATGTTAACCATCATGAGATGATGTGGTGCACGCTAGACCCAGGTCGGTATCGCCAAGATCAATGTCATACTAAGAGGTCAGAGGTAAAAAAGTTTGTTATTTTTGTGTCCAGTCAATAACTGTTATTTTTCTGGTTGGACTTTATAAAGTAGCCATGCAGAAATGTTCACTGTCATTAGACCATGAGTCATGTGCAGGCTTACAGTGATGCCCTGAAGCAGTATTTTTACCAGAACTATTCCTCAGTTGAATAGTCAGAACTATTTTTTCAGTGGAATAGTCTTCCCTCATCTGCCAAGATGCCAAGACCAAAGAGAAGTTCAAAGCCCATGCAGTATAGATTGGGACCCAGAGGTATGCGTTTTAGTATACCTCTGTTCATCAGATTGTAAAAAGTTTTAAGGACTTATCCAGTCTTTTTTCAGCCATCCACCTAACTCAGTATATGAAGATAGATGGATAGATTAAGAGTGGTGGTTACAATGAGTTGTCCCACTGGTTGCTAAGCATATGGCTGGGGGTAGAGTGTTCCTTAAATGTGTATTTTCTAATTTCTAATTGTTATTTCAGGTAGCTGGACTTTTCTCATGTGCCCTCTTGCTTGTGGTTCTTCTAG
The DNA here is from genome assembly GCA_963580285.1 of Lucinisca nassula. Classification (NCBI taxonomy): domain Eukaryota; kingdom Metazoa; phylum Mollusca; class Bivalvia; order Lucinida; family Lucinidae; genus Lucinisca; species Lucinisca nassula. Next base: position 143,019,339 of record OY757016.1, on the reverse strand, counting down.
CAATAGGTCCTTACTTCAAAACACTCCCAAATGTAAGTCAGTTTAAAAATAGCCACAACCCTTACCATGCTAACCATTACGAAAACACGCCTATCTAAAAATATTGAAAATTTTACCTCCAAAAAAAATGAAAATTTTCTGATGAAAAATTGCGATATTTTTCTTATTTCTGCTCGAAACATAGGTTGTGGGTACTCGTAAGAACCGCCTCACTGAGGCGGTTCTAACGAGTACACACAACCTATGTCTTAGAGCAGGAATAAGGAAAATAATGTATATCCCTGCAAACCCTAGTTTTACCATATAAAAGTGGGGTTATAGGGGGTCAAAATTATATAGGCGTGTTTTCGTGATGCCTCGGATATTTCCGTTTTTGAAAGCCGTAAAGATCCATTTCCCATTTTGCATTTGAATTCGTGGTAAACATTGAAATCATGCAACACAATTGTCTGAAATTGTGTGTTCCATATCGAAAATGTCAGCATTCTGTTGGGTACGTGATTTCACTCCCCACGTAGTACCATTTTCTTTTCGATCATGCTGAATGGGGCCAGGGCATGACAAAGCCTGCAAGAATACCACTGCAAATAGCGAAAATTCTGGTCTCAACAGTTACCGTTTGTTGCTTTTGTCAATCGACCCAAAGTTATAAAGCCTCTTAAGTTTTTTCACTGCTAATCACAAATTAGCCAGCACACGACAAAACCTACAATAAGATGTGCGTCCAACGAAGACTCAGATCAGCCTGCGCATATGCGCAGTCTGATCAGTGTCTTCGCTGTGCGCTCTAAGGGAAGTCTCTGATTAGACTTTATGGATGTGCAGGCTGATCTGATTCTTTGCTGGGCGCACATGCAAGTTGTAGAAAATGCTGTGCCCCGGCTCATTTATAGGGAATAGAGATAACGGTTATTTATTGAAAAGAACCGCGTTGATGGTTGGTTGATTCGAGGTTTAACGTCCCCGTCAACACTGTAAAGGTCATTTTGGAGACGTTGCTTCCAATTTTGTGGGACTTTTACCCGACACTGAGATGAAATGACATCTCAAGCCCTGTCGCCCAATGAAACCAACAGGGTTTATTAGCATGGACGGTCTGCCTCGCACCGCGGTTCCTGGGCAGGCTTAGATCCTCTAAGCGGTTTACCAGTACTAGTGTGCGGGCCAGATTCAACTCTGCGTTGAGGTCAGTGTATTGCGTAAGAGAGTCATCAATAGGATTTAGACTTGAATAACGTTTTGTGTTGATCTGATCAGCTTCTACACTGTTTGCTTACATTACGTATCTGATGGGGGACAACAATGTGTCAGGTTTGTAAGGATTAAACGAAATATCATCTATCTATGTCACTGTTCAGGATCATTATTTCCAGCCTACATTCAGAGACAATAGACCCACCAGTGTTGTCAGTACTTTGATTGGGCATCTCATAAGCTCAAGCTTACCCCGGAGATTCTGATCAAACTGCATGAATGCGCAGGCTTATATGAGTTTTTGCTAGTCACAAAAGTCATATGGAAGGTTATGTCATGGCTCATTTCATATTTCAGTACATTCGAATCTTACTTGCTCGAATACGTTTTGGACTAAGGAAATCCTTGGTTTTACCCAGGGATAGAAATTCTTATCTTACCTCAAAATGAAAATTACCACGCGCGTTGTAAAATTGTAGAGGACCTCGCGGAACTTTGTTGCTAATTCGACGCCATCGCGGCGTGACAAATTACGTCGAACTGCTAAGATGGCGGTCGTCAACACCATTTATTAACGTGCGCGATGATTTAATCATTTAAAATAGTATCAAACATTGGAATAGAATGGTGTGCAACAAAAAGGATCTATCGCGAATGTTAGGTGCGAAAAGAAAAATCCGTCCCTCATGATCACTGTCTTGCATCACTCGGCATAGCCTCGTGATGCCAGACAATGGCGTGTGTGGGTATGGGTTTTTTAGCTCACCTGAGCCGAAGGCTCATTGGTGAGCTGATCGTATGGCCAGGCAAAAATTCTGTGTGTGTGTGTGTGTGTGTGTGTTCACATTTTCAAACGTCTTCTCCTCCGGAACCGCTGGGCCGATTGTAGTTAAATTTCATGTGGAGGCTCCATGGGGTGGGGGAACGAAAGTTTGCATTTTTGGTCTAGGTCACATGACCAAGATGGCCGCCATGCCCATATATGGTAAAAACCCTTCGAAAATCTTCTCCTCCGGAACCACTGGGCTGATTTGCATGAAACTTGGCATGTAGCACCTGGGACATGGGCCCATCATAAATTGCATAAATGGTGTCCCTGGGATGACCTTGACCTATTTTACGCCAAGGTTAAATTTGGTAACATGGGCATTTGTATGGGAAAAAGTAGAAATGTCTGATATCTTGCAAACTGTTACAAATAATGCCACTAAACCATATATATTCTTATTCCTTATGATGAGGCGCATTTAGTGACGTGGATTTTGGAACCCTGGGCCCCCCCGGGGGGGGCATGCCCCACCCCCTTTTTGGCACAAAATGCTTAATATCTCCAAAACAGCTAAGATCCCGACCCATAAACCATATATATTCTTGTTCCTTATGATAAGGCGCATTCAGTGACATGGACCTTTGGACCTTTGGGTACCGGGGTTCCCAGGGGGGGGGGGCATGCCCCACCCCTATTTTGCACAAAATGCTTAATATCTCGGAAACGGTTAAGATCCCGACCCATAAACCATATATACTCATGTTCCTTATGATGAGGCCCATTCAGTGACATGGACTTTTGGACCATGGGGTACCAGGGGTCCGGGGGGGGGGGCATGCCCCACCCCTTTTTTTTGCACAAAATGCTTAATATCTCGGAAACGGTTAAGATCTCTATCCATGAACCATATATATTCTTGTTCCTGATCATAAGGCGCATTAAGTGGTATGAACCTTTGGACCCGGGGGTCCCAGGGGGGCATGCCCCACCCCCTTTTTTGCATTAAATGCTTAATATCTCGGAAACGGTTAAGATCCCCACCCATAAACCATATATACTCTTGTTCTTTATGATGAGGCGCATTCAGTGACATGGACCTTTGGACCCTGGGGTACCAGGGGTCCGGGGGGGGGGCATGCCCCTCCCCCTTTTTTGCTCAAAATGCTTAATATCTCGGAAAAGGTTAAGATCCCCACCCACAAACCATATATATTCTTGCTCCTTATGATAAGGCGCATTCAGTGACATGGACCTTTGGACCAGGGGGGTCCCTGGGTGAGGGAGGGGGCATGCCTAACCCCCTTTTTTCCACAAAATGCTTAATATCTCGGAAACGGTTAAGATCCCCACCCATAAACCATATATATTCTTGTCGCATTCAGTGTAATGGACCGTTGGACCTACGGTTCCAGTGGGGGGGGGGGCTGGGGGCCAACTCCCTTTATTGCATTGAATGCTTAATATCTCGGAAACAGTTGAGATCCCCACCCAGTTACACAGACCTTCGGTCCCTCTTGGCCAAAGATCACATATTAAAGTCTTTGAGGACTTCCTCAGAAAAGTCAGGTGAGCGATTCAGGACCAATGGTCCTCTGGTTTTTTTTTTTTTTTTTTTGGGGGGGGGGGAATGATTCACACCTCGCACCCTTTAAAGATTCTTGAATTCTAGGCAGGTTAAGCTTGATTACATAATCGGATCAGGAGGCTTGATATATGTCATTTCTGAACATCATTTTCAATTTTCTGTGAAATAAAGGTATATTATGTAACTTATTGGAATTACATTCCTTATACATGTATACAGTCTCATAAAATATCACTTCCATTGCCTATCATTTGTTTCCAAATGAAGCTGCTATATTTTGGGTCGATTGTTATCAATCGATCCAAAGTTATAAAGCGCAGTAAACTTTTCAAAGCTGAAGTCCATGTGACTATAACTGAAGGTAACACTTATTCATAGAAAATAGCCGCGCTATTCTTGTCGATGCGATAAATAGAGGATCTTACATGAGTGTTCATGTATTATTGAATTTATTAAACGAGTTGAGGAAAAAGTATAAAATGCGAGGCTTTGCCGAGCATTTTATCCATTTTCCTCAACGAGTTTAATAAATTCAATAATACATGAGCACGAATGCAAGATTCTATTTATCATATGACATTTATAACGCATTTATTCACGTTTGTTTACAAAAATATCAATATTCCGCCATTTGTAAACACGACGTCGTTAAGACGTCGTACATGTAACGTTACGGGACGTATCTACCTAATTTGCATATTTAATCCACTAGTGGATTATCGAAAATATTACATGGCGTTATTACACTCTCAGACGCGACGCCATATGATAAAAGGTTATCTATAGCATCTGGACTGGAATCATGGCTTTGGTAGACTCAGAACAGACGCTGCAGAATAATGCGTCTGATCAGGGTCTACACGTTTTGCTTAAAAACTAGAATTTAAAGGTTTAACGAAAGAACTTAAAGTCTTCGTCAAGCTCTTTTTTCCCAGCCTTCACTCAGAGAAAATCGACCCACCAGTACTTTCAGTGCGTATTGTTCTTTTTTCAGTGTGTGCTAGCCTCCATCATAATCGTCGCATTGCGAGGACTCTTCCTTCAGGTACTGGACCTACCTAAACTGTGGTCAGTTTCAGCCATAGACTTTGTGAGTACTAAAGTTTCACTATGATCTGAATACATGTACTACCACCACTACTACTGCCACCTCCACCGCCGATGCTTCTAGCCGGCCTGCGCGTATGACTAGGAATGAAGAGTTCGGGGGTTGGCAACATTATTTCATTAATCTTTTCTACAGTCACTGTCTCAAGCCCCCGCCCATAGGGGCTTGAAGAAATATATGGGCTGCATGATGCTTCCACGCAGAGCTGAATCCGGCACGCACACTAGTACTGGTAAACCGCTTAGAGGATCTAAGCCTGTCCAGGAACCGCGGTGCGAGGCGGACCGTCCATGCTAATAAACCCTATTGGTTTCATTGGGCGACAGGGCTTGAGATGTCATTTCATCTCAATGTCGGGTAAAAGTCCCACAAAATTGGAAGCAACGTCTCCAAAATGACCTTTACAGTGTTGACGGGGACGTAAAAACTCAAATCAAACAAACAAAAGACAGTCACTGTCTCCCACCTGCTGATTTAAGTGGAATGGGAACAATGGCAGATTTTCCCGGCATTTTCGGCAACTTTCGGCACTTTCTGATCGCTTTTCTTTAAGCCATGTCCCACTGAAAAAGGGCTCGACTCATAAAGGAAAGTATTTGCTCCTCCTTTCCTTTAAGAGTCTACCTCAACACAAAAGACAAAAAAAAACTTTTGCAGGAGTTGCCTCCCCTTAATGTGTGCTCATTCCCCTTAATACGGATAGTGAATGATTGTGCACTGTACTGGATAACGTATGGGCCTGCCAAGGAAAAGTGTTGTTAGGTAAACTGATCGGCTCGACATTACCTAAATAGTGTTGACTGGATCGTTAAACTGCAAAACAAACAAATTGCTGTTGCTGTTGCTGCTGGTTCTTGATAAAGCTGGCTATTATTTGTTATATTGCTCGCAATCTGCGACATGTCTATATACCGCATATGAACCATATGCGCGCATATGAATCTGAATAACGCATTTGAACAGATTTTATTTACTATCATCATTAAAGTTTTAGGTTGAAATCGTAAGATAATTATACGATAAAATCACAATTTAAAGACGAGATTTCATAACTTTACCTTCAAATAGTAGATACATAATGTGTCACATTACGAGAACACACCCGGGTGACATAGTGCATTCTTTCATTTCTCCAAATTGGCTACTTTTCCGAAGAAAATTTGTGATATTTTTCTTATTTATACTCCGAACATAGGTTGTGGGTGCTTGTTAGAACCGCCTCACTGAGGTGGTTCTAACGAGTACCTACAACCTATGTCTTGGAGCAGAAATAAGAAAAATAATGTTTACCCCCGTAAATCCCAGTTTTCTCTACATAAAGTGTGTTTTAGTAGGGCATTCATTTAACGGTTTTGTTTATGTGATGAATCAGATACGGTCATGGATTTTGCTATTCCTTCCATTTACATGTACAGTACATTAATTTCATACGTTTTTTTTTTTTTTCAATTTAACGTCCCATCAACACTATTTAGGTCATTTTAGAGACGTCGCTTCCTATTTTTGTGGGACTTTTACCCGGTATTGAGATGAAATGATATCTCAAGCCCTGCCACCCTATGAAACCAAAAGGGGTTATATGCATGGACGGTCCGACTCGCACTTCTTTGCCTGGATGGACTTATGTTGGTTGGTGCCTGATGCTCTGTCTCTGGTCGGCCCATCAGAGAGTCTAACTGTTGATTTTCTTTTGCTCCAGCATTTCAGTGGTTTCTTGCTGTCGAGTCCTCACCGTTATTTCATCACTGTGGTTGTTTGATTTTCGTTTTATCGGAGATGTTTCCCTGATGAGGATAAAAATCAAATTGGTGCTTAAAAAATAATAAAACAAAAACCATTGCAGCATCTCCATATTAAAAAAACCTTATTTTCATCCGTTTTCTTGTGACGTTCAGCTGAGAATTCACTTGAGATGGAGTTTCAATCCCGGGCCTTCATTGAAACTGTTCCACAGTGTATAGCTGTCAAAATAATGTTTGTTGCATGACGCTTTTCAATTATGCTACCTCTAGACTTGGAATGCTTTTCCCAGCTTGTTTCAAAGGAAACCGAAGAAGCCTCTATGGTGTAGTGGTTATACTACTCGCCTGATAAACCAGGGATTGCAGGATCGATCCCTGACTTCTCCAGACTTTTGGATGGGTCTTTAAACCGAGGTCCCGTCTCGATATGACCTTAGCTGTTGGTGGGACGTAAAACTGAAACACACTCACTCACTCAAAGGAAACCGAAGGAAATGATTTAAACCATCTGGCCATGATATTATTTCAGTTTGTGTTTGTTGTGGCATTTCTGGCGACTGTACTGTTAGACGTTGACCTTGGTCTGATGGTTGCTGTTGTGTTTGGCGTAATAACGATTGTCGCAAGAAGTCAGAGGTAATATCAAATTTCCGATCATAGAAATGACAACTATTATTATCGTAATCATTATTATTAGTAGTATCATCTCGACACCTTTTCCATCCTAATCCTATTGTTCAAGACAACCGCTACCTTTACAAACTGTGTAAATCCAGATCAGATGGCTTCTGAATAAACCTTCTGATCAGGATCTACACTGTTTCACATTCAGTTTATTAATTTGCAGGCATAGATATCATCAAGTAATCCGATTGATTCAAAGACGATAACGGTCGTGGCTAAATTGATTATGTAGCGTGATAAAGGTTAACCTTGAGCTCCTTACCTAAACTTTTCTGTCTGCACTTGAAATGTATATGGCATTACGTAAATCCACTAGTGCAAAAGAGTGCATTTTTTCACATCTCTAAACTGACTACTTTCCTGAAGAAAATCCCAGACAATTTTCTTATTTATACTACTAACATAGGTTGTGGTTGCTAGTTAGAACCGCCTTAGTCCAACTAGTACCCACAACCTATGTCTTGGAACAGAAATAAACACCATGTTCATGTGATGAGGATAGAACACCATATGAGTTAAGGCTTAACCCGCAAACCACAATGAAAGTCGTCGTCAGCTGACGTTTTTTAAAAGTACTTCGGAATCATTCTGATCAGGATCCACATTGTTTGCCTGTATGTGAAAATATTTTTAAACATTTTGCTTAGCAGACGGCCGATCAGATGCAATTTTTCATGGCGTCGTATGAGTCCATGTTTTGTTAAATGTCTCGAAAAATGCTACAAACATAAAATGAAGTGCTCTTTGGAACTGCCGCGATCATTTTGATCAAAAGTAAAGAATATAATTTCTTGCACTCCGCTGAACAAAATGGCCCCAAGAGCTAAAAATAGAAAAAAAAACCTTGTAACGACATCTCCTCCTAGCCCTTTCCTTATTTTACTCCAGTAGTTTACCAAAGGGTTCCTTTGAAGTGTTTATTTTTTGGCTTTATGTTGTATTTGCACAATTTTGGGTCGATTAATTACAAAGTTCAATATAAATTGCCAATATCCACCGGCGAAAAAAGTCTTTGTTAACGGGTAATTCTAACTGCACTATTGGTGTCGATGTGACATCAGAATGTCGTGGAAAAGGTTTGGTTATCTGTAAAATCTTACTTGGGCCAATGTTCTGGGACATTGGCAAACAGTGAACACCCAGCACAGACGCCATAGAACGTGACGCCTGATCACGGTGTACAGCGTTTGCCTAAAATTCTCAAATTCAAGGATACAACTAAAGTCCAAGTTTCAGTTCAGTACTGTATTTCCAGACATAATCGACCTATTAGTGTTGTAAGTGCTTTGGTTGTTTGTGTATTGTGTGTACCTTCATATCACCTAGTCATTCTATTCTGTCGTTAGCTTGAGATAGTCATGTTTTCTAATCGTGATTTTTTGCGGAGGACTTTTTTTCTATATTGGGTGAAAGTTTGAATACCTATCGAAGGTATCCAATATGAATGGTGCTTATAAATACACAGAATTTGTATTGTGAGCTGGGCATAAATGATGTTTTATAACCTCGGAACCAGACATAATAGCCTAAATGGTTAAATTAAATGAATATTCCATAGGGAAAGTTCCCTATACTTGCATGTTTCGAAATTATGCCTTTTTCACTTCTGAAGAGCATAGAAAATACACGTTATGGTCATGTCAGCCATTTCAGAAAGTGTGTGAAGCTATCATTTTTTATACTTTAGAATATTTATATCAGATTTGGTACTAAGTTATACAGACACACTGTGTGAATTCAGATGGGTACGAATTGAGCATAACTTGTGGCTGATTTGTTCTTGTTCTGTAGATTGTCTCTGGTCTGACTAACAGTTCAACATGTGCTTTTTTTTTCTTCAGTATTTCACTTATTTTATGTTGTCGGGTCCTTACTGTTGCATTATATCGGAATTTGTTTGATTTGTTTGTGCTCGTAGATGTTGTACTGATGAACACCTGTAATGAATAAATTACTTGCGTTAACCATAAAATAATTAAGGGCAAGGATGTTGGCCACTTAAAATCGTTGAAACTACCCCACAGCATTCCCCAGTAATATTGATTTTGACCTTTCCTGGGCGGTTTCTTCTTTTGTGGTATATTGTTGTCCTTGTATGACATTGTGTGTATGTCCTGATGATACTGTTTTGTTGTTTTTTTTTTAATCCGCATTGTCATGTTTGTAAAAGAAACTGTCATTTTGGCGTTCTAATAGTTAAGATTTCATTATAATATTAATACTTTATTTGAATCCTTCTTTCCCTTTGCTGTCCTGGTTGGAAGAAGTAAGGTAACCGCATTACGAATACACACACCAGTGTGATATAGAGCATTCTTTCATATCTCCAAATCGGTCATTTTTCTTTTGATATTTGTTTTTATTTTATTTCTCTTATTTATACTCCAAACATAGGTTTTGGGTTCTCGTTAGAATCGCCTCACAGCTAACGAGTATCTTCCTCCTATGTCTTGGAGCAGGAATAAGAAAATATAAGTTTATCCCCCTTAAACCCCAAATGTCTCTATATAAAGTGGGATTTAGAAGGGTAATAATACTGTGACACGGACTTGTTAACGTGATAGCACCGAGTCCTTAATCCTTCTCTTCTATCTTAATTGAATTTCTATTTTAGGCCCTACACCTGCCTACTCGGCAGAATACCGGGGACTGATATCTATACCGACATCAATGTTTACAAAGAGGTAGTATATTTTTGTTGCTCTTATTTTAAGATAAGACTTTATTTTAGTTTTGGTACACAAATTTAAAAATATCTAGAACTCTACAGACATTTTGTAAACCAACTTCTTCAAAAACCAATATCGCACACAGCTTTCGATTCTTTTAAAGAAGATTTGTCCAAATAATTAATATTATTTTATTTTTTCCGTTTAAGTAGCTTAAACTACATTTTGGCCCTTGCCAATACAAATATATTTTAAAGTTTTCACCAGGATTCACAATAACAATAAGCTTAAGCTAAGGTGATGGAACCACAAAACGCATTGACATCATTATACCTAATTATCAATTCTCACCATGGCCAAAATTATCAAAATACTTTGGGCAGTTTCATGTTTAACATTTTGCCTCATCGTTGATATTTTAAAGTAATCTGGCATTTGCTTAGGTCTTTCCAGTAGCTATCAATATGCCAATTATACGAAAATATTGCCATTGGGCGGATTGAACGTTTCGGCGATAATCTTTGTCACGGCGATGCTATTTATAATTATTTATAAGTAAATCTGGCATTTAATGGGTAAGGCCTTGCATGCCAAACATTTTGACCATACTCGTTCATGTACGAGAACATATTTTTGACACCAAGGCTAACATTTTTATGGATAATCTGTATATCAATGAAATGTTTTTTCTCTATTCGAAGGCGAGGGAGGTTGAAGGTGTGAAGATATTCCGATTCGAATACTCCTTATTCTTCGTGAACACAGAACATTTCCGTTCCAGTTTATACAAGCTGACGCTTAACCCTAGAACGCTAAAGATTGTTCAAAGGAAGAGGGAAAAAAGAATGTCAAAACGTCAATCTCAAAACAGTATTAAGGTTGGTGTAAATTAACACATTTTGATTCAAAATATTTCTTTTGAAAACATACAACTTTTGTCAGTTTATTAATGTATGATTCCGAAAACGTACGGTTTGAGATAAAATATTTCTTTTGAAACCTCTTGAAACATCCAATGACACATAATAGTACTATAAACACGACTGCAAACAAATTTTATAACTGTATTTGTTGTATTTTTTTTTTCAATTTTTTAAAATATTTTTAAAAGCCTTACAAAGGTTGAGGTTTTCATGAATTGCCCAAAGAATCTGCCATTTCAGTGCCTTTGGCATTTTGATATTTCCTGTTTCTGTCTGGTTTCGTTACTATAACACACCCGTAAGCCATAGGGCATCCTTTTCATTTCAGGGGCCAGTTGTTCAAAACTAACGACGTCGTTAGTTAACGTATCGTTAAAACTTTGATCATTTATTATGGCAAATATGCTAATATTTTTGCTGAAAAAATGTGAGCAGCTTTTGCATTCGCAAAAGCTGCTCACATTTGTTCAGCAAAAATACCAAAAATTTAAATATTAAACTTGCTAGAACAGTAAACAATATGACCACTAACGAGCTCGTTAAGCTAACGATGCTTTGAACAACTGGCCCCAGATGGCTACCTTACCGATGAAAACTTTTGATATTTTTCTTAGTAATACTCCAAACATAGGTTCAAATGAGCATCCACAACCTTTCTTGAAACAAAAATAAGAAAAATAATGCACATCTCTATAAATCATTTCTCATTATGAAGTGGCGTTTAGAGGTGTGTCCATTACACGGACGTGTTAACATGATAGACATCAAGTTGTTCCTGAGTCCTCCACCGTGCTCCAAGCTTTCGGCGACAGACTAGTAAGTTTCGTTCAATTAGGCCTCATTTGTGACACTCGTATTGATGTTTTAAAAAAAAAGCAAAAACTGATCTCATTTTTTCAGCAATAAATACATTATGTTAGATATTTTATTTGTTTGAATAGTTAACAAATCGACCACTAAGGAGCTAGTTAAGCTAACGATGCTTTGAACAACTGGCCCCAGCCCAAACGTGTACTCTTGAACTAAGAGTCCTCCATACAGATCAATTTACAAGGCTTGAATATTCATCAGCTTCGGAACTGAAGCCTTCACCCCTGCAAGCCTGGTTTTCAACTGATCGTCCTTTCCTGGTTTCAAAGATGTTAATTTCAAAGGCTACTAACACCAATTTTCTTATTTTCTGTTCAAATATGAAAAAAATAAATACTTTCAATACGTATACGTAGTTTTGTCAAACGAGTGTGAGCCCATAATGAAGAATTGAACCCTATACAAACTATTTGACCCCAAGTGGTTCAGACTACTGACTGTTCTTATTGATTTTTGTGTTGTTCATTCTGCCTTTGCTAGAGGGTGTTGCAATGCTTAGCTATACTTAATGCTCGGTGGTGGTTGCTTTGTTTTCCGTTTTGTGTGTTCTTTATGCGTAATATTTTGTTCGCTCTTACTGCCATGGGTTGTATGTGTTCTGTGATTGCGGTATTGCCTGGTCATCTTTACTTGTTTTGGGATAGTTGTTATTTGTTGTTCGCGCCTTTTCTACTATGACCCAGTTACAGTATATCAATTTTATATTCTGTACATGCTATGTGAAAATGTCTTTAATGTCATATTTCTCTCTCGTTTTGCGATAATAGAAAATGAAAGTGAAGGCAATTATCAGGAATTGATACAACTTACCCACAGGGAAAGAAACACACACATAAAAGAACTAGAACCTGATGGAAACATCAATAGCGGAAAGCCAGAAAGGACAGCTACTTTCCCACAAGAAAATATGACTGATACACACACTCAAAGACAAACCATAACAAAAATAAACCGCGACAGAAGGCTCCATATTTCAATATACCGTCCTATTCATTTTCATTTTACATATCACTTAGTGACATGGAGAACTTTTGTGACTGCATGATATCCGCCGTGCATCTGTCAACAACTTACTTAAAAGATATCTATTCCTTAACCGTTGAACGGATTTTGAAATATTTTAACAGAAATTTTCCTTGGGTGACCCTCTACCAAAATTGCCTAAATGGTTTTGGTCCGCTTAACAAGATGGCTGCTAGAGCTACAAATAAAAACAGAAATGGAAAACACCATCTCCTCTTAGGCCAATGGCCGGGTTGAAAAATAATTTCACATGAATATTCCTTGGAAGATCTTCTACCCAAATTGCCCAAACCGTTCTGCTCGGATGAACCAGATGGCCCAAAATGCTATAAATAGAAAACATTTTCTCGTTTGTCAGCAAAATACTTAAAAGACATCTTCTCTTAAACCGGTCAAGGGATTTTGAAATAATTTTACAGGAATGTTGCTCGGATTACTATCTACCGAAATTGCCTAAATGGTTTCGCTCTGCCAAACCAGATGGTTGCCAGAGCTAAAAATAGAAAACAAAATGAGAACAAAACCTTAAAATGCAATCTCCTCCTCTGCCACTGGCCCAATTTCTTTCAAACTAGTCTCACAGGAATATTCATACGATGATCCTCTACCAAAATTGTCGAAACTTTTTCAGTCGGAAAAACAAGATGGCCACCAGAGCTAAAAATAGAAAATATCTTTAAACGACTTCTTCTCCTTAACCAGTGGACGGATTTTGTAATAATTTTACAGCAATGTTCCTTTGGTGACCCTGTACAAAAATTACCTTAAAGGTTTCGCTCCAATGAACAGCTGGCCACCAGAGCTAAATTTAGGAAAAAAAGAAAACCCTTAAAAGGCTGTCTCCTAGGCCACTGGCCCAATATATAAATAATTTTATAGGAATATTCCTTGGTTGACCCTCTATATAACTTGCCCAAACCGATCAGCTCGGATGAATAGAGCTAATACTAGAAAAGAAATTAAACGACTTCTCCGCCTTAACGAGTGGACGGATTTTAAAATAATCTTACAGGAATGTTTCTTGGGTGAATATGGTCACCTAAGTTAAAATATAAAAACCTTTACACGACTTCTTCTCCTAAACCGGTGGATTGTCTTTAAAAATAAATTTACAGGAATTTTGCATGGATGATCTTCTTACAAATTGCTAAAAATACGTTTGGTCCAGTGCACATGATGGCCACCAGACCTAAAACATAAAAGCCTTTCCCTCTTGGTGTCTCTGATGAGAGCTGTGGGTTAATTGTATCGATTCCTGATCATTGCTTTCACTTCTATTTTTAAATGATTTCTTATCCTTAATAGATGGACTGATTTTGTAAAAAAATTCACAGAAATGTTCCTAGGGGTAACGTCAACCGCATTGGTCAGACCCGCCACTTCACCTTATATTACCTACGGTTTCATTTGCACGGTATGTACCAGGTGAGCACTTCAGGGCCATCTTGGACCTCTTTTTATAAAGAATCACTACATATTTAAATATTTCTATCTTGTGGATGGTGTATTGTTAAAGGCTGATGCTCAAGGCGGTTACGAACGTGAGGTTCCAGACCCAAGTAAGACTAAGGAGAACTCGGCGGATGAGGTTCGAATCAACGTAATTTCTACCCGTGTTCAGAACCCACCAGACTGTGATTTCCACACTATCGTCCTAGACTGCTCTTCTTGGGGATTTGTTGATACAATGGGTGTAAAAGTCCTTATATCTGTAAGTTGACAGTAATGGCTATTGACCATGTGAATATCACTGGCAGATAGAGTTTAACCATGTGCAATGCACAGTTTCAAAGGAAGAGCGCAGTGCAAATTAAGGGCCCCAAGTACCGGAACAGGTTTTTCAATACTAAATTGATCAACCTGTGTATGCAAAGGGTCACAAAACTTGGACATCGGCAACGCTTAAGGACAAAGTTCAGACGTCACAAAACGCGAAGTCTGATCAGGGTATACACTAATAGATTACAATTTAAGGGTTAGTTGGAATATTCTAAGTCCCCGCTCGAGACCATTTTCCCAACTACACTCTGCTTAAAAGTACCCAGCAGTGCTACACTATGGTAAAGTATAGGGACACGTCCTTCTCTACACAGGACTTGAATAGCAGCTGCAGTGAAGTTAAATAAAGCCATATAAGGCAGTCGTTAAAGTTGTTACCCTTGCAAACATGGTGGGTTCCTCTCGTAAGGCCTTAACTAGTTTTGAAATTTCTTTAAATGCCCGGTTTCACGTTGAACGAATCTGCTTTTCTAACGTTGCTGCTTAGTGCTCAGATGCACAGAGGTAACCTCGATTTTAAAGGGCGGTGATACGGAATTGAATGAAGTTAGACGCGTGTGTAATGTTGTGTTGGAAAACCGATTGTGTTTAAATGGCCCACAAAATTACCCTTCAGTCAAGCACTAGACAGACAAAAATCGTCAAGCCACACCATCTACGCGGGACGTTCGGTATGAAAACTTCTTTTGAAGTTGGCGGATCGTGTCCTTAACAACATTTTCGCTGGCGGTGTTGCTCACAAATAACAAAAATGACAAATGTGTATTGCCGAAAAACGTGCCAAAAAGATCGTCTTTAGAAAATAACAGAAATAAATATACTCGCATGAAAACATCAATGACTGTAAAGTGTTATTCCTAAGAATAATACTGCTGACATACACTAGCGTGCGCTTGTGCTTTTCTCCGTCTTCAGAAATGCTAAGATTCACTCAGTTCCTGATCTTTGTTTTACTTCTACTTTTAATATATTAAATGCACAATTATCCACATTAAAAAAGTGAAATATACAGTCTTGAACATACATTTTGTGCTATTTTACAGACAATTGCAGAATACAAGGCAATTGGTGTTAGAGTTTTTCTTGCTAAATGCAAAGGTAAATATCATTTAGTTACTTTATTTACAAGTTATGTGAGCCGCGTCTTGAGGAAACCATTTTTTTCCATTTCCAAACAATAAAAGTTCAAATTACTCTGCACCGTTGTGGATGCTGCTTGGATATTTCAATACCTCTAGTAAGGGGATAACTATCTTCAAAATTTAGGTAGGCAAATCGGCGGTTTAACATTCGCATTACGAAAACACGCCTATACCAATGCATTGTAAATTTTATCGCCGGAAAAAGGAAAAATTTTAGATAAAAATTGTGATATTTTTCTTCTCATAATATAGATTGTGCGTACATGTTAGAACCGCTTCATCGAGGGGGTTCCAACGAGTACCCACAGGTATTGACCCACCGGCGTGCAATTAAAGTGGGAAGCAAAGTTATCAGCCATGACACGCATGCAGTTTGTCGTACGACATTTATGTTGTATCCAGTCTCTTTTATATCGGAGAATGATTTTACGGAATTGGGTAATGAAGTCATTGCAAGTGTATATTTTTTTTAATTTATATACTAAGTCACCATAACATTCGGGTCCCGATAAACCTTGCTGCAGAAATTAAATCGGAATGAAATTTAGAAAATATTTAGCGTAGTTTACGATACCCATAACCCTAATTAAAGAGTTAAACAGTTAACAATTTATTACGGGTGTTGAAGTCAGTTACATGACTAGACACTCTTACAAATCGAATTGCGAAATATAAACCCCATAGAATGACACAAAGTGGCAGGTAAATGTAAGATGGGTTATACTTTCGTCAGAATAATTAATAGGTATGCGCCTATATCTCGTCATGTGATCGATGCCTATGGTTTTGTAAATGCCTTTTCGAAGACATAAGTAGTGCAGTAAAATTCCTATGTATAGACCACCTTTGGGAATGTTCAAATATGAACTTTTTAGAGAAGCAAGAGTTTCAAACGCTACGAGGATACATCAAACAGTTTCTGTCTATCGGAACCCGAATTTTATGGTGACTTAGTATATAAATTCAGAAAAATATATAACCGCAATTACTTCAGCACCCAATTTCGTAAAATCATTCTTCGATATAAAAAGATTGGGTACAACATGGATGTAATACGACAGACTGCATGCATGGTTGTTAACCCAATCACGGTTGGCAACTTTGCTTCCCTCTTTAATTGCACGCCGGTGGGTCAGACCTCAGATTCTATGACGGCTGCAACGTAAAGGCTTATTGAGAATTAGAGAGATCTAATTCAAGGTAATGTTGGTTGGTGCCTGATGCTCTGTCTCTGGTCGGGCCCATCGGAGTCTAACTGTTGGTTTTCTTTTGCTCCAGCATTTCAGTGGTTTCTTGCTGTCGAGCCCTCACCGTTGTCTCCCCTCTTTGGTTCTTTGGGTTCACGGAGATGTTGCACTGATGAGTTAGGAGGCCTTCATGCGGACTGAACAAATTATTTGTCTTAATCGCGACGGAAGTAATCGATTTAAGCCCCCAGTGCAAATCTTTTCACTGACCGTTCCAAGGCGGTTCTTCTGTGGCGGTTTATTTATGGTGTTGTTTGTTACTTAATGTGTGTATCACTTGTGTTTTTTTTATTTTGTATGGCTATATGGCCATTTTGTGGGAAAGTAACTGTCCTTATGGCCTTCCTTTGTTTAGATTTCCATTATGGTCTGGTCGCTGAATGTTTATGTTTCTTTCCATTTGGTGTCTTTGATGGGTGGAGTAAGTTAATTGTATCGATTCCTGATCTTTGTTTTACTTCTACTTTGCAATTTTTTTCATTTCCAGAGGTAGTAAATCTGAACCACGATATTAGTTACAATAGGTGGAAAACGTTTTCAAACGCTTTAAACATTACAGAGACAAATAGTATAGTAATTGATAGGTGGTGGGATATTTGAGAAATGGAGAAGTCAGGGAGGTGACAAAGTATTTGCAAATAAAAGACATGCCAACCAAGAAACTTTATGAAGACATTAAGAATTCTATTGGTAACCACAGCCCTTCATATTTAATTATTAAGCATTGGGCTGCAGAGTTCAAGCGAGTGAGAACCTGACTAGGCTGGATATGTCTGGATAGCTTTTCGCACGTTTCAAGCAATACCCAGAATGTTTGGAAGAGACTTTTGGCCCAAGATGAGACATGGGTCCATCACTTTGATCCTGTGTCAAAGTGCAAACAATTGAGAATTTAAGGCTTCCCTAGCACAGTGAAACTCATGAACACAACATCTATAAGCAAGGGTATTGCCTCACTTGTTTGGGATATTAAGGGTGATCATGGAGGTCACACCTTCACGTAGCAGTACTTTGCTGGTGAAATAAGGGTCCTGAAAGAGAAAGGGGAAAATGAAGGGAAACCGAGAAGAAGGTATCCTGTTGAACAATGAACTTGTCCATAAAATACAATTTACCGTAGCTGTAACTGCTAGGTATGGCTTAGAAATCGTGCCCCATCCTCCTAATTTAACATATTGACAAAACTTTGGAGCAATCACGTCCCCGGGACTGTTGAGGCATGTTTTCACTGTCAAACGAAAAAGTTCTTGTATCGTTGCAGAATTGAATTGGAGCATCGTTGGATCAAATCCATTGAAATGAAGGGTTATTGTGTTGAAAATAAGGCATTTAAATTTCATATGGGGTTTTATCTTTAATGTCAAACTAGAAACGTTTTGATTTGCCCTTGTTTATATTTGATGCGCGGACTTATCTGGGTTTTCTGCGTGCGGACATTTCCAAAGGCATTGTGATCTTCTCTTGTTGTGGCTAATTTAGTTTCTAGGAAGTTGTCGTCTGCTTTGTTGTCTACTGCTTACTTTTTAGAGATGCTGCTTCAACTTTTGTGGGACTTTTGAGATGAAATGACATTTCAATCCCTGCCACCTAATGAAACCAATAGGGTTTAAAAGAAAAAACTTAATGATTTAATTGGGTGGGCATTTCATAGGGAAGACTCCCTCTATCTTGCATGTAATGTAAGAAATGTTTTATTTTCACTTCTGAAGAGAAAATTATACCTTAAGGTAATGTCATAAAGTGTGTGAAGCTCTCACCTTTCTACTTGACAATATTTACATTAGATTTGGTACTAAGTTATTTAGACAAGTTGTGGGTATTTTGATGGGTACTAATTGCGCACCACTTGTGACTGATCTGTTTTATTTTGTAATGAGAGACTTCATGATGTCCCATTCTGCTGAAAAACAGTCTGAAATCATTGAAGCTTTTAGCTCCACTTCTAGATATTTGGATGGTTTATTAAATATTGATAATACCTATTTCGATGGTTTGATCAGTCAAATCTACCCCACAGAACTTCAGTTAAATAAAGCGAATTCTTCTGATACCGAGGCCGCCTGTTTGGATAAACATCTATCTATTGTAGATGGGTTTGTTTCTTGCAAAATGTATGATAAACGCGATGATTTTGATTTTGAGATCATAAATTTTCCTTTTTTGGTTGGTGATGTTCCTCGTGCGCCATCCTATGGCATTTATATTTCGCAGTTAATTCGATTTGCCAGAGTGTGTAGTCATGTAACTGACTTCAGCATTTGTAATAAATTGTTAACGGCTAAGCTTCTTAATCAGGGTTATCGGTACAATAAACTGCGCAAAGCATTTTCAAAATTTTACAGACATCATTCTGATTTAATTTCAAAATGCAAAATTGGACTTAAATCTCTTCTGCAAGAAGGTCTATCGGAACCCGAATTTTATGGTAACTTAGTATATAAATTCAGAAAAATATATAACCGCTTGACTTCAGCACCCAGTTTAGTAAAATCATTCTTCGATATTAAAAAATTTGGTACAACATAAATGTTATACGATAGACTGCATGCATGGTAGTTAACCCAATCATGGTTGACAACTTTGCTTCCCTCTTTAATTGCACGCCGGTGGGTCAGGCCTCTGATTCAATGACGGTTCCAGCGTAAAATAGAAGTGGAGGCAATGATCAGGAATAAAGGCTTATGTTGGTTGGTGCCTGATGCTCTGTCTCTGGTCGGGCCCATCGGAGTCTAAGTGTTGGTTTTCTTTTGGGCCAGCATTTCAGTGGTTTCTTGCTGTCGAGTCCTTCCCGTTGTTTCATCTCTGTGGTTGTTTGATTTTTGTGTTCACGAAGATGTTGCACTGATGAATTAGGAGGCATTCATGCGGACTGAACAAAGTATTTGTCTTAATCTCGACGAGGATTGTTGCCAAGTTAATCGATTTAAGTCCCCCAGTGGAATTCGTTTCCGCTGACCGTTCCAAGGCGGTTCTTCTGTCGCGGTTTATTTTTGTTATGGTTTGTCTTTGGGTGTTTGTGTCGCTTATATTATTTTATTTTGAATAGCCTATTGGCCATTTTGTGGGAAAGTTACTGTCCTTTTGGCTTTCCGCTATTGATGTTTCCATTTGGTTCTGTTGTTTCATGTTTGTGTTTCTTTCCCTTTGGTGTCTTTGATGGGAGTTGTTGGTTAATTGTATCGATTCCTGATCATTGCCTCCACGTCTATTTTTATATGCATGGCCGGTCCGAATCGCACCACTTTGCTTGGACAGACTTAGACCTTCTAAGTAGTGTACCAGTACTCAAGTGCGTTCGGCTTCAGCTCCGCATGGAAGCCGATTAGCGCTATGAGACATGACATTGCATAGTAAATACATGCTTGCAATGATTTGTTCTCAATTTTGCAAAACTCATTCTTCCATATAAAAGATTGGGCAGAACTTAAATGTTATACTACAAACTACATGCATAGTTGTGAACCCAATCACGGTTAATAACTCTTCTTCAATCTCGCCCACCAGAGTATAACTTCGGATGCTCACCATTGTTTCATCTCTAAATTCGTTCTCTATATAACTCTTGACAAGTCAGAAGCCCTTCATGCGGACCAAACAAATTACTTATGTAAACCTTGACAGAGCTAAGGATGATGGTGGTTGCCACGTAAAATCTTTTTTCAACCCTCATTAAGTTTTTTACTGATCGTTTCAGGGCCGTGCTTCTGTTGTGGTTTATTGTTGTCTTTATTTGAGCCCCGCCAAGCGAATTTGGGTCTTCGAGCATTCCGTCAGAACAGCTTTTAACTGCACATGCCCAGCCATTCAGAGGGGCCAGGGATATGGCTTTCTGTCTGAAGGTTCCTCTTGATTCACTGCTTGTATGAGCGAGCAGCGAAGGTTCTGGCGAGACTGCGCGGATGCGCAGGCTCGCCTGAACCTTCGCTGCTCGCATAGGCGATAAGTACCAAAATCGCTTGACGGGGCCCATTTGTCTTTGAATATACAATGTATCTTCTTGTAATCTCTTTTATTTTGGAATGCCATTTGGCCATTTTAGGGAAAGAAACTGTCATTTCATGCTTTTACTGTACCGTTGTTTTGTGTCTGCACTTTTATCCCTTGATGTCTTGTACTGAAGGTGTAAGCTTATTTGTCGATTCCGGTCATTATCCTTCACTATTATTTTGCAATGTTTCAGCATCGTTCCCTGTATTTATTTTTTCAGCTGGAATTCGCGAAATGTTTGAGAAAACACGATTTTACGAGTCTGTAGACAGAAACAATGTGTATATAACCGTACATGATGCTGTGCAGCATTCCATGTCTGTGGAGTCGCCAACGTGTAAGGTATGTCAATAATATCACTGACTGATCACGGCATGCATTGTTTCAGAATAATACTTTTGTAAAGGTTATTGTAAAATGAGCAACAAACTTATATAGTACATGCACGTTCTTGGTCAGGAACCCAGCAGGCACTCAACGTTGAACTAACGTTGAAACAACGTTGAAAACGTTGTTTCAACGTTAGTTCTACGTTGAGTCAACGTTTGTGCCTGCAGGGAATTGTATAACTCTCCTGGAATCATAATAGTGCTAATTTCTAGGAGAGGGAATATTGTCCCCTGAGAAATATTTCCCTGTAGCCGAACCTACTTTGCAACAATCAAACTCTTAACTATTAAAATCGTTCAAAGAATGTTTGTTCTGAGTCCCAACTTGAGTCTGTTTCATTCAGTCAAGTTTATTTTTCCATATTTAGGGCCCCGCACTGAAAGTGTGGGTGCCCTATAGTAATCGCTCTGTCTGTCTGTCCGTCTGTCCGTCCACAAATTTTCCTACTCCTCTGATAGCGCTGCCGGGGCCCTAGTCAGTTTCACTGGCAGCTCTAGTACATGGGAATTTTCACACAGAAACTTTTACAACTTGCATATAACGTGAAAGTCGTATCCCAGTGGGATAGATGTACCCGAGCACCAAATCATAAACATTTTAAACCAACATGTATTCTCTGCACAAAGTCACGTAGGCTGTGGAAGTTTCTGAGCTTGCCCTATTTAAGGAGAATGGGTACACCTTCAAGGGAGGCAACTCCTGCAAAAGTATTTTGGTTTCCCATGTCATTAGGGGTCAACTCTTAAAGGAAAGAATTTGCTCCTGATGATTAAATTCTTTCCTTTAAGAATTGACCCCCTTTTTCAGTAGGACAGGGCTTATAGAAAAATGAAAGGAAGTCCCGAAAGTTGTCTTCCTTTGAAAAATGGCAGAAAAATCTGCCAGATGTTCGCATTCCCCTTAATGGTTGGTTAAAAATAAGAGAAAAGATGCCCAGGAAAAGCGATAAAGATTAAACCCTATGAATGGCACCCAGAGGAAGAGTAACTAACAATGAGTAAAAAAAAAACAGGAGAAAACGAATCACAAACAGTTCAGCAACTAGCTCCCCTCTTCACAACAAGAGGTGGCCAAGGTGCATCATGCACAATTATTGAAACTTAAATAAATAGTACGAGTGTATCATTACGCAAACACGCCTATACAAATACATTGCCACCTTTAGCGCCAAAAAATGAACATTTTGTGCTGAAAAATTGTGATATTTTTTTTATTTCTGCTCCAAATATAGATTGTAGGCACTCGTTAGAACCGCCTCATCGAGGCGGTTCTAACGAGTACCCACAATGAATATTTTAGAGCAGAAATAAGAAAAATATGGAATACCCCTGGAAACCCCAGTTTTACTATATAAAAGTGGGGTTCAAGGGGGTCAAAATTATATAGGCGTATTTTCATGATGTGAAGAGCCCCGACGGAAAATCCGACAAAGCTACATATAAAATAAACAACAGGAGATGACTTCTACATAAGCGCTACGCTTACTGTCAGATCCTGAAACACCTCTAACTGTACGAAAATGTATGTGATTTATATATAAATAAATGTTGTTTAAACCAACATTAGAACCACCGCCTTAGGACGGTCAGTAGAGAGAAGCACTGGGGATTTTTTATTAGTTCTGTGGGCCCAACCTTTACTATAGTTTCTAATATTATCTATAGCACACAATAATTGGTTCAGCTGAAGGTAACTACCTCAATCAATAGACCATTACAGAATAACATATATATTAGAGCGAACTGAAATATATATCAAAATGAATAACTGTAATGAATTAAAAATGTGGGCTCATACCTCTTACGACACAGTCATGTAAGCTGGACCAAAAGAAAACCACTAGGGGCCAGTTGTTAAAAGCATCGTTAGCTTAACGAGCTCGTTAGTGGTCAAATTTTTAACTGTTCTAGCAAGAACAATATAAAACATTTTGGTATTTTTGCTGAAAAATGTGAGCAGCTTTTGCATCCGCATTTTTTTTTTCAGCAAAAATTTTAGCATATTTGCCATATTTAAAGATCAAAGTTTTAAAGTTTTAAAGATACGTTAACTAACGTCATCTTTAGTTTTGAATTACTGGCCCCAAGTAGACGAAGAGCCAAGCCAAATAGAAGTGAAGGCAGTGATCAGGAGTCGATACAATTAACCCACAGCTCCCATCAGAGACACCAAAGGGTAAGAAACGCAAACATGAAACAACTGAACCATAATGGGAACATCACTAGCGGAAATCCAGAAGGACAGTTACTTTCCCACAAAATGGCTAATTGGCTATCTAAAACAAAATAATATAAGCGATACACACAGTCAAAGACAAACCATAACACAAAGAAACGCCTTGGAAAGGTCAGTGAAACGAATTCAGCTTGGGACTTAAATCGATTTTACGTGGCCACAATCATCGCCCTTACTTCCGTCGCGATTTAGACAAATAATTTGTTCAGTCCGCATGAAGGCCTCCTAACTGATCAGTACAACATCCAACGCATCAGGCACCAACCACTAATAAAATAAAACTGAAGTTTTAAGTTAGACCGGCATCGAGACATGGAAACCCAACCCCACCCGACCCCCGTCGTGCAATGACAGAGGGTAGCACAGTCATCAACCATGACTGGATTAAAAATTAGGCATGCTTTCTGTCGCATAGCACTTATATTGTACGCCATTCTTTTATGTCGACTAATCAGCTTTTTGAATTGATTATGATGATAAGATTTCTTCATGCTTTTCGAAATTTATAATGTAAATCTCAATAAAACACTGATTCTGATATCTACAGTTGCAGGATTGTCTTTAAATTAACTTTGTATTGTTCAGGTAGATCAGAGTGTCGTCGATAAAATTTAGAAAATGATTTCCCTAAGTTTATGATACCGATAGCTCTGTTAACCCATATATGCCTAGTGGCCCTTTTTTGGGACGTTGGCAAACACTGTAGACCCAGATCAGACGCCGCAGAACGCGGCGTCTGATCTGGATCTGCACTGTTTGCTTGAGGAACATTCGTTTTTGTAAAATTTGCCACAAAGAAAACCAAACATGACACCCCTATAATTTGAAATGGACCACTCCAAAGTAACTAGGTGGAAGATTCTATTGTCATATATGGGTTAAAGAAGCTTAACAGTAAGAAGTTAATTCCGCTTATGAAAATTATCAAAATGCGATGAAACTCTAGCGTAAGGAATAAGTTGAGAAATATATAGACCATATGAGCCCCGCCAAGCGAATTTGTGTCTTCGAGCATTCCGTCATGATAAATTTTAACTGCGCATGCCCAGGCATTCAGAGGGACCAGGGATATGGCTTTTTGTCTGAAGGTTCCTCTTGATACACTACTTGTATGAGCGAGCAGCGAAGGTTCTGGCGAGACTGCGCGGATGCGCAGGCTCGCCTGAACCTTCGCTGCTCGCATAGGCGATAGGTACCAAAATCGCTTAACGGGGCCCATATGAAGGAGAACTGTGGACATTCCCTTCTTAGAACGGGAAAATTACAATGTTTTAGGATTTGGGCTAATACGAAAATATTAAAGTGAAAATCATCCCGTTTGTTGTATATCTAAGATGTGATTATACCATTAGAGACCGACACTTGAAAACTATCAATCATATCTATAGAAGTAAAATAAGGCTATAACGATCGCTTTTTGAAACTAAGCACACAGTTTCTAGAATGGAAAATCATGGATATAAGAATCTGATATGGGTTTCTGTTGTAGATGGGCATTTCCAACCCTACCGAGGCTTTGCCGGGGTACCGCTCAGCACGGTCATCTCGAAGTTTGGAAACGCTATCTATTGTAACCCCGTATTGTACTCTTTTTATTGCACAAATCCACCAACAATTTCCTTTTACTTTATTTTACGTGTTTTTTTTTTTTTGTTTTTTTTTTTCACGCATTTTATTTATGCAGAACACAAGAGTTAGAACTTAACTCTACCCTAGGCTAAAACTACGGATTTCCTTATCTGTTGTGTAAGAATTAAATTTTCTAGGCCAGCCTAGCTAGTATCGACTATCTAGGCCTCATAAGTTACTATCGCATTAATTTCAAAGACCTGGCTTAGGCTCGATGATTGCCACTTTTGAAAACATTACGCAAACACGCCTATACAAATACATTGCCACCTTTATCGCCGAAAATATGAAAATTTTATGATGAAAAATTGTGATATTGTTCTTATTTCTGCTCAAAATATAGATTGTGGGTACTCGTGATGAGGCGGTTCTAACGAATACCCATAATCTATATTTTAGAGCAGAAATAAGAAAAATAAGGTTTACCCCTGTAAACTCCAGTTTTACTATACAAAAGTGAGGTTCAAGGGGGTCAAAATTATATAGGCGTGTTTTCGTGACGATGTACTATGTCATCCGGTCCCCAACAGACACTACATTGGATCAACGTTAACGTTGTTTAAACGTTAAGTTTAACATTGAGTAAACGTTATGTGCTTGTGTGTGGGGAGCATGGGGTGGTTGTTGTTTAATGTTTTATCACCCTGATATGTAACAGTTTTCGTCATTTCACAGAAAAAGCAGTTCTCGAATGAAAGCCAAGCGTAATCTCGATCTACGGCGCAGAAATAATCGAAATTCAGGTGAGTTTTCGCCATTCATTTTCACTCTGCATATTCACCCCACCAGGAAAAGTATGAGAGAATTTTTGTTTATAACTGAGCCTAATACGGATAAGTCGTCCAAAACAAACTTTTGTTGTCTGTTACTTACTGTGTGTATCACTTGTGTCTTTTTACTTTGGATGGTCATTTGGCCATTTTGTGGGAAAGACTGTCCTTATGGCCTTCTTTTGTTTAGGTTTCCATTATAGTCTGGTCGCTTAATGTTTGTGTTTCTTTCCCTTTGGTGTCTTTGGTGGGTGGAGTAAGTTAATTGTATCGATTGCTGATCTTTGTTTTACTTCTACTTTGCATATCAGGGCTGTTTTGTTTGTGCCGTGTGGCGGTTGTAAAAGGTCTCCCCGTACATACATTTAATGCTCTTATTTTTCCAATCCTCAGGGATTGTTTACAAATTATTTGTCTAAATCGCGACGGAAGTAAGGGCGAGGATTGTGGCCACGTAAAATCGATTTAAGCCCCCCAGTGGAATCTTTCCACTGACCGTTCCAAGGCAGTTCTTCTGTGGCGATTTATTTATGTTGTTGTTTGTTACTTACTGTGTGTATCACTTGTGTCTTTTTACTTTGGATGGTCATTTGGCCATTTTGTGGGAAAGTAACTGTCCTTATGGCCTTCCTTTGTTTAGGTTTCCATTATACTCTGGTCGCTTAATGTTTGTGTTTCTTTCCCTTTGGTGTCTTTGGTGGGTGGAGTAAGTTAATTGTATCGATTCCTGATCTTTGTTTTACTTCTACT
This sequence comes from Lucinisca nassula, assembly GCA_963580285.1. Lineage (NCBI taxonomy): Eukaryota > Metazoa > Mollusca > Bivalvia > Lucinida > Lucinidae > Lucinisca > Lucinisca nassula. Next base: position 142,992,843 of record OY757016.1, on the reverse strand, counting down.
TTGCATATCAGGGCTGTTTTGTTTGTGCCGTGTGGCGGCTGTAAAAGGTCTCCCCGTACATACATTTAATGCTCTTATTTTTCCAATCCTCAGGGATTGTTTACAAAGTATTTGTCTAAATCGCGACGGAAGTAAGGGCGAGGATTGTGGCCACGTAAAATCGATTTAAGCCCCCCCCAGTGGAATCTTTCCACTGACCGTTCCAAGGCGGTTCTTCTGTGGCGATTTATTTATGTTGTTGTTTGTTACTTACTGTGTGTATCACTTGTGTCTTTTTACTTTGGAAGGTCATTTGACCATTTTGTGGGAAAGTAACTGTCCTTATGGCCTTCCTTTGTTTAGGTTTCCATTATACTCTGGTCGCTTAATGTTTGTGTTTCTTTCCCTTTGGTGTCTTTGGTGGGTGGAGTAAGTTAATTGTATCGATTCCTGATCTTTGTTTTACTTCTACTTTGCATATCAGGGCTGTTTTGTTTGTGCCGTGTGGCGGTTGTAAAAGGTCTCCCCGTACATGCATTTAATGCTCTTATTTTTCCAATCCTCAGGGATTGTTTACAAATTATTTGTCTAAATCGCGACGGAAGTAAGGGCGAGGATTGTGGCCATGTAAAATCGATTTAAGCCCCCCAGTGGAATCTTTCCACTGACCGTTCCAAGGCGGTTCTTCTGTGGCGATTTATTTATGTTGTTGTTTATTACTTACTGTGTGTATCACTTGTGTCTTTTTACTTTGGATGGTCATTTGGCCATTTTGTGGGAAAGTAACTGTCCTTATGGCCTTCCTTTGTTTAGGTTTCCATTATAGTCTGGTCGCTTAATGTTTGTGTTTCTTTCCCTTTGGTGTCTTTGGTGGGTGGAGTAAGTTAATTGTATCGATTCCTGATCTTTGTTTTACTTCTAGTTTAGTGTAGCATAGTTTCATTTGAACCAGGCAAATGGCTTCCAGAAGATAAATATTTTTTTTTTCAAAAATAAAAGCTATAAGAGAGGGAGGGAGTGAGGGGTGTTTGAACATCTTGTAAATCAGAGATTGAGTTGAAACTTGGGCGACTTGCTAAAATCGTTTCATTCCAGTATCCAAAAATCCAAGAAAACCTTCAGACGACATCAGTACCCGAACGGTAAGTCAGAGTGAGCTAAAACTTTACAAAAGTCATTGGAGTGGAGATTCAGAATTGTTTAAATCGTTCCATTCCAATGTTCAAAACGGCGACCATAAAATCTACAAACCACATTTGCTCCGAGGCATAGATGTGACATGGAAATTCGGAATTGGTAGACCTGATGCACTCTGGTATCCAAGATAACATCTTAAAATTCTTCAAAGGATATTAACACCCTCCCGGCCCCGCCCATAGGGGCTTGAAGAAATAGATGGGCTGCATGATGCTTCCACGCAGAGCTGAAACCGACTGCAAACGAGTACTGGTAAACCGCCTAGAGGATCTAAGCCTGCCAGGCAAAGCGTTGTGTGTGTGTGTGTGTGTGTGTGTGAATTCGGGTTTAACGTCGCTTTCAACAATTTTTCAGTCATATCACGACGGTGTCTGGTTGCGACAGGGAGCTCAATGCTCACTTTTATAGTGCTGCCTCACGGAAGTATCATGCCCCAGACACATTACATGATACCACACCCAGTCACATTATCCTGACACTGGGTCGACCAGTCCTAGCTCTAGCCCGTAAATCTGAGTGCCAAGCGAGGAGCAGCTTGTACCATTTTAACGACTTTGGTATGTCGCGGCCCGGGATCGAACCTGTGACCTCCCGTTCCCCGGAGCGGACACTCTACCAACTGAGCTATCGGGGCCGGTAAGTCAGAGTGAGCTAAAACTTTACAAAAGTCATTGGGACAGCGTGGAGATTCAGCATTGGTTAAATCGTTCCGTTCCAATGTTCAAAACGGCGACTATCTTAAAAATCTACAAGCCACCTTTGCTCCGAGGCATAGACGTGACTTGTTGCACTCTTATATCCAAGATAACATCTTAAAATGATTCATCAAAGTATATTAACATCCTCCCGGCCCCGCCCATAGGGGGTTGAAGAAATAGATGGGCTGTATGATGCTTCCACGCAGAGCTGAAACCGACTGCAGACGAGTACTGGTAAACCGCCTTGAGGATCTAAAAATAAAAAAAGAGGATCTAAGCCTGCCCAGGCAAAGCGTTATGAGCGTCATGCTTATAAACCCTATAGGTTTCATTGGGCGAGAGGGCTTGAGATGTCATTTCATCTCAATGCGGGGTAAAAATCCCACAAAACTGGAAGCAACGTCTCCAAAATGACATATACAGTGTTGACGGGGATGTTAAACCTCAAATGAAACAAAATTAAAACCCTCCACTCTGCACCAGCTCATCGCCTGATTCCTCAGACAGATTGAGCTGTTCAGAAACTTACAACGTGTAGATTCAGAAATACTTACGGAAATCTGACAGCCAATATTGTCACCATAATATAAGGTAACATATGACGTCGTTGATAAGCAGTGGATAAGGTCGTGTAATAAAATCGCATGACCACACGTGTATCAACACTTTGGCGGGATTAAGTAACGTCAGGACGACGTTTATGTCACCATGGATTTTTGTGGAAAACTTGTCAAATTAAAAAGCGATAAAATCCAATTTAAAATGGTCATATGATAATCAGAAGCTTACACTCGTGGTCATTCTTTATGGAATTGATGAAACTCGTGGCAGTTTCAGCGAGTTTACTAAATTTCATATGAAATGACCACTCGTGTAAGAGCCTCTGTATAAAATAGCCTGGACCAAGTAGCACCATTATCTAATCTGCTCTAGCCTGGATCCAGTTATTCTATTTGAGGTTCACCAACTTGGCAATATTTTAGAATTTTCTAGCAAGTACAAGAGTGTATGTGATAAAGGAAATGTGAATATGCACACCGGTGAAATTAACACGGGCGTGGCAAGAAAATCAAGTGTATGTAAACCATAGAAAATTCTAAAAACATTGTAGTGTCACTTACGAAGTGAAATATCGCTCCCCGTAGTGTCACAATGAGAATTATCGCTCCGTTGTGCCACTTACAAAGTGAAATCTCACTCCGTAGTGTCCCTTACAAAGTGAACTTTCGCTCCGACGTGTCGCTATATCGCTTCGTAGTGACGCTTACAAATTGCATTATTAAACCTCATTAATAATCACAAGCTATTATAGAATTCTGATTCGTCGAGAGCTTGCCATGTGGAGGGCGATAAATCATCTATCATATTCTCATGTAATATTCCCATCTGACGTCACTGCTCAAAAGTGCCAGTTCACAACTGAATGAATGAAATTTCATTATTCAAGTCTTATGTTTGTGTTAAATAAATTCTTCCATATTTTGAAGCACTCTAGAAGTTAGAATTCGGTATAATAAATCATTTGTTGCCCTTATGTGAGGGGAATATGTCGATTTGTTAACCCTCGACAGGTAATACTGCCTGCTCGGATGAACAAATCGCCGTATTCCCCTCTCACAAGGGCAACAAATGAATAATATCGCTGCGTAGTGTCACTTACAAAGCGAAATATCGCTGGGTAGTGTCGCATGCAAAGTGTAATTTCACAAAGTGAAATATCGCTACAAAGTGAAATATCGCTCCGCAGTGTCGCATGCAAAGTGTAATTTCACTCCGTAGTGTTGATTTCAAAATGCAGGGTGGGAACAGTCTTACATAAAAGATTTTGCTTCCTATGGTTTGGGGAGTACTCTTACAGAAAAAATGAGCCCTGTAGGGAGCAAATTTTTCCTTTAAAATTGGTTCAATCACCAGCACAGACACATTCATGTGTTGCTACCATTCTTCTTCTTCTACGTCGTCGTCTTCTTTATTTACAATGTGTTCGCAACTGCGTAAAGGGTGCTGCGTCTCTGATAAAACATACCTTAGGCTACAAGGCTGCATCAGTAGCCAAACATTTTATCCCCATACCTTTTCACTTTCAGGTCAGAGAGTGCGGTTACTTCTGTATCTGTGGAATCAAACGTTGATTTTTGCCATGCAATCCCGGTGCCCATGAACGGATTTTGTCCATCTCAAAGGTTGGACGAGTACATTAAATACTTAAAAGATCTTTTGAATGCAAAGGGGCAATAGACAAGCAGTTAATGGAACTTTTTTCAAATGATCCAGAACAAAAACAAATCAAAAACTGATAAACTACGTCTTGACACAATACCAATGCGTAAAATCGCATAACTCTTATAACCTCTCTTGGAGCTTTCGCCTTTGTGTAGATGAAGTCTTAAAGGCGATTCCAACGAGTATCAGGATAAGCTACGAAGACCACCCTGAATTTTCTTAAGGGGAATGGGTACGCCTTCAGGGGAAGCAACTCCTGCAAAAGTATTTTTGTCTCCCATGTCAATAGGGGTCAACTATTTGCTCCTGTGGAGCACATTCTTTCCTTTAAGAGTAGACCCCTTTTTCAGTGGGACAGGGCTTACAGAAAAGCGAACGGGAAGTCCCGAAAGTTGTCTTCCTTTGAAAAATGGCGGAAAAATCTGCTAGGTGTTCCCATTCCTCTTAAATATATGGCTAGCTGTAACTTTGAGAAAGAGTTTTCTACGGACTCATTACGGTAACATACCCGTGTTACATAGTGCAGTATTTCATATCTCTTAAATGGTTACTTTACTGAAAATAAATGCCGCCTCATTGAGGCGGTTCTAACGAGTACACGCCAGCTATGCCTTGGAGCAGAAATAAGAAAAAAATAATGTCTACCCACGTAAGCCCCAGTTTTCTGAATATTATAAGCGTATTTGGAGGGGTTCATTTCACGGTCCTGTTAACCCATATAGGCCTATACCTAGCGGCCCTTTTCTGGGACATTGTCGAACAGTGTAGATCCAGATCAGAACGCGGTGTCTGATCTGGGTCTACATTGTGCGCTTAAAGAACATTTATTTTTATAAAATTTGCCACAAACAAAAACAAACCTGACACCCTTGTAATTGGAAATGGACCACTCCAGTCTTACTAGGTGGAAGATTCCATTATGTTAACGTGATGTGATAAGTGAGTTCGAATAAGCCATACTAAACTAGCCATCGGTGAACGGGCCATTGAAGCTATACTAAACTAGCCATCGGTGTACGGGCCATTGAAGTTTCACATTAGTATGTTTTATTTTTGAAGGTTATGGTCCTTCAAAGACATTCAGTACGACAATACATTACTGAGACATAGTGCATTCTTTGATATCTCTTTTAAACAGCTGAGTTGCTTTTTTACTTATAAAAATAGGGGTGTCACCTTTTTTTTTTACACTCCAAACATAGGTTGTGGGTGCTCGTTGGAACCGCCTCATGTAGGGAGTTCCAGTGTGTACCCAAAATCTATTTCTTGGAACAGAAATAAGAAATTATGTATACCCATGGAAACCTCATTTTTACTTTCAATGAAATGTCGGTTTGCTGTATCTCTGCTCGGGCCCATCGGAGTCTAATTGTTGGTTTTCTTTTGCTCCAGCATTTCAGTGGTTTCTTGCTGTCGAGTCTTCACCGTTGTTTCATCTCTGTGGCTGTTTGATTATTTGTGTTCACGGAGATGATGCACTGATGAGTTAGGAGGCCTTCATGTGGACTGAACAATTTTTTTGTCTAAATCGCGACGGAAGTAAGGGCGAGGATTGTGGCCACGTAAAATCGATTTAAGCCCCCCAGTGGAATTCGTTTCCGCTGACCGTTCCAAGGAGGTTCTTCTGTCGCGGTTTATTTTTGTTATGGTTTGTCTTTGGGTGTTTGTGTCGCTTATATTATTTTATTTTGGATAGCCTGTTGGCCATTTTGTGGGAAAGTAACTGTCCTTTTGGCTTTCTGCTATTGATGTTTTCGTTGGGTCTGTTGTTTCATGTCTGTGTTTCTTTCCCTTTGGTGTCTCTGGTGGGAGCTGTGGGTTGATTGTATCGATTCCTGGTCATTGCCTCCACTTCTATTTAATACGGACTTGTTCAGTACACGGATTTACAGCAGTGCCGTCTTGGAGACAGTTAAAGGGCATGCCTACATCCAATCCAATAACATATTGATATGTACATAATTATACGTTTATATGTCATTAAATTTCTAAAATAAATAACACAGACTTGTTGACGTCATTACTGGAGAATAATTTTATGTCATATTTTGACTAACCAGTTTGTAATGACTGTGGATTTCATCATCATCATCATCATCGTCATCATAAAAAATACATTAGAAGCAGTAAATTATCAGCAAATGCAGAGACAACGCTATTTAGGTCATTTTGGAGGCGTTGCTTCTACTCGACATTTTGATGACACGACATATACGGCCTTGCCGTCCAAGCAAACCAAAAGGGTTTATATGTAGGGACGGTCCGACTCTGTTATTCCTTGCTCGGTTATTGGTCTGCAGGATGAACTGAACTAGTGGCCATACAAAGTCTCCCTGCCCTTCAACATAGTGTAGTTTATATTTTCTTGAGCTTTGGTATCACTGATTCCATTGTAGAATTTTGAAAATATCTGAGGGTCACTCATGAGGCCTATTCGTCGAAACTAGCTAGTCTGGCCTGCAAACTCTTTTACACTCCATATTTTTCAGTTCTGTGGTGTATTCCTTGCTTCCAAAGGACAACCCTTTCATAGAACATATTTACTGGCCTCACAAGTCATTTTTAAAACACCTGCCGTACACGGGCATATGTATAGTCCATCTGAGTGCATGCCATCTCAGTAGCGATGTAACAACGTCAGGACCATGCATCGACGTTTTTACTTACTTACTTACGACGTTGCCTACACAATGTGTGTCTACTAGTATGTCATCCTAGCAAACATCGACGTGCAGGTGACGTCGTATCAACACCGTTGCAAATTTATGGCTTTACATCGGCATCGATGCGACTTTGTTGATGCGACGTTGTTGAAACGCCATGCTCTCAATGGGGTGTTTATGAGACTGTTTAAATGTTCCATTAAATGTATATTCAGAATAAATAGTGTACCTATATGTTTCTGTTGTGTTTCAGTTAATTTCCTTTTCAACATTTTGTTCATATATGGATTGAATTAAAAATGTGCTTCATACTGTGCGGTCCGTTACGCAGTCAGGCGATACAGGACTACATTTTGGTACATGTATTCTGATCAAATAATGAGTTCGCCCAATCTGTGGTGATTTAGTATACTCATAACTCGATTTAAGCCCCCACTCCACACTAGTGGAATCCGTTTCACTTACCGTTCCAAGGCGGATCTTCTGTCGCGGTTTATTTTTGTTGTGGTTTGTCTTCGAGTGTGTGTATCACTTATAAGCCAATTGGCCATTTTGCGGGAAAGTAACTAACTGTCCTTTTGGCTTTTTTGCTATTGGCGTCACCATTAGGGTCTTGTTTTATCATGCTCGTGTTTCTTTCCTTTGGTGTCTCTGATTGGAGCTGTGGGTTAATTGTATCGATTCCTGATCATTGCCTTCACTTCTATTTAGATCAGAGGGAGAAACGGCATGCGTTTGTTCTTATTTGTTTTCATAACATGTTGTTGGTATTCGTTAGAATCGCCTCAGTAACCCGCCAACTTATGTTTCTTAAGAAGATTAAGGAAAACTATATCTGAATTATTCTCATTGCCCCTAGCGCCCCTAACGCGGATGAACAAAAGACGAGCGAGGGTTATGGCCAAGTAAAATCAATTTCAAACCCGCCCCACCCCCACACACTCGGAACTTACAGTTTCAATGCGGTTGTGGATTATTATGCCTTTCCATGTCTTTCCTAGAAATAGTCTATTTTGGATAGCCGTTTGATCATTTTTTTATGAAATAAGTTGCCACTTTGCTTTCTATTTGTAATGTTTTCATTATAATGGCGTTGTTCTCTGTGCGTCCATCTTTCTATTCGATGTCGTGGACGGAAGTTTCGAGAGCCTCCACCCATCGGGGCTTGAAGAAATAAATTGGACTGCATGGTGCTTCCGTTAAGATTTTCAAATTACAACATCATCGCTGAGAACATATAAATCAAACACATACAGGGATGAAACAACAATGAGGACACGATAGCATGAAATTACTGAAACGCTTAAGCAAAAGAGAACCTATAGTGGGACTACGTTAGGCCATATCAGAGAAAAAAGAAGAGAAGGCAATAATCAGAGACCGGCACAATTACCTAACACCTCCCAACCAAGACAACAAAGGAAAAGAAGCACGAATATAAAGCAACGGTACTGAAAAGAAGCCAAAAGGACAGTTTCTTTCCCACAAAAATGCCAAACGACCATTCGAAACAAAATATATTACCAGTGCCCATATGCAAAGACAAATATAGATAAAAATAATCCAAAACAGAAGCACCGCCTTATTTGTTTTACAGGGCTGGGGCGGTGGGGTCACAAGCCATCACAGAATCTGTGGTCCGACACGTAGGTATGTAATTCAAGTGGGGGGTAAAGTTATCAACCGTGATTGGGATCCACCTTCGTAAGCCAAGGGTACTAAGTCCACTGCATTCCTTGCGTAAGAAACCTATATAACTTTGACCCCCTGAACTCCACTTTAATATAGTAAAACTTGGGTTTACAGGGGTAAACCTTATTTTTCTTATTTCTGCTCTAAAATATAGGTTGTGGGTACTCGTTAGAACCGCCTCGATGAGGCGGTTCTAACGCGTATCCACAATCTATATTTTGAGCAGAAATAAGAAAAAAATCACAACCTACTACAATTTACTACAATTTTCGTTTTTTAGGTGGTTAAATTTACCATGTATTTGTATAGGCGTGTTTTCGTAATCTTAGTACCTTTGGCTTTCGAAGATGAACTGGGATCGTGCATACAGTACTTGTTGCTTACAATTTTCACAGGGGGCAAGCTGCACTTTCACGGCAGCAAATTTGCTGCTTGCTACTGTTGTTTTATACAAAGCAACATTCCACTGAACTGATTCCATCCATATGTTGACCCATCAATGTACGAATCACCGGTGTAAGGATCTTGTTTTACATAAACCTGATCCCCGGCATCGAGCTGCCTTGCAACTGTACCAGCTGTGGTAGTGTAGGAGTTGGCATTGTTGTAATTTACAACTGACTGTATCCCTTCGCCATTTACAACTATTTTAACTCGGCCCCACGTGTTTATATTGGTGCAGATCTGTGCTGAGAACAGATACGTGCCGCTGACGGGCGCTGTGAATATTCCAGTCCCCTCATCGTAGGCACCACCAACATTTTGATCCACCGACTTGTACACTAACTTGTCCCCTTTGGCAGGTGTTGTATCCTTAAGTCGCCTGGCGCTGAAAATTATGGGCTGATTCCCCGCTCCTTTATGTACCTTTTCTGAATAAGAAATACAGTAAGAAAATCCGCTTTTAGTTAAATATCCTATCAATACGAAAACACGCCTACACAAATACGTAGTAAATTTTTTTCGCTGAAAAATGAAGATTTTTTTTATGAAAAGTTGTGACTTTTTTTCTTATTTCTGTTCAAACTATAGATTGTGGGAACACGTTAGCACCGCCTTATCGAGGCGGTTCTAACGAGTATCCACACTCTTTATTTTAGAACAGGAATAAGAAAAATAAGGTTTACCCCTGTAAACTCAGTTTTACTATATAAAATGGGGTTCAAGGGGGTCAAAATTATATAGGCCTGTTTTCGTGATGATCAAGACCACCTTTAGGAATGTTAAAAAGTGGCCTTATGACCATAAAGGAGCCTTTTACAAGAAGACACTGAGTGAAGATAAGGCACACATCACGAAAACACGCCTATTTAATTTTGACCTCCTCGAACCCCACTTTTATATAGTAAAACTGGGGTTTACAGGGTTAAACATCATTTTCTTATTTCTGCTCTAAAATTTAGATTGTGGATACTCGTTAGAACCGCCTCGATGAGGCGGTTCTGACGAGTACCCACAATCTATATTTTGAGCAGTAATAAGAATCAAAGCGCCAAAGGCTCTGAAATGACCGATTCTATGAGAAAAGCGAAACACTGTGAACACTTACAGAAATCCTTTCTAAAAAGATCTTAAAATTTAGAAAGGTAGTTCTGCAAATTCCAATATATGATATGTTTGCAGATGTCTATAGACCGGTGGTATTATGAAACGCCATTCGATGTTTCAAATTTTTGAAAGAAACTCTTTACGTTTTCAAAACCAAACATTAAAATTCAAGTTGTAACAATGCTTCTTTCCATAAGTAACAGTTTTTGTCTGGTCGGTTGTGGATACCTCTCCCAAAAGATATTCTATTGGAAAGAGATCGGAGCCTGGGAAAGGTTGGCTAGTCCAATACCTGAGTTCCATTTGCTTGAAGACATTTTTGAGTAAGAACAGCACTATGAGCCCGCTCGTAATCCTGCTGGATAAGATATCCCGGATTCTGATCGTAAACAAATAAATGGAACCATGTGAAGCCGAAGCACTTGATTGTCTCGATGTTCTTTTCACGTCTCAGCCATGATCTTGAATGTTTTTAATGACACTAAGCTGCGTTCGCCAACTACATGCAATAGCTCGCCGCACAATTACGCTTATTTCACCCGATATGTCGTGCTCTATTACGCACACGTCGCCTCTGCATACCTTGTACCTATACGTCGAAACACCCGGAATCGACAATCGGTTTGATTCACGCTGAAGTGCGATTTGTCACTAAAACGCATATGTCAGTCGCTTAAATGCCAATTTACGTATTTCATGCACTATAGCGTAAGTGTTCTGTACTGTGTCGACGCGTTAAGTTTAGTCACGACAGGGACGCCTAGCTCTCAAACGTGCATCGCATAATGTGACGAACAGTGTCAGTGCTTGTTAGTCAGTAGTTGAGACCCCTTGTTTATCTACAGGTACAGTGTAGCAGTTGCCGGTGGAAATCTGTTTCGCATATGCGTCTGACGGTTGAAACGATCTTGACGTACTGACGTCGGTCTTACGCTACGTCGATGTCCACTAGCGTCTTCTGTATGTAGTAAGATGTCGCTCCAATAGACGATAGATACACGTGACACCCAAAATCAGAGTCAACGTCATTCGCTTTCCAGAGGCACCCTTACGACCCTTTAATGAAAAATGTTGCAATACGCTCTCACTTAATGCTTTTTTTAGAACAAATTTCAGTTTCTTCTTTTCTGGGTACGACCTTACATTACACATCAAAAGTTGGATCCTGAACATGTGGTTTCTATCCGTACTGGTGTGAAGGTGGTGCACAGAATCGACGTGGCGGGACTGGTAACCAGACGCCACGGTTGATTGATTTTACCTTCTTAGCCTAAGGGCATGGTGCATAAGCGTGCTGTAATCATGCAATCGTTTGGTTTCAGAATCAAAACACTGAGAGTGTGGACTGCATGTTGGAGTAATAGTCCTGGGCTGAGAATTAAACTGTTTCATTTAACTCTGAAATCTCAAACGAATAGGGAAGATTTTGATAAGAAGACGCGTTCTGCAGCGTCTGATCTTGGTCTACACTGTTTGTCAAGCTCACCTTATGATTCCAGGATAATCCTCTTCAGTCTTATGGAATACCCTGATCTCACTGCGGCTATTTTCGACAAGACGGAAGTTTATTCTAACAAGTCGGTGATAGTCACGTAGACGTTAGCACTGAAGCGCTTTTCTTATTAGCAACTTCGGGTCGAATGCCAAACAATCAACCCAAACATAGCCGCGTCGTTTGTCAGTGTTGGGTACATGTAAGTGTTATCTGTAAAATCTGCACATGAATCAAATGTTGGATCCGGCAAACAATGTAAACTCAGATCAAACGCCACAGAACACGTGCTGATCTTGTTCTACACTTTTTTGCATTAGTTACTAACATCTTAAGTTTAAACGAATCAGTCCAAGTTCCCGTTCATGACCAGCCTGCATTTAGAGACAGTCGGCATGGGTGCTGTCAGTGCTTTGATTTATTCACTGCCTTGAGTTTCTGGAGTGCACTCTTTCATCACTGAAGTTTGGCTCGCCCATTCTGCTAAATATGGCACCTAGAATTACACTAAGAATCTGTACCAATTTCCAGGGTTGAAAGGGACAACCTTTCTTTCCAATTTCTTCACGCCCTAAGTTGTAAATGACCTGAAATTGACCTCGAAAGTCAGAAAGAAAACCCATTAATATTCTTGACTGCAGCTGACCTGGTCCAACAGCAGGCGGTCTTTAAGGATTAAATATTGACAACACTGATAGAAAAAAGTGTAAAACCTGATCAGACTGCTGAGCAGACCCCGCATTGATCTGGGTATACAGTCTTCGCCAAACTCGTCGCATGATGCAGCTGATTCATATGAAATGCTAAATCGCAAGATAAAATCGTCAAGTCGTCTGCTTCAAAAGTTTGTATCACGCTTATAGGATAACTAATACACTTGTACAATTTTGATAACTGCGCCAAACCGGACTACATTTTGTGCGGACTCATATTTCTATGGCGGTCAAAGCCGGAAGAAAGCCTGACTTACTTTAAACATGCAGGATAGCTAGAAATGACAGATGGAATCTATCATTAATCAAAGCGCCAAAGGCACTGAAATGACAGATTCTATGAGAATATCATAACACTGTGAAATCTTACAGAAAACATTGCTAAAAAGAGCTTAAAATTTAGAAAGGTAGTTCTTAAGTTTAAACGAATCAGTCCAAGTCCCCATTCATGACCAGCCTGCATTTAGAGACAGTCGGCATGAGTGTTGTCAGTGCTTTGATGTATTCACTGCCTTGGGTTTCTGGAGTGCACTCTTCCATCCCTGAAGTTGGGCTCATCCATTCTGCTAAATATATGGCACCTAGAAGTATATCACTGGACGTCCTATACTAATTAACTGTACCATATTCCAGGGTTGAAAGGGACGGCCTTTCTTTTCAATTTCGCCACGCAAAGTCAATATACACCTAAGTTGTAACTGACCTAAACTTGACCTCGAAAGTCAGAAAGAAAACCCATTAATATTCTTGTCTACAGCTGACCTGGTCCAACAGCAGGTTGGTCTCTAAGGATTAAATATTGACAACACTGATAGAAAACAGTGTAAAACCTGAGCAGACTGCTGAGCAGACGCCGCATTGATCTGGGTATACCCGTCGGATGATGCAGCTGATTCATATGAAATGCTCAGTCGTCAAGTCGTCTGCTTCAAAAGTTTGTATTACGCTTACAGGATAACTAATACGCTTGTACAATTTGGATTACTGCGCCAAACCGGACTACATTTTGTGCGGACTCATATTTCTATGGCGGTCAAAGCCGGAAGAAAAAGCCTGAATTACTTTAAACGTGCAGCACAGCAAGAATAGACAGATGGAATCTGTCATTAAAAATGACACAATATTTCAACTTAAAATTTGCATTTTTTCGGTGGTAAAATTTTCAATGTATCTGTAAAGGCATGTTTTCGTAATGCAAAATATGAAACATTTTCATTATATATGTGTTTAAAAGAAAAATATGTCTTACTTGTAGCTGGTGTTATAAAGGAATTCTATTGTCTAATTATATTTTAGACATATTAGAGAAAACACTAGACACTAGAGAAATGAAAGCAAAAGAAAGACTTATTTCAGACTAAACCAGATGCTCCATCACCGATAAAAACACCTTTTACCCAGTGCTGGCCTAACGAGCAATGCCAAGGTCACGAAACCTGATGAAGTCCGAAGCATGTCCCAGTGATGTTTTCTGTAAAGGATTTACTAAGCAGTTCTTGAGATACTGTGTTACTGAGTTACAAGCTAAAGTTGGCTAAAATTCGAAAATTTCAATCAAAGCTGACCTTGATACGAGCGTTGGAGTCGCCAAAGGTAATCAAGACATTGCCCTGCTTTTAACTATCCTTCCGTGTCCGTTTGTCAATGCGTCCAAAGATACTGCTTACTTAATCTCGTCAAAATTGGTGAGCATACCATGCAACTAAAATGTGTTTAAATCATGGGCATTTCGGAACGAAGCAGTTTGATGGAATTCAAGAGATACCATGCACCAGATACACTTCCACATATCTTGTTCGGCGTTTATCCTATAAACAGGGTCAATATTACAGTCTTCGATTCCTGTAAGCCATTTTCCATGCGCCTGTCCATTTTAAAGCGGAAGTGACAACGGTTCGAAAAATCGAACAAATGGCTGGGCTCACGACACAATGTTTCGTCCGAACACAACATAATGTAACATACAAGAAGACCAGTAATTTTACATATATTGTGCCTGTTGTGTATAATCATATTTTTATTCTGGCTACAGTAGCGTGTTCATTGATGACAAACAATGTAGATCAAAATGAGAAAACTCTCTGTGAAATAATTTCGACTCTACCCTCTTCTAGATAGTTGACGTTGCTTCAAACATTCAACTAATGAGCAGCGAAACAGACCCGTGGCATACGGTGCACTGCTATTAACCCTAAACATGCCAAGAAAAACTGCATCTGAAAATGTCGTCTTTTTATGTTGTCTGCTGAAGCTTCTTGCAATATGTTTACACACATACAAACAGTATGGAGCTAGATCTAGGAGCAGTCTGACTTTTAATGTAACTGGCAGACGACAAAGCAGATACCAACTGTCGTGATTGGCATTTACTAGGCTAAAATAAGCATTTTGACAATTGATTTGACAATAAAGTGCTAGTTTCACACTGGTAAAGGCAAGCGCACAGGGTAAGGAACAAACCCACAGGATAGGGAAATTTTTCCGATCTGGATAAGGAAGAAAATGGCGGAATCGGCATCACATGTGCAGGTTTGTTGTTGTTCTAGATCTCGTATTATGGTTACTAATCAATACGGCTGCTCACATTAGCTTCACGGAAGACACAAATTAGTCACAAATTTATCTTCGATGGTCCGAATTCGACAGTTACAGCCAGTCAAACGGAGTACCGGACACAGTGGAGCTACTCAACCACGAAATCTCATTATTTTACATGAAACGCTCTTCTGGGAAGATGGCATGCACTTTTTTGTTGGTTGTAGACATACACATGATAAATCGGACTGTTGCAAATACGATTTAAGGAAAATTAGAAATTGAATGGCCCACAGTGAGAAATCCTAGTTCCATTTACAATACAACGCCAACGGGCAAGGAAATGGGTACAGCGCATATGATAAGACACAAAATTTATTAGGGAAAATGGTAGTTGTATGGTCGTAGCTCTAGTAATTTTCCGTCTCAGATTAGGTTTTCCTATATTAATAAGTAGACATACATAGTTTATAGCACCAATTGTGACCTTTAGGAAACGTTCAAAATCTGTGTGCCTTGTCTTGGCATGCGCATTGCTCTGGTTCTAGCAATATGATAATCCCCTATGGGGTATAGATGGGTTGGGTTCATCGCGATCATGATTTAGAGAAATGATATATATGTCCATGCAGTATTTCTGTTAGAAAATTTTATGTTTGTTCTTTTGGCTGAAAATAAGGTAGATAACCTCGCCAAATTCGTGAGACATACCTATTGCATGGTCATTTAAGGGCCTGATATGATTTGGCTCCTTTCTTGCCCCCACTCAAATCCTCTTCAGTGTGTATCGTTTCACTTGCTAACAGGCTCAGTTAATGGAATCATACAGAAACAAATTGTTTCGTCGTCATGTTTATTCAGAATAATTTGACTTTTGATGTGTCTGTATTGAGTTAATAAATTATTACGAAAATAGTAAGAGAACTGTGATAAAATTATATCCCTTCGAAAGAAAAAGACAACAGAAAGTGCCTTTGGAAGCACCTGATTATATAGGTTTCAACTGGCGCATTAATATATCAGGTAGCACTGCTAACCATTTGTACACTAAGTGAGTCGTATCTAGTTACCCCACCCACTTGCATTATCATGGAGATATACGAAAAATGAAACATTACAGGATCAAAACGAAACGGGTACCAAATTATTCATTGGGTTCTAACTAAGACAATGAGTAATAACAACATATATTTATCTTTACTATGAACGGAGTTATGGCAACTTTTATGTTGAATTGTCATGGTAAAAAAACATACCTTATTTGTGAATGACCAAACATTTTTATTGATTTGTTTTTCTATGACGTTGTATCTTTTCATTAAACTTAATTTGGCTATCACCATAAAACATTTATGAAACAAATATTCAGCAGGGGTGGGGGGGGGGGGGCAGATATAATGGGAAATCTTACCAGGCCCTTTGTACGCAGTTCGTCGTCGGATATAAGGCAAATATTAAAGTGTGTTCATGTATTGGTAGCTGAATTTTTATGCCGGCCTCGGTAGCTCAGATGCGCATTTGACTGGTGATCAGGAGGAACAGGGTTCGATACCTGCCGGGGCCGGGAACATTCTATCGCGGAGATTGTTCATGAAACTTTTTCTACGGCCATTCTCTACCTTCCGCTGATTCAAGAAGGGCAGTTGTCAATTTCTGGTGAAAGAATGTGCACTGTACTGGCTAACCGCTTACGTATAAGCCTGCCCAGGAAAAATGTAGATAGGTAAACAGACCGACTCAAAAATGATCGGGTCAGTTTACCTAAATGTAAGCGGTTAACCAGAATGGTGCACATTCTTGATCAATCTCCACGAAAGAATGTTGCCGACCCCGGTAGGTATCGAACCCACGTCCAGTGAAACGCGCACCCGACTGAGCTACCGATGGCGGCGTAGAGAGATAGGGGAGACAACAAATAAAATAAAACAGAAAATACTGAGATACCTTCAATTTATTTAATAACTGTGTCTAAAACTTGTGTGTGCAGAGTGATCTTGATCCACACTGTTTGCAAACATTATTCAAAACATTGTTGTGGGTACAAATAACACTGTTGCCTCATCCGAGGCGATTATAACGTGCAGCCACAACATATACTACTGACAAGAAATAAGGAAGTTTATCCCAAATTATCTTTGGAACACATCCTAATAACTTAATAAGGGTTTGTTTTACAAAATCCTAAAAATATGGTTTGGGTCCATGTTAAGAGTTAATGAAAAATATCATAATGAATACACAAACGAACAAAACCAACAATTCAAGTGTGAAAAAGGTATTTAAGAAAGCAAGCAAACATGACCAGTCAACAAATGAGTCAGCCCGTCAACCAAGTGCTAACTGATCTTGTCTTCCAACAAGTTTAAACAAAATCATTAAATTTATCTATTTTTTTTTTCTGTATAGTCATCAATTATTATGTCTTTGCTAGCAACGATTTTGACCAGTCATAATATCACAGGCTTAAAGGTATTGTTTAAAAACAAAATAAAACTTCTAATTGATTTTGATTAAAATCTTCTTTAAAATGTTCCTTCCACAAACATAACTGAAAACAAACCCAAAACAATAACTTGTCAATTTGAACTGGACATTATATTAACCTGGCCAAATTGTCCTACCCAATATTTTTGCTGGCCAAATTGTCCTAGGCCGAATTGTCCTAGGTCAAATCGTCCCGGCCACGTCGTCCTAGATTCAAAGTGTGTGTGTGTGTGTGGGGGGGGGGGGGGGGGTATTATATTGCTAGAACCAGAGCAATGCACATGCCAAGACATGTAGGACTAATTTTTAATATCGGAAAACCTAATCTGAGGTGGAAATTTACTAGAGCTACGACCATACAACTATACCATTATCCCCGGACAATTTTGTGTCTTATCATATGCGTTGTACCCATTTCCTTGCCCATAGGCGTTGTATTGAAAATGGAACTAGGATTTCTCACTGTGTGCCTTCCAGTTTCCATTTTTCCTTAAATCGTATTTGCAAAAGTCCGATTTATCATGTGTATGTCAACAACCAACAAAAAAGTGCATGCCATCTTCCCAGAAGAGCGTTTCATGTAAAATAATGAGATTTCGTGGTTGAGTAGCTCCACTGTGTCCGGTTCTCCGTTTGACTGGCTGTAACTGTCGAATTCGGACCATCGAAGATAAATTTGTGAATAATATGTGTCTTCCGTGAACCTTATGTGAGCAGCCGTATTGATTAGTAGCCATAACACGAGATCTAGAACAACAACAAACCTGCACATGTGATGTCGATTCACCCATTTTCTTCCTTATCCTGACCGGAAAAAAATGTCCTTATCCTGTGGGTTTGTTCCTTACCCTGCGCGCTTGCCTTTACCAGTGTGTAGTTTGGAAACGGGATGTAAGGAGGCCATTCTTACCATCAAGATATGGAAACTTATTAAAATATGGCCGACAATCAGCCAATCAGATAACTTGATAATATGATGCATTCAAATTAAAAAAACTGAATGAAAAACGGCGTAGATCCTGAGAAGCCATTTGATCTGGATATCCACTGTTTGCAAGTTTGGGGTTGTCGTGAACAGCAGGATAAGGGATAAGTGCCTACGGAGTGTATAAATGCTACAAATGCATGGGTAAGGATGCCCCATATATGTAGGGGCGGCGTCCCACGAATTGCCGCCCCTTACATAGACGACTGATGTTTAGGAGAGCGCGGGTTCGATCCCCGCCGGATGCGGCAGATTTCTTCCTAGAGACTGATCAGGAAACATTTTCTGCAGTCGTTCTCTCCCTTCCTCAGACTTAAGAAGGACAGATGTCATTTTCTAACCATTCTAGAGCATTCAAACATGTAGCTAAAACTGATATTTTTTTCTGATGAAATTTTCATTTTTTTTTTCTGATGAAATTTTCTGATATCTTTCATACTTTTTCTCCAAACTTAGGTTGTGGGTGTTCGTTAGAACTGCCTTGTTTGAGCAGTTCTAACGAGTTCCCACAAACTATGTTTTTGTTCTGTATAAAATAGGGTTTAGAGGGGATGTGAATTACTCGGACTTGTAAACATGGTGTGTGCACTGCACTGGTTTACGCCTACCCAGAAAAAGTGTAGATAGGTAAACTGACTGACTTGATATGACCGTAAATATGTTGGTTTGGATGTTAAGCAAGGGGTGCTACGCATCACGTGAACAAATCCGTGAAATGAAGACACCCTACATCCCACTATATATAGAGAAAACTGGGGTTTACGGGGGTATATATATTATTTTTCTTATTTTTGCTCGAAGACATAGGTTGTTGGTACTCGTTAGAACCGCCTCAATGAGGCGGTTCTAACGAGCACTCACAACCTATGTTTGCAGTATTTGTAAGAAAAATATCACGGGTTTTCATCAGAAAAGTAGCAATTTTGGAGATGTGAATTCGCACTATATCGCACGGGTGTGTTATCGTAACGGTATGTGAAAAAAGTTGGTGAGTTTACGTACCCAGGACTTTGTCGACGACTGAAGTTTCCAAGTCTGCTAGCTTTGTTTTAAGTCTTTCATTTGCTTCTTCCAGCTCTGTTCTTTGCACTGATAGAAAGAAAATAAACATCATTCCTGACATAAAGTATGCGGCAAGGAAAGCTCTACTAGCATAGCCATGCAGCCTTATCGGAGTCTAGTGTGAGTGTGTGAATTCGGGTTTAACGTCGCTTTCAACAATTTTTCAGTCATATCACGACGGTGTCTGGTTGCGACAGGGAGCTCAATGCTCACTTTTATTGTGCTGCCTCACTGAAGTATCATGCCCCAGACACATTACATGATACCACACCCAGTCACATTATCCTGACACTGGGTCGACCAGTCCTAGCTCTACCCCGTATATCTGAGTGCCAAGCGTGGAGCAGCCAGTACCATTCTTAACGACTTTGGAATGTCGCGGCCCGGGATCGGACCCGTGACCTCCCGTTCCCCGGAGCGGACACTCTACCAACTGAGCTATCGGGGTCGAACAATAATGTTCATTGCATTCATTGCAAATATGAAGAGTTGTTTTATTTGTTTGTTTATTTGTTTGTTTATGTTCAGGTTTTACGTCCCCGTCAACACTGTTTTAAAGACGTTGCTTCCGTTACCGACCAAAGACAGCGCTTGGGCTCAGGCGGTCCAACTCGCACCAATTTTCCTGGTCAGGTTTGTACCTTCTTAGCGGTTTACCAGTACTTAAAAAAGTTCGGTCGGTTTGAGCTCTTCGCGGAAGCACCAATGACTAAAATGGTGCATTAAATTTTATTGAAAAATAGAAGTGAAGACAATGATAAGGAATACCTGTAATTATCATAATCTTTCTAACCAAGACACCGAAACAAAAAAAAAAAAAATAAATAAATACATGTAAATAAAATTCAAGCACTGACAGCAGCAATGGGTTGATTGTCTCTGAGTGTAGGCTGGTGAAATGGCCTTGAAGGGGGACTTAGACTGTTTCCTTTCACCTTCGAATTCCTGTTCTGTTTGTCAAAAATAACATATTTTCCCTGTCCAGATTCTGCCGATAGCCACCTTACGTGCGACTTAGAGGGCAGCACTCTTCTAGCAACTTTTCGATTGATTAAGCTTTTGTTGTTCTTGTATATCATCACGAAAACACGCCTATATAATTTGACCCCCTCGAACCCCACTTTTATATAGTAAAACTGGGGTTTCCGGGGGTATACCTTATTTTTCTTATTCCTGCTCTAAAATATAGATTGTGGGTACTCGTTAGAACCACCTCGATGAGGCGGTTCTAACGAGTGCCCACAATCTATATTTTGAGCAGAAATAAGAAAAATATCACAATTTTTCATCATAAAATTTTCATATTTTCGGCGATAAAGGTGGCAATGTATTTGTATAGGCGTGTTTTCGTAATGTATGTGAATACATATGTATCTGCTTACAACAACTTTCAACTAAGATACCTAAAAAATTGAATTCTACGCACATTAATTTTTCATACCCATTGTTGTTGCAAACATAGCAATCTGTGTTGTTTTTTTTTTACTTTGCATTTATGTACATACTAACTGTAATGTCCATACAACAAACTTCTAAATATCTGGGTATCTAAGTCTCAAAGTCATAATGCAGCTACATAGCACTAGATCTATCAATTGTTCCGTTTCTTTTTTCTCTCACTCTTTTTTCTGTTAACTGAAAAAATGTTCTGGATTCCATTTCGTTAGTGTACTGAAAACTAATTCAAACTACAAAAACTTGTGGTGAAGGGTTTCATCACCTGTCTGATTATTTGATGGCAAACTGTGTTGCCTTCTTTTTAATTATTTTTTGTAATATATTTGCTCAAAAATGCTCTATGCAAACATGCAGTTTTCACCACAGTGCATATTATTATCATATTTTTTTTATAGAAAGCCGTTATCCGGATTTCCTACAAGCCAGTAATATGACATTCTAATGCACTTGCGTATGTAACGCGACGTCTGATTGGATAACGTCAAAAATTTGCGACAGTATATTCCACGATATACTGTCGGAAATCCGACGTCATCACGTAACGTCGCTTTTCATTGGCTGGCATTTGGCTTTACGCAGCTCACTGCGCTTGCCGCCTTTTGCAAAATAGTACACATTTTAGCTTAACAACCGAAAAAGTGCATTAGAATGGGGATAACTGTATTGAAAATTGTCATTTGGGGAGGTAAATCGTCGGTTTTACGGTCGCAAATTACGTTTTACGGCTCCGCTAACGCGTCGCCGTAAAACGAAATTTCCGACCGTAAAACCTCCGATTTACCTCCCCAAATGACAATTTTCAGTACAGTTATCCCCTAAATAACATCAACAACAAATATATACTGCGCTTAGTAACTTTGGGTCGACTGACAAAAATCGACCCGTAAACTCAAACGTAAATCAATGGCACCGTAATTAGGTCATCACACAAATTAACCCATTGTATACTAGTGGACTCTTCGATTGCTATATGCTGGACAAGTCCATTTGTCATTTAAGGGGCATCAGACCTATTTTTTCGTTTTTATTATATTTTTGACGGAAAATAATTTTTGCAAACAGTGCAGGCCATGATCAGACGCCGCGTTCTGTGGCGTCCGATCTGGGCCTGCACGGTTTGCCAAGGTACCCCTTTAGGGGTTTCCCGCATGCAATGGGTTAAACGCCAAAAGGACAGTTATGTCCAAATAGCTACCCAAAATGAAAGAAATTGCCAGCCGTAAAAATCACATGAGCATGGCTGAGCAGAACCTATGACATGTTCGACATATGAATACCCAGATCATCCTGCGCAAACGCACAAGGGACTCACCAAAGGCTTCACTACCCAACAGGCAGTCAACATTGAGCTAACGTTGAAACAACGTTGTTTCAATGTTAGTTCAACGTTAGTTCAACGTTGAGTCAACGTTTTGTGCCTGCAGGGTAGAAAATCTATTCCGGTTATGATTTTTAGAGGGACTTCTTGTTAACCCATATATGGCCAGCATACCTGAGAGAGGACACTGACAAACAGTGTAGGCCCAATTCAGACTCCATAGAACGCGTTCTGCGGCGTCTGATAAGATTCCACACTTTCTACAGTCAAACTTCAATGGCTCGAACACCTTTGGGACCTCGAAAATCTGTTCGAGACAGGGGTAGTTCGAGCCACAGAGGCTTACTGT
Organism: Lucinisca nassula; assembly: GCA_963580285.1. Lineage (NCBI taxonomy): Eukaryota > Metazoa > Mollusca > Bivalvia > Lucinida > Lucinidae > Lucinisca > Lucinisca nassula. The sequence goes on along the minus strand of OY757016.1, from coordinate 142,970,447 downwards.
CAGGAGGCATAACGAAATACTTTTAGACATTTTTTCTGTGTTCTATAATGAATTTATATGCTGTGTGTACTCATTAGAATCGCCTCATCGAGGCGATTCTAATGAGTACACACAGCGTACATTTGGAAGATAAAAGACTAAAATCTCCTTAATTATCCCCCACTATTTCTTATGTAGAGGATTTCGCTAGGGGCTCATGAATGGGTTCGACATATCCATGGTAAACGAGGCATCGGTGTTAGAGCCATCGAAGTTCTACTGTTTTTGAACCAAAGAATCTTTTAAAACTAACGAAACAAATCTTTCTCCCCATTAACAGGAAATGGACCTGTCCATCAATTCAGTGCAATGAACACCCTCTATTTTCCACTTTATATAGAGAAAACGGGAGTGGACAGGGTATACCTTAATATTATTCTTATTTCTGTTCTAAAACATAGGTTAATGGTACTCGTTGGAATGAGGCGGTTCTAACGAGTCCCCACAACCTCTGGTCAGGGACCACCTTTGGGACGGACTGTTCAAAGGTGGTCTTAAAGACGACTTTTGCACAGTCCCAAAGGGTGTCTCAGTATAGGAATCCTACTGTAATACACTATGTCTCATGGATGGATTATCGTGACGCACAAGCTGTATAGTGGAGGATACCGTGTGGCAAATTGACAAATTTGGGTTTATTTAGCTTAGATCCTGCTACTTTCTTTATTATCACGATCATACATTTGAAAGAAAAGTTTCTGCTAAAAGTGTATAATTCCCTTGAAAATTTGAAATAAAGTACCTTCGACAGCTTTCAGGGCAGAGTCTAGCGTTTCTATTATCTTTTTCATCTGAAAATCATTTGTAACTGCCTTTTCAAGCAATCTTTCCTCGAAGTCGTACCTGCAATTTCAAAATATATTTATCTGCAGAAATTACTTTTTTACGTGAAAACATGTCATAGTTTTCTTTACTATGCTTTTTGGGCGGCGGTGGTGCATACAACAATAACTTACACTCCAAAGTCAATGTTGAAATCGATTATAGAACAGAATCAAGAAAATAATTTATCATATCATATGACGTCGTTGATAAGCAACGTCGTAATAACACGTTCATCGTTGATGTCAACAATGCATTTTTGTGGAAAAAAGTCAAATTCAAAGGTGACTAAATTCAATTTAAAGTGGCCATATGATATACAGAATCTTACACTCGTGGTCAATTCATATGAAATTTATGAATCTCACGGAAGGCTCGTTCCATAAATATCATATGAAATGACCACTAGTATAAGATCCTCTATATTCAACATCGCTGTTATTTAGAGGATTACGTCATGGCATAAAAAAAAACATATATACGGCCCTCGCCAATCGGGGCTTGAAGAAAAAGATGGGCTGCATGATGCTTCCATGCAGAGCTGAAACTGACCTCACACCAGTACTGGTAAACCGCTTAGGGGATCTAAGCCTATCCAGGCAAAGCGATGTGAGTCGGTCCGTCCATGCTTATAAACCCTATTGGTTCCATTGGGCGACAGGGCTTGAGACGTCATTTCATCTCAATGTCGGGTAAAAGTCCCACAAAATTGGAAGCAACGTCTCCAAAATGACCTTAAAGTGCTGACGCGGACGTTAAACCTGACATAATCAATCAAAAACCATACATATATATTTACATTTCCAGTGTAAAGTCTAATGTAAACCTATAGAAACCAATTGCGTTCATACTTCCATGAACGCATCGAATCACATGATTTTCAGTGACGTTAAGTGACGTCATTCTAAACCATTGTTCTCTACGGGCGTTGATGACGTCAACGCTGCTCCGCTCTTTGTACAAAAACAGCGTGTAACTGTTTTTCAGCTTTAAAAGTTTGCCCTAAAAGATTTTTTTCGCCCAGTGATGAGGGGCAAATAGTGTAAATATAAAAAATAAACTTATTTTTTTCTGCTTTTCATGAAAGTATGAACGACAGTGGGTCGCTAGCAAAGTTAACATGAACCCCTTCGGGGTTCATTTACTTTGCACGCGACCCACTGCGTTCATACTTCCATGATCTGCAGAAAAATAAATTTCATTTCTTAAATGAACACACGTGTAATAACACGTGACTACTGGCGCGTAACGTTATGACGCCGTCCATGTCAACCCTATTCTTTGTATTTAAGGGGAATGGGAACACCTGGCAGACTTTTCTGCCATTTTTCAAAGGGAGATATCTTTCGAGACTTCCTGTTCGCTTTTGTATAAGCCCTGTCCCACTGAAAAAGGGGTCTACTCTCAGGTTAAAGGAGGAGCAAATTCTTTCCTTTAAGAGTTGACCCCTATTGACATGGGAGACAAAATAATTTTGCAGAACTTGCCTCCCCTGAAGGTGTATCCATTCTCCTTAAATTCTTCTGAACTTCTTTTGGGCTTCTGTTCAAAACCGTTATGGATACAACAGAATATTCTGTTATGTGATAAATTCTGATTTATGATAGCATTACGATAACTCATCCGTGCGCGAAGTAGTCTCTAAATTGGTAAATTGTCATATTTTTCTTATTCTTACTCCAAACATAGGCTGTGGGTGCTCGTTAGAACCGCCTCAATGAGGCGGTTCTAACGATTACATACAACCTATGTCTTGGAGCAAAAATAAGAAAATTAATGTATACCCCGTACACCCCAGTTTTCTCTATATAAAGTGGGGCTTAGGGGGTGTACATTTCACGGACTTGTTCACGTGATGTACATAATCTTACACTCGTGCTCATTTCATATGAAATATATGAAACTTGCCGGTGGCTCGTTTCATTTTTCATATGGAATGACCACTCGTGTAAGATCCTCTACTTCTTGCACACTCGATAATAATATACTGGATTTTACTCTGGGGCATGTAAGCCTCCGCCCATAGGGGCTTGAAGAAATATATGGGCTGCATGATGCTTCCACGCAGAGCTGAATCCGGCCCGCACACTAGTATTGGTAAACCGCTTAGAGGATCTAAGCCTATCCAGGAACCGCGTCGCGAGGCGGACCGTCCATGCTAATAAACCCTATTGGTTTCATTGGGCGACAGGGCTTGAGATGTCATTTCATCTCAATGTCGGGTAAAAGTCCCACAAAATTGGAAGCAACGTCTCCAAAATGACCTTTACAGTGTTGACGGGGACGTTAAACCTCAAATCAAACAAACAAACAAACAAACTCTGGGGCATGTAACATGACGTCAATACGGGCCTCCGTGGCCAAGATGATAACGACGCTGACTCTTAATCATTAGGTCTCTCACCGTTGTGGTTTCCAGCCTGCCTCATGTCACATGTGAGACACCAAGTTATGCAACGGAAGGTCAGGTTGTTTTTCTCTGGATACTCCAGTTTTCGCCAACCTCTGATTAACGATCGGCTCGATATGAGTGAAATAATCTTCAAAGGGTCGTAAAACAAAAAAAACAACAAGATGTGCTTGTGAAAGACTGATGCCCCCGGAGAGCGCATGTGAAATAGTAAAGCCCTATCACTAATCATGGTCAAGGTCACGAGATCAAGCATTATAGTAGCACTGCACAGGTCTTGTGACAAGGAATGCACATGTGAAATACCAAAGCACTTAGCATTCAAAAGTTATGTCCAATGTTAAGTTTTTGCGGACAGACAAACAAACAGACAGACAGACAAACCAAAAACTATAAGCCCCCGAGTCTTTGATTCCGGGGGCACTAGAACACCAAGAGGACCATGGATGGTCCTGTTTCGCTCACCTGAGCTAACAGATTCAAAGTTTCAAGAAGTTCCAGTTGTTTCTCAAGGAGTGATGCTGATGACAAGGTCAAAAACAGGCGAAAACAGGATTTTTCTGCAATCAAAGGGACGTAACTCTCGTCAATTTTCGAACTCATTTGAGCTTTTATCCCTGACATAAATTTCAAGAATGTTCTGCAATCAAAGGGACGTAACTATGAAAGATGGGCTGGCCTCACCAGTTTTAGAACTCAACTGAGCTTTTATCTCTGTCTTATCAAGAAGATCTGATAAAACTGATGGGGCTACTGTGATGACAAGCTCAAAACTAGGCATTTTCAAGGGGACGCAACACTACAATTAATCGGCCGACCTTGCCAGTTTTCAAGCTCATCTCAGCTTTTATCCCGGACTTACTTATGTGTCAGTTTTAAGGAGATTTAATAAAATCAATAGGCATTTTTTTCAGCAATCAAGGGGACGTAACTCTATGACAGATGGGACCTACCTTGCCAGTTTTCAAACTCATCCGGGCTTTTATCCCTGAATCGCTTATGTATAAGTTTCAAAAAGATCCAGAAAACAAGGGGTCGTAATTCTATGAGAGATATGCAGACATTACCAGTTTTCAAACTCATCCGAACGTTCAATTCCAACCTACTTACAGTATATCCCAGTTACAGAAGATTCGATCATAACTTAAGGACCAATGGTGATGACAAGGTACAAAATAGGCATTTTCAGCAAAGAAGGGGACTCTGGGATTAATGTGCCAATAATGTTAATTAATTTGTTCACACATTCAAGCTTTTATCTCTGATGCGCGTCTGACTGGTGATCAGGAGGACGCTGGTTCGATACCTGCCGGGGTCAGCAACATTCTTTCGCGGAGACTGATCATGAAATCTTTTCTACGGTCATTCTCTCCCTTCCGCTGATTCAAGAAGGGCAGTTGTCAGTTTCTGGCGAAAGAATGTGCACTGTACTGGTAAACCGCTTACGTATAAGCCAGCCCAGGAAAAGTGCGGATAAGTAAACTGACTGGCTCAAAAATCACATAAATAGCGTTGACTGGGCCGTTAAACCCCAAAACAAACGAATCAAGCAGACTCACCTTGAGTAACATTTCTGTTCATTAGGCATCCCAAATCCTGATCCAAACGCCAAACAAATTATAGCGGCTTTAACGTAAGTATTTGCCATTTTGTCTGCTTCTACCTCCTGGAAATGTGAACACTGTATTGTGGCGTTCCGCTTATAATGACTGAAATTCTATCACGATAAAATATGTCTTCGGGCTTTTATCATTACGATAACACATCCGTGTGGTAGAGTATATTATTTCATACCTAAAAAAAGGTAATTTTATGATGAAAATTTGTGATAATTTTCTTATTTATACACAAAACATAGGTTGTGTGTGCTCGTTAGAACCGCCTCAATGAGGCGGTTCTAACGAGTACCCACAACCTATGTCTTGAAGCAGAAATAAGGAAAATCATGTTAACCCTCGTAAACCCCAGTTTTCTCTATATAAAGTGGGGTGTAATGGGGTGTTCATTTCACGGAGTTGTTCACGTGATGATCCAATAGAACATATTTGAAAGAAATAACAGTGCCTCCATTACGACTTTCATATATCCAAAATGGTTCATTCTCTGATGAAAATTATATTGTTGTTATTTATACTTAAAACATAGGTTGTAGGTGCTCGTTAGAACCGCCTCAATGAGGCGGTTCTAACGAGTACCCGCAACCTATATGCATGTCTTGGAGCAGAAATAAGGAAGAAAAAAATAATGAATATCCCCGTAAACCCCATTTTCGCTATATAAAATGGGGGATTACGGGGGGGGGGGGGTTTATGTAATGGACAACTTTCGGGGAGAAGCGTACAGTATTTCTATAACACACAAACCGGCCTGTTGAGCATCCAAGCATAACAAGTCTTGAGTGAGTGAGTGTTTGAATTTTACGCCCCATCAACAGCTAAGGTCATACGGAGACGGGACCTCGGTTTAAAGACTCATCCAAAAGTCTGGAGAAGCCCGGGATCGATCCTGCGATCCCAAACAAGTCTTGAAATAGGAACAAGAGGTACTATCTAAACAGCGCACAAAAAGCTGTAGACCAGACTACGCGCAAGCGAAGGCTCATCGGTACCTTTATTTTTCGCAAATAGCGATTACAGTTCTTTTATCGTAAGACGCGGGTCATATCAGGGTGGATTAAAAAGTTTTTCAATAAAAAATATATAGACGGATCCAATGTTAAGAGACTTTATTTACATTTCATTGCGCATGCGCCAATTATCTCCCCTGTTGTGTACATATTTTATCTGGTTGCCAAAACAAGCATGTTTCCGTATAGTGTCAATGAGATTTTCGAATATTGATATTTATCGTATAATTAAACTCATTTCTTCCTAACAAAACTATCTAATCGTTGGTAATTATTAAACAACATAGAGCCAGTCTCTTCTGGCATTTTATCGCACACTTTGTTGCTTAAAAAGCGTTATAAACTACAAACTATTATGACGAAACGTAGCTGATGCGCCTTAAGTGGTGAACGGAAGAAAATTTATAGCAGATATATACCTCTGAATTTATGCGTAAAAGAAGTAGTTAAATGTCATATGATAAATAAAATCTTGCATTCGGGCCCATGTATTATTGAATTAAACTCCGTGAAGAAAAGGGATAAAATGCTCGGCAAAGCCTCGCATTTTAGCCCTATCCCTTTTCCTCAACTCGTTTAATAAATTCAATGATACATGAGCACTCATGTAAGATCCTTTATAAAACTTATACTGTAGCACTGCAATGGTTCGAATACTTATGGAAATCCGAGTCTGTTATAGTCAGGGGTTAATCAAAGTTCAGGAAGCACACTGGTAACAGTTTAGGGATATTTATGTTTACGCTACCTATTTTAATCACCTCGATGAAGCTATTCTAATGAGTACACACAACTATAAAGTATGTTTATGTTACCTATTTGAATCACCTCGATGAAGCTATTCTAGTGAGTACACACAACTATAAAATATGTTAATGTTACATATTTGAATCACCTCGATGAAGCTATTCTAATGAGTACATACAACTATAAAATATGTTTATGTTTCCTATTTGAATCACCTCGATGAAGCTATTCTAATGTGTACACACAACTATAAAATATGTTTATAGTTCCTATTTGAATCACCTCGATGAAGCTATTCTAGTGAGTAAACTAAACAAACATTTTTAGTTAAAATAAACAAAACCTCCAGAAATTATCTTCAGTTCTAACACAGCGCGCCTATATAGGCAATGGAAAACGGCTGTGTTTTATTCTGCAACAAATCACAGCTCGGAAGAGCGTGACGGGTGACGTCATTAAAAACTGCTAATTTATTACGTCAGTAGTCGATTTCCTTGACGTCAGACGGTGTAACGTCATTTTCTCGCATCGAAAACGTTAGAAAAGGATATAAATGCCTGTGTTTCAGTCGATAATTTTAGCGGGATTTCTTCTAACAATGGCGAAAGGTTGTAAGATTTTGAAGGAAACAACAACATTATTAGCGATTTTCAGCGTGTTAGAATCGAAATAGATCAGCTCTAGTCTGTGATTTGTTGAATAATAAATCACAGTTTGTCGGTCAGTTTTAAGTAGACAAATCACGCGCGCTACGCGCTCGTGATTTGATCTACTTTACAACTGACCTCCAAACTGTGATTTATTACTCAACAAATCACAGTTAGAGCTGATCTATTCCTTAAATAATTGGTATCTGGAGTCATTTGAAAGAACTGCCTAAGCTCAAACAAAGTATGGTACGTTACGATAACATGCCTGCACATAAACGAAAGATGCAAAATAAACGGATTGGTTGCTTGATTATTTTGGGTTTAACGACATGTCAACCCTTGTCGCTCATTTCGTTTCGTATCCCAAAGAAAGAGAGAAAAGAGATAGAAGAGAAAGTAGAAAAGATGAAAGTGAGGGACAGGGGAGAAAGAGGAAAATAAAAGGAAGAATTAACAACATTCCCCCCTCTACCCTTACCTGCTACAAGGACAGCGGGTCTTGTCCAACTGTAAGCCAGTGTCAGTTGGACGCCCCAGTGTCGAAAGATACACGCCACCTTTGCCTCACCCAGCCATCCAGAGAATGTTTTACTTGGATCGCCGTTAATATGCAATAACCAGTGCTTCAGCTGAAGTGCACGACCCGCCGGATGCTTTGAGCTTTATGAGTGTTACCGTATATGGGTATGGCGGCCATTTTGGTCATGTGACCTGGACCTAAAACAGTTCCCCAAATAAATGCGCCTTATCGTAAGGAGCAAAAATATATCTTATACTTTGGTACTGTATTCTGAATCGTTTGCAGGATAAAATGCATTCTCACTTTTCCAATACAAAAGCAGATGTGTCAAAGTTTGACCTAGGCACAAAGAAGGTCAAGGTCAACCCAGGGTCACCATTTTAGCAATTTATGATGGGCCTACGTCCCAGATGCTATTTATCAAGTTTCGTGGAAATCTGCCCAGTGGTTCTGGAGCAGACTATTTTTGAAGGGTTTTTACCATATATGGTTTGGCGGCCATTTTGGTCATGTGACCTGGACCCCATGAGCAAATTTTGGTTTCCCCTATCCCATAGAGGCTCCATATAAAATGTGACTTCAATTGGCCCAACGGTTTCCGAGGAGAAGCGGTTCGAAAATTTTCACATTTTTCGCCTCGGCGAGGCTATTCTGAATGGAATGTAATATTTCGCAAGTTCATTGGTTAGATCTCATTGATATCTATCAGTATGCCAAAAATTGTTTAAATATTCCAAGCGGTTAAGTCACCGTATCACCAATTTTCACAAACGGGAATCTTCCACCTAATATACAGCAGGGCTCCATTTCAAAATTTAGGGGTGTCAGGTTGTCTTTTCATCAAAATCTATTTGGAAAATGACTGAACTTTATGCAAACAGTGCAGGCCCTGATCAGACGCCGCGTTCTATGGCATCTGATCTGGGCCTGCTCTGTTTGCCAAGGTACCCCTTTAGGGGTTTCTGGTATACTGAATGGGTTAATGAACTCGCTACTGGTCAAAACGTTAACTATTCAATAGGTACCTAATACTCTTGTATTTCTGCTGGAAAATGTGAGGAGCTTTTTGCAAAATTGATGCAAACCCTATTCGCATTTTTGTTTTTTTTTTTGTTTTTTTTTTGCTGTACAAAATGATAAAAAAAATTAACGACTCGTTAACTAACGACTTCGAAAAAAAAACATAGAATAAATAAATAAATAAATAAATAAATAAATAAATAAATGAATAAATAAAAGTGGCATTAGGTTATTTTATAAATGCGGCATAAAACACTTTCCCTTAAAATACTATAATATTTGAAAAGCAAATTAATCCGTTTTATATATGGACCAATAAATCATCATATTTAGTTAAAACAAATATGCCACTGTAATACCCTTAAGCAATTGTCTGAGACAAGGATTAACGGTCACAACCGATAGTCACCGAAAACTGCCGACAATAGCCGAATTGCTTTAAAACAGGTGTCAAGTAGCGTAATTCTGGAGGCTACCTGGAAAAACTGCCAGTACAGGTTTGTTCCCTTGATTTCCCTTGATTTCATAAGGCCGAACTTTTCCCGTATGTATCACCAATTTTCACAAACGGGTTACGGATGGACAGACAGACAGACCATATATGGCTTGGCGGCCATTTCGGTCATGTGACCTGGACCCCATGAGCAAATTTTGGTTTCCCCCATCCCATAGAGGCTCCATATGAAATTTGACTTCAATCAACCCAACGGTTTCCGAGGAGAAGCAGTTCGAAAATTTTCACAGTTTTCGCCCCGGCGAGGCTATACTAAATGGAATGTAATATTTCGCAAGTTCATTGGTTAGATCTCATTGATATCTATCAGTATGCCATAAATTGTTTAAATATTCCAAGAGGTTAAGTCACTATCACCAATTTTCACAAACGGGTTACGGACGGACAGACAGACTGACAGACTGACAGAATGACAGACTTACAGAATGACACGGTGATTTTAGGGCACTCTCAGAAAATCAACCGACTTCAGTCGGTCGCTTTTTCTGCGGGTCGTGCAATTACAGCCTAACAACAGCGGTTGACTACGGATCAAGAAATGCTCTTTAATCACCACTATGTGTGTAAAATATTAGACTCATTATTGTCTGCAAGAACTATTTATTACGTTCAGTGACACTTCAGTAGAAAAAAACACTGATCCCTTTGTTACCATGGCTGAGTCGAACACGTTTTTGAAATTATGAGTCCAAAGGGATTTCCCAACAACTCCTAATATCAATAATATTTATGTTTAGTTTTGTCCGCACTGATTAGAATCGCCTCAACGATCGAGTCTATTCAATTGAGTGCGCACAGCATACCAATATTTTATCAAAGGTCGGAAAGGAATTCCAAATCATCTGGATAAGCTGACCTTCACCTGGCGCTTTTATTATCCTTCAGCGGTTCTGAATGTCTTTTTTTTTTCACCAATTGTATGGTCCGAATTTCTTGAAATTTGGCTAAACTAATCAAGAAAAAATATCGAGGCATATTGTACACTCTGACACTGTTAAGTGTGTGTCCCGATACAAACCAATTTCAAAATTAAACTGATAACTTTTTGAATTAATTTCAAATTTAAACTGATCACTTTTTGAATCACCCATACAAATAATGTCTGCCATTATCAAATAACAGGATGTTTATTTAAAACTTTTTTTCCGAGAAATCAGAGACAGTTTACATTAAAGAAAGATTATGTACGCCTATGATAAGAATCGACAGCTGTGTTCCCACGGATTCCTGGGAAACAGAACAAAATCAAAGCACAGAGAGCACTCGTGTGTCGATTGTGTCTAAAACGGTCCTGAACCTGAACTTATACCCTTAACCATTCTTGTACCAAATGGAATCTTCCTCTTTATATATAGCAGGAGTCCATTCCAAAATAAAGGGGCGTCAGGTTTTATTTTCTTCAAAATTAATTTGGAAAATGGCTGTACTTTTTGCAAACAGTGTAGGCCTAGATCAAACGCCACAGAACGCGGCGTCTGATCCGGGCCTGAACTGTTTGTCAATTACCCGTTTTGTGGTTTCTGGTACAAAAAGAGTTAAATTCCTGTACATCAAGCATACAGTGTAAACCCTGATCAGACGCCGAGTCGGAGTCTTTCCAATTACAAATGTATCTTTGAATGATGTTTGAAAGATATATTGCACCAGCCGCAATTCGGGAGGACTAAGTTTGACAGTGTTTGCAGGGTTATGACCTTGGAAATGTGGCCAATGTTACCAGAATCTAACAAAAAAATAGAGTCCCAAGTGGGCCAGAATCGTTCACCTGGGTGAGGCTGATCCAGTGTGCCTTGGTGCCCATTTTGTCTATCAGATTTGTCTATCAGATCACATTGCTTTTAGCTATTCTGAATCTGCATGTTATCTTGATGCTTCTGATTAAGTTTCTGAACAACTTAATGATTCAGGAAGAGATGATGTTGATGCAGAGTGGAAGTGTTTAGTTTGGCGTTTCCATTTGCCTTTGGCACGTTCTGTAATCAAAAAAGTAAACCCAGTCAACCAACCATGTGAATACAACTGTAACACAAACATTTAGCTATGGTGTAAAAAGCCGCTTGCAAAAAAAAAGCCACAATACCAAATCTGTGCTGCCCCTCCCTGTAAATCTTATATGCAATTATTATATAGGTGCTTTGATGAATTTCAAGATGGCTGCCATCTGGGATATCAGAATGCAACAAACCGTGAATTCAAACAAACGAAACATTTCGTTTATTTCAACCCTTAGAAGTATTCTGCCTTGACGGTAACACAATTTTCAAAGTATCGAAATACACTCTGTAAATGCAGAGAAGTAGGCCGTTTAACCTGTGATTGTCTTGCCATTGGGTACGGGAATTTGAACAATAGGTTCAAAAAAATACCGATTCCAAAATTTTGCCGCGCTTTTAATACGTTTGGCAATGACCGACCTTGCTTGGCCTTTTCGCAGCCACTGCTTGTTATTGATGCATCTCTGTCGCTCAATTTTTTCATGCTCAACTGAACACGAAATTTGTTATGCACATAACTGTTAAAATACAAACAAATCAGGCAATTTCCCTGCTCAGTTCAGCAGATAATGTCATTTATCCTGCTCATAAATTTTAAAATGCCAACAATTGTTGGCATTTTAAAATTCATGAACAGGATAAATTTTATTCTCAAGTGAGTTGAGCATGACAAAAGTTTTATAACCTCGGACCCAGGTTTCATTACCTATAAACAGCTCCTTACTTCCACGTTTGTCTAAATTGTTGTACTTTTCAAACGATTTTTTCGCCATTTTTACACGGGTGGTCTTTTCTTCTTTGGTGAAGAGATGCAGGACCTATCGTGCACAAACCTTTCCAAGTTTTAACGCCTGGGTCATAATCTTATGAACTGACCCCGATGAAACACCGACACTATCAGCAATTTCTTATCTTGTTTGACTATATCTGCCTCAGTAGCAACATTAGCTTTTGTAGCAGTTTTTTCTTGGCTGGCCGTGACGGACACATCTTTCTTTAAATTTGAGCCAGCGTACGACAAAACCTACAATAAGACATATGCATCCAGCGAAGACTCAGATCAGCCTGCGCATCCGCGCAGTCTGATCAGAGTCTCCGTTGAGCGCTGTAATGATAACTAAGGGCCCAATGCGCCTTCATGCTGCAAGAGAAGTCTCTGGTAAGACTATATGGATGCGTAGGCTGATCAGATTCTTCGCCGGACGCACAAGTCTTATTGTAGGTTTTGTCGTGCGCTGGTTCATTTTAAAGTCGCCTGAAAATTGACGTTTTAGGGACAACAGATGTACGATGTATCGGTTAACCTTTTTTGTACCAATGGAATCCTCATTCTTATGTATACCAGGAGTCCATTTCAAACTTTAGGGGTGTCAGGTTGTTTTTATTCTTCAGAATTTATTTGGAAAATGGCTTAACTTTTCGCCTACAGATCTGGGCCTGCACTGTTTGCCCTGGTACCCGTTTTTGGGGTTTTCGGTACTAAATGGGTCACACTGAAACATTCAGACCAACTCGATCTTTAATGTAGGCCCGAATTTCAAATCTTGTTTTGATAAAAGTCCCACAAAATTTGAAGCAACGTCTCTAAAATGACGGGGGATGTTAAACCTCATATCAAGCATGCATAGAGTAAGAGCTGTGTAGATGTACAGGTGCTGAAACCTGGGTCTATAATTCTGAGCCGCAGAGACGCATCAGTAACAAGCCGTGGCTGCGAAAAGACCAAGCAAAGCCGGTCATTGCCAAAAGAATTAAAAACACGGCAAATGTTTTGTATGCGGTTTTTTTTAATTGCGATGGACCAAATGTTCAAATTTCCATACCAAATGGCAAGACAATCACAGGTAAATTTTATAAGAATGGTGTGTTGTCAAATATAGAGACACACTATGAAATACGTAGACTTGCAACCGGTTTAAGATGTCTATGTCTTATCCATGTCAACGAACCTGCTCACAAGTTGCGACGTTTTCCTGTTTCCCTTACTAAAGAAAACCCTTTCTGGTCGTCTATTTCTTCAAGCCCCGATGGGCTGGGGTGAATTAAAATCTTCTTCTCCGGAACCCTAAATCAGATAAGCTTGAAACTTGGCAGACAGCAAAAGGGACTTGAGCCCTACGTAAATAGAAATGAGGATCCTGGGTTGACCTTGACCTATTTTATGGCAAGGTCGAATTCATTCACGAAGGCTTTTGAATGGTAAAAAGGTAAAACAGTGCATTCATCCAAGACAGTTACAGTTTATGAAATAAAGGTAGGTCTTATATGAATCTCTATGAATGCCAAAGTCAAGGTTATTCACTGACCTTGCCTGAAGGTCACTAGGAGTGTATTCATTCCCCAAGGCTTTTGAACTTGGAAAAAGTAAAACAGTGAATTGATCCAAAACAGTTTGAGTTTATGAAATAAAGGTAGGTTTTATATGAGGCTCCATCAATGTTATACAGTTACCTTGGCTCAAGGTTAATAGGATTGTATGTCTGTCAACATTTTAAAGGACTTCATCTCTGAAAATGCTTGGCCTTTTTTCTATCAAATTTCATGTACAGCCTGCTGGCAAGTGAGGAGCGAAACTTTTATTTGAATGGTCTAGGTCACATGACCAAGATGGTTGCCACACATATATATGGTATAAATCTGAAGAAATCTCTTCTCCACTACCACTGGGTCGATTGCCATGAAACTTGGCATGTAGTATCGGGTGACTGAGTAGTAACAAAGTTTTTTGTTTGAGGTTTAATGTCCCCGTCAACACTGTATAGGTCATTTTGGAGACGTTGCTTCCAATTTTATGGGACTTTTACCCAACACTGAGATGAAATGACATCTCAAGCTCTGTCGCCCGATGAAACCAATAGGGTTTATAAGCATGGAGGTCTGACTCGCACCATTTTCAATTGCCTGGGCAAGCTTAGATCCTCTGAGCAGTTTACCAGTACTCGTGTGCGGTCGGTTTCGGCTCTGCGTGGAAGCATCATGCAGCCCATATATTTCTTCAAGCCCCAAGTAGTACCAAAGCACTTCAAATGATGACCTTAGGATGACATTGTTATATTTTACGACATATATGGTTCCTTCGACTAGATAAAACAATATATTTGTCATGTAGAAATTGTAGTTTAAATCATGAAATGTAGGTATCAGTGATTCAGGTGAGCGACCGTTCGCGTGGGCTACTTGTTTCAACATATATGCAGTTTTCCAAGTTAGGTTTTCCAAGTGCCATACGTTTTACAATTTCATAAAAAAATTCTATCATAACATTGTATTCCCTTGTTATCTCAAGATTATGTTTTGCAATATCCCAACATGTTTGTTTTTGTAAATAGTTGATTTTTAGGACGATTGGACTTCTGTTTTGCATTTAATGGATTCATTTCAATTATTATTATTTTTTTTTTTTTTTTTTTTTTTGATGCTCCGCGAATTCTGTTCTGATTATATGAGGCTGAATAGCATCGGTCGATTTTGGATATTTGTGCAGACGACACTTTTTGGACTTTTTTTCTTTTCCCAACATGCTCTTTCGCATGTCGTTGGGGTAGGCGGGAGACAAAAAATACTTTAAGCCTAAGACGTCTCTGAAAATGTCGCTTGTTTAAGTCGTCTGCTCCTATATTTAATGGGCAGGTACCAACCTTTCGAGTTGGTTTTATCAACTTTTATGGTTGTTCGTCTCAGAGAGTCGGTATCAGGGGAAAAAACAACCGACCCTCCATGAAAAGCAAGATTTTGCTTCCACGCACGTCCGCCACTTGTTCACTGTGATTAGCTGTCTTAACCCTTTTTGTACCAAATGGAATCTTCCTCCTTCTATATAGCAGAAGTCCATTTCAAAATTTAGGGCTGTTATGTTTTGTTTTCATCAAAATTTATTTGGAAAATGACTGAACTTTTAGCAAACAGTGGAGGCCCTGATCAGACGCCGCGTTCTGCGGCGTCTGATCTGGGCCTGCACTGTTTGCCAGGGTACCCGTTTGGGGTTTCTGGTACTAAATGGGCTAAGCTAATGCATATATACGTCTATTAAGAATAGACTACACCTTGGTACAGCGGTCATCTTTAAATGATTCTTACTCAA
Source organism: Lucinisca nassula (assembly GCA_963580285.1). Classification (NCBI taxonomy): domain Eukaryota; kingdom Metazoa; phylum Mollusca; class Bivalvia; order Lucinida; family Lucinidae; genus Lucinisca; species Lucinisca nassula. The sequence continues at coordinate 142,955,024 of OY757016.1, read as the reverse complement.
CATTAACAAGGCACACTCCTTTTTTATATTATACATCAAATTAAAGCTAAGAAACCGAAGTTAAATACTGATGATAAATTATATTATGTATAGTACAATAAAGTTGTGTTTATGTCATTGCCTGAAAAGTAAAACAAAAATGGGTTTTTACATTAATGAATTCATTATTTTACCATTTGCTTAAAAAAGAGCCATTTTCCTTGGATAGGCATCACAAGTACATGCTCTACAATAATGCATCGCAGATCCTTGTTCAAAAGAAATATTTGCAATGTTTATTTTATGGAGCGAAGTTATTTGGTATTTCAGGACAAACGTTTAATTTTATCCCAAATGGAACGAGATGATACATTTATTTACCCATTTTTTACCAAATGGAATCTTCCTCCTTATATATAGCAGTCCTTATATATAGCAGGAGTTCATTACAGAATTTAGGGGTGTCAGGTTGTGTTGTCATCAAAATTTATTTGGAAAATGATTAAGACAGGCACCCACATAGAATTTTCATTTTTCAGGAAAGCTGAAAAATGCGTGTTGTCCATTAAAACTATTTTAGAAAGGACTGACTGGGCTGATACATCAGCCCGTTGCCAAATTTACCAATCGGCGTTCACAAAAATTGCACGACCCGCAGAAAAAGCGACCGACTGAAGTCGGTTGATTTTCTAGAGTGCCCTAAAATCACCGTGTCATTCGGTCAGTCTGTCAGTCTTTCTGTCCGTCCGTAACCCGTTTGTGAAAATTGGTGATAGTGACTTAACCGCTTGGAATATTTGAACAATTTTTGGCATACTGATAGATATCAATGCGATCTAACCAATGAACTTGCGAAATATTACATTCCATTTAGTATAGCCTCGCCGAGGCGAAAAATGTGAAAAATTTCGAACTGCTTCTCCTCGGAAACCGTTGGGCCGATTGAAGTCAAATTTTATATGGAGCCTCTATGGGATGGGGGAAACCAAATTTGCTCATGTGGTCTAGGTCACATGACCAAAATGGCCGCTAAGCCATATATGGTAAAAACCCTTAAAAATAGTCATCTCCAGAACCACTGGGCAGATTTCCACGAAACTTGATAGATAGCATCTGGGACGTAGGCCCATCATAAATTGCTAAAATGGCGACCCTGGGTTGACCTTGACCTTCTTTGTGCCTAGGTCTAACTTTGACACATATGCTTTTGTATTGGAAAAGAGAGAATGCATTTTATCCTGCAAACGATTCAGAATACAGTACTAAAGTAATGAGATCTAACCAATGAACTTGCGAAATATTACATTCCATTAAGTATAGCCTCGCCGAGGCGAAAAATGTGAAAATTTTCGAACTGCTTCTCCTCGGAAACCGTTGGGCCGATTGAAGTCAAATTTCATATGGAGCCTCTATGGGATGGGGGAAACCAAAATTTGCTCATGGGGTCCAGGCCACATGACCAAAATGGCCGCCAAGCAATATATGGTCTGTCTGTACGTCCGTCCGTAACCCGTTTGTAAAAATTGGTGATAGTGACTTAACCGCTTGGGATATTTAAACAATTTTTGGCATACTGATAGATATCAATGAGATCTAACCAATTAACTTGCGAAATATTACATTCCATTTAGTATAGCCTCGCCGAGGCGAAAAATGTGAAAAATTTCGAACTGCTTCTCCTCGGAAACCGTTGGGCCGATTGAAGTCAAATTTCATATGGAGCCTCTATGGGATGGGGGAAACCAAAATTTGCTCATGGGGCCCAGGTCACATGAACAAAATGGCCGCCAATCCATATATGGTAAAATCCCTTCAAAAATAGTCTTCTCCAGAACCACTGGGCAGATTTCCACGAAACTTGATAAATAGCATCTGGGACGTAGGCCCATCATAAATTGCTAAAATGGTGACCCTGGGTTGACCTTGACCTTCTTTGTGCCTAGGTCAAACTTTGACACATATGCTTTTGTATTGGAAAGTGAGAATGCATTTTATCCTGCAAACGATTCAGAATACAGTACTAAAGTATAAGATATATTTTTTTGCTCCTTACGATAAGGCGCATTTATTGGGGGAACCGTTTTAGGTCCAGGTCACATGACCAAAATGGCCGCCATACCCATATATGGTAACACTCATAAAGCTAAAGGCATCCGGCGGGTCGTGCACTTCAGCTGAAGCACTGGTTCATTGGTATTATTCTTGGCGTGTTTTAGGGTCTAGTTATTTCATGCTAACACCTTAGGTGTCACTGCTGGGAGTCATGGATTAATTGAATCGATTCCTGATCATTGCCCTCGCTTCTATTTTTTAATTCATTTATTATGTATTTTGCTTACAATTTTCATTTTCTACTCACGGACATTCATCAACTGCCTACAGGTAAATGATTGGCTATGATGCTAGATGAGTGCATAATGGCTTCACACCATATTACAGACTTATGTTACTTCTTTGTTTCCAAAGGCAACCTTTAAGGTTTTTATTTGACCTCAATGCAGCTAGTTTTAAGTGCCGTGTGGCGGCCGTAAAAAGTCTCCTCGTGCTTTAACATAGTGCAGATTATATTTTCTTTTTCTTTGGGATCATTGAGCCCATTCTGCTTACTTCGCTTAAGCCGGTGCTAGGAGGCGTATGAAGCCTTGCAAACTACATTGCTGTATATGAAGAGACTCAATAAAACAGAGTTTCCGATTTTCGTTCTTTTATGTGTTCTTTGTTTCCAAAAGCAACTTTTTAGCTTTTATTGAAGATGAACCAATGGAGTTGTATGGAAATTAACCAAGTCTGTGTCTTGTCTTGGATGTACAATATTTTTTTTTTTTGTTCCAACAATTAAATGGCTTAAGCATGGTAATTTGAAACAAAACCAAATCTCTGAGAGTTACAGTTAATTTTAGATTTCTTAAAATTGCAAGCTTATTAATAAAAGACAGAAAATGTGAATTGTGACAAATGCAGAACGGTACCCGCCCATCGGGACTTGAAGAAATAAATGGGCTGCATGATGCTTCCACGCAGAGCTGAAACCGACCGCACGCGAGTACGGGTAAACCTCTTTGAGGATCTAAGCCTGCCCAGGCAATGCGGTGCGAGTCGGACCGTCCATGCATATAAACTCTTGGTTTCACTGCATGGACGACAGGACCTTCATCTCAATGTCGGGTAAAAGTCCCACAAAATTGGAACCCGGAACGTCTCCAAAATGACCTATTCACTATTGACGGAGACGATAAACCTCAAATCAAATCAAACAAACAAACAAACAAATGCTGAAAATTTTGAAATCATGGTGTAGTCTAAATTGATGTATCAGGCACAAAAGTGGCACTAGTGACCGCGTTAGCGCAGCAGATTCTCCAGATATCCTATTAGCAAGGTCCCTAAGATAAGAAAGGCAAAAAAGAAAAGGAGGATACAACTCTGCCATATTAAGACCGACGACGATAAATGTCAACAAAACTACATCTTCTAATGTTCACGCTAAATCCTCTTAAAGAATGCGTCCTGTTTATAATAAATGAAATATTGTCTCCCTTGTAAAGTATAGAAAAAATTGGTCCATTTTATCCCCGTAGATGTTTATTATGCCCCCAACTTCGAAGAAGTTAAGTTGTGTGGGTGTGGGGTGCATATTGCTTTTTGCTTTATTCGTCCGACCGTCCTTCCGTCAAGCACTACAGGATGTATCATATCTTAGGAACCGAATATGCTAGGGTTCTGAAATTTCATATCTGGATTGTTTATGAAAAAATAGCTGACCCGATTTTTTTTCTTTTCTTTTTAGATAGACGTCTTGTTGCTGAGCTATGGCCCTTTTCAGACTTAGGCATTTTTGCATAGGAAAACTTGTAAGCAAAATATCTCAAGAACCGCTTGGGCTAGGCGCTTGAAACTTTGTAGGATGTTTGGAACCAATGAGAAGATGATCTGATTAAATTTTGGTATATTTTTAAAAATTTGACAAAATTATGCCCCTTTTTTGGCATAGGACAAGCCTGTTATCAAAATATCTCAAGAACCGCTTGGGCTAGACGTTTGAGATTTGGCAGGCTGTTTGGAACCAATGTGAAGATGATCTGATTATGTCCACAAACTTCGAAGAAGTTCTGGGGGCATGTTCGTCGGTCCGTCCGTCCGTCACGCACTATATACCATATCTTAGGAACCGTATATGCTAGGGTTCTGGAATTTCATATGTGGATTGCTTATGAAAAAATAGCCGACCCGTACTGTTTTTTCTTTTCAGTCAGAGCTCTTGTTGCAGAGTTATGACCCTTTGCCGACTTAGGCATTTTTGCTTAGGAAAAGCTTGTAAGAAAAATAGCTCAAGAACCGCTTGGTCAAAGCTTTTGAAATGGTGCAGGCTGTTGGAAACAAATGTGAAAATGATCTGATTCCATTTCGGTTCATTTTTTAGAAAAACAAAACGACCAAATTATGCCCCTTTGTGGGCTTAGGTATCTTGCATAGGAAAAGCTTGTAACCAAAATATTTCAAGAACTGCTTGTACTGGGCCGTTGAAATTTTGCAGGCTGTTTGGAACCAATGTTAAGTGATCTGATTAAATGTTGGTGTAATTGCATGGAAAATTGGCCAAATTGTGCCCCTTTGTGGACTTAGGCATTTTTGCATAGGATAAGCTTGTAAGCATAATATCTCAAGAACCGCGCGAGCTAGGCTCTTGAAATTTTGCATGCTGTTTGGTACAAATGTGAAAATGATCTGATGAAATTTTGGTGTTATTTTGTGAAAAAAAATAAAAAAAAAACGACGACCAAATTATGACCCGTTGTGGAATAATCATTTTGGCATAGGAGAAGTTGGTAAGCAAAATACCTCAAGAAACGCTTGGGCTAACATCTTGAAATTTTGCAGGCCTTTTTGGAACCAATGTGAAAATGATCTGATTAAAGTTTGGTATAATTATATAAAAAGTTGACAAAGCTATGCTCCTTTGTGGACTTAGGCATTTTTGCATAGGAAAAAAAACAGTAAGCAAAACATCTCAAGAACGCCTTGGGCTAGGCTCTAGAATTTTTTTAGGCTAGTTGGAACCGATGTGAAGATGAACTGATTAAATGTTGGTGTTATTTTATAAAAATTGACAAAATTATGCCCTTTGTGGACTCAGGCATTTAGGCATAGGAAAAGCTTGGAAGCAAAATACCTCAGGCACCGCTTGAACTAAGCCCTTGAAATTTTGCAGGCTATTTTGAACCAGCGTAATGATGCCCTGATTAAAATTTGGTACGATTTTATCAAAATTTGACAAAATATTGCCTCTTTTTGGACTAAAGCATTTTTGCAAAGGAAAGGCTTGCAAGCAAAATATCTCAAGAACTACATGGACCAGGCTCTTGAAATTTTACAGGTTTTTTGGAACCTTGTGAATGTGATCTGATTAAATTTTGGTATAATTTATAAAAAAAAAGAACAAAAAAGACGAAATTCTGCCGCTTTGTGGAACAAACAGTTTGATTAAGATATTGCCTTGGAACTTGACAGAATAATAATAATAATAATAATAATAATAATAATAATAACAATAATAATAATAATAACAATAACTTTATTTCAGGAGGATAACATATTTGGCACGAATGCCAGTCTAACGTAACATTTGTAACATTTATATGAGCATGTATGCATTGCCGCACCTAATCGGATACAAACTGAAGTTAAAACATATTCACAAATATATACATTAAACGTTAAAAGGACCTTGACAATCAAGGCTGGGGCGAGGGGCGAGGGGCGCGTGGCGGAAACCAATGTCCAAATCCCATACTAGTTTGATAGTCCCTAAAATCGCAGGTGTAGTCTAGAATATACACCCTCTTTGTCTAGAAAAAAAATAGAATAGACCAAGTAAGTTATGGATATTTTAATATTTAAATGTAACGTTAGCACTTTACTCAACAGGTCGCAGTTTTGTCTTTTCGAGTCACCTTTAGCCAAAAACCCGAGTACAGTAACTTTAGTAACTATACTCATTAAAGCATTACGATAATAACACCCGTGCGACAAAGTGCATTTTTTCACAGATCCAATATGGCCATTTTCCTGATGAAAATCCGTGATATTTTTCTTATAAATACTGCAAACATAGGTTGGGGGTGCTCGTTAGAACCGCCTCATTGAGGCGTTCTAACGAGTACCCACAACCCATGTCTTGGAGCAAAAACAAGAAAAATAATGTATACCCCGGAAACCCCAGTTTTCTCTGCATAAAGTGGGGTATAGGGGGTCTTCATTTCACGGACTTGTTCACGTGATGGGAATGATGAGTAGATCGGATCTGATTTACTTTTGAAAAAAAATCTGAACTTGATCTCTTAAACTATGTGAGCTATTGTCTTGCACGTTGAAAGGCTGATAGGGGTTGATTAGTAGGGATGGCCTGGGTAACTTTTGAAAACAAAAATCCAAACTTTTCTTCTTGAATTATGGCCCTTTGAATAATTCATCATTTTAACCGTCTAAGCAAGATATTCAAAATACTGTTAACTCTTATCCTGCTGTTCACGACAATCATTTTCTTTGCAAACAGTGTAGATCCAGATCAGATGGCTTCATCTAATCAGGTTCTACACTGTTTGACATTCAATTTATGAATTTGTAGGAATAAATTACATCAAGTAATCTGATTGGTTCAAAGTCAGAAAAGGGTGTGGCTAAACTAAATATTCAGCAAGAGAAGGGTTAAAGATATTGCCTGGGAGCTTGATAGGCTGTTAGGGGATGACAAGTAGATGACCTGATTAACGCTTTAAAAAATATAATCCGTTTTTTTTTTCTTAAGTAATGGCTTTTTTTTAAAATTTCGGCATTTTAACCTTGTAGGCAAGATGTCTCAAAATCTGTTTAACCTATTACCTTGAAACTTGACAGGCTGATAGGGAATGATGAATAAATGGCCTAGTTAAATTTTGAAAATATTTTTGATTTTTTTTTCTTGAGTTATGATCCATTGAACAATTTGGCATTTTAATCTTGTAAGCAAGATATCTCAAAATTGTTTAAGCCATCACGTGAACAAGTCCGTGAAATGAACACCCACCTAAAACCCACTTTATACAGAGAAAACTGGGGTTTACGGGGGTAAACAATATTTTTCTAATTTCGGCTCCAATTAAGACATAGGTTGTGGGTACTCGTTAGAAACGCCTCAATGAGGTGGTTCTAACGAGCAGCCACAACCTATGTTTGTAGTATAAATAAGAAAAATATCACAGATTTTCGTCAGAAAAGTAGTCATTTTGGAGATGTAAAAAGTGCACTTTATCGCACGGATCTATTGCCTTGAGTCTTGACAGGCTAAAGAGGAATGTTGAGAATATGTCTTGGTAAAATTTTGACAAAAAAAAAATCTTCAGTTATGGGCCTTTGAAAACTTTGGCATCTTGGGGTAAGCATATGGTTAGGGGCATAGTGTTTTACAAACTCCATTTCTAGTTCAGAAGAGAAATATTTTTTCTATCAATAAACACTTAAGATATGCAAATCATAACAATTGTCGTCTGCTTTGTCGTCTGCTGGTTACTTTAAAAGTCATTTTTTTGCAAAGAGTGTAGACCAAGCTCAGACTGGTCAGAGTCCTCACTGTTTGCCTGTATGCAAAGATGTTTGAAAAATTGGCAAGAAAATTCGTCAGACGACATAAACAGACGGCATTTTAAGATGTTTTTTTTTTTTTTTTTTTTGTTTTTTTTCGGCAGCTTAAGAGTTAACAAGTAAGGAGGTCAGGGATCATCACAGAAATTAGATGCTAGATCACGTCCTGTACAGGTCAACCTTGCAGACGATCACGACTGTCCGTGACCCGACCCGTGATTTACTATCGTAAACATTATTACGAAAGCCAAAAACAATACAATAACATTAATGGGCCCCGTCAAGCGATTTTGGTACTTATTGCCTATACGAGCAGCGAAGGTTCAGGCGAGCCTGCGCATCCGCGCAGTCTCGCCAGAACCTTCGCTGCTCGCTCATACAAGCAGTGAATCAAGAGGAACCTTCAGACAGAAAGTCAAATCCCTGGCCCCTCTGAAAGGCTGGGCATGCGCAGTTAAAATTTGTCATGACGGAATGCTCGAAGACACAAATTCGCTTGGCGGGGCTCATTTGTAAATACACTCAAGATAATTGAAAACGATGCAGCAAAAATCGAGATTTACAGTTCATTTCTGGAATCATACCTATGGTGTTCTTGCAGAAAGGTCCAACTACATTCAATGCCATGGCGCGCACACGTAGCATAATGTGAAAACGCAGCATAACGTAAGATTAAAAAGTACAATGTTTCAGACGTCATCATTACGAAAACACGCCTATACTAATACATTATAACATTTATCGCCAAAAAAGGTATATTTAAGATGTAATATTGTAATTTTTTTCTTATTTCTGCTCGAAATATAGATTGTGGGTACTCATTAGAACCGCCTCATAGAGGCGGTTCTAACGAGTACCCACACTCTATAGTTTAGAGCAGAAATAAGAAAAATAATGTTAACCCCTGTGAACCCCAGTTTTGCAATATAAAAGTGGGGTTCAAGGGGATCAAAATTATATAGGCGTGTTTTCGTACTGATTGTCCCACAGTGACGTCAAAAACAACATGGTCATTCGAATAGAAGTTTATAAGCGCTGCGAAAAGCTGCAAGCTTTAGAAATTATTTTCAAGGTTTAGACGCAACCGCAAAAGCAGTGCGCAGTTATTTCAACGAACCATTTCAATCAGGAAAGAAGCTTAAGTTTATGAAAATCTATTTAAACAGGTGTTATTTCAGACCACTTCCATTTATTCGGGCCCCTTTATTGGACATCTCCGCCCCCGCCCATCGGGACTTGAAGAAATGGATTGGCTGCATGATGCTCCTCCGACCGCACACGAGTACTGGTAAACCGCTTAGAGGCTCTAAGGCTGCCCAGGCAAAGCGGCGCGAGTCGGACCGTCCATGCTTATAGACCCTAATGGTTTCACTGGGCGACAGGGCTAGAGATGTCATTTTAAGTCCCACAAAATTGGAAAGAATGTCTCCAAAATAACCTATACAGTGTTGACGGGTCAATTCAAACTTTATTGGACATCTAAATGAATGATAGTGTTTAAGAGCAGCTGATCAGCTATTTGATCAAACTATTTCGCCTAAAGTATAAAATTGAAAAAAAAAAAAAAAAAAAAAAAAAAAAAACTTTTTTCTGTTAGTTTGAAACTATTTTATCTATTTTAAAATTTCACTCAGAATGCTTCACATTGTAAAAAGTTTGATATTTTCAACACACTCGTTGAAATTGTTTTAATATTCACTTCAAAAAGCCAATATTCTCTTTACGAGCTCGTTAGTTGTCAAAAAGCCAACTGTTGAAGACATTACAATATCTAATGCAGTGGTATTTTTGCTTAAAAAAATGCGAGTAGATTTTGCATTTTCTGCAAAAAATAGCATATTTGCCATAACAAATGACGACATGTTGTTTGAACAACTGTGCCCCGATTTTTTTTCACTAAATTGGCGTTGCACCATTGGTGCTTGTGCAATAACCTTTTCCTATACTTTTAAAGAGTTGAGCAATAAAATAGGGATATTTCTTGTACTTCTATAAAGTGCAAGTTTAAATGCAGCAACATATAATCATGGAAAAAATGAATTTTATTAGCCCCTGTTTGCATGTCTTAACCCATATATGCCTAGTGGCCCTTTTCTGGGACATTGGCAAACAGTGTAGATCCAGATCAGACGCCGCAGAACGCGGCGTCTGATCTGGATCTACACTGTTTGCTTAAAGAACATTCAGTGTTTGAAAAAATTACCACAAAGGAAAACAAACATGATACCCCTATAATTGAAATTGGACCACTCCAAATTTACTGGATGGAATATTCCATTGTCATATATGGGTTAAATAACAAGAATGTATCCCATATAAATGACCCATTTTGGTCATCAAAATAATTTCTCTGCCATTATAATGGAAATAAAAGATCAATGGCTTGCATAGTTGAATTTTGTATCATCATGATTCTAAAACGCGTTTCGTGATATTTGCTTCTGCGCGCGCATTCTCACAGGAGAATAGCTTATTAAGTTGTAGTTGAAGTACTAAGAAGGCAATACATTATCAGCAATTTAGTATTTTAGTATTATAACTAAATTTCAAATGACTACCAGTGTTTGTACTAGACACATCCTTTCTAAACGAATGTCTCTGTATGTCTGTATCGGTGTCAGCCATTACTTAACACGTGCGTGAAGAGAATACCCTTATTGCCCTTATTACCGCCCCACCCCCTTCTATAGCCTTGTTACAGAAAAGTGCAATTCATCACGTTAATATGCCGCCCCCGCCCATCGGGGTTTGGACAAATAGATTGGGCTGCACGATGCTTCCACGCAGAGCTGATGCCGACGTACATGAGTACTGGTAATCCGCTTAGAACGTCTAAGCCTGCTCAGGAAAATTGCTACGAGTCGGCCCGTTCATGCCTATAAACCCTCTTGGTTTCATTGGGCGGCAGGGATTGAGATGTCATTTCATCTCAGTGTCGGGTAAAATCCCACACAATTGGAAGCAACGTTTCCAAAATGACCTAAATAGAGTTGACGGGGACGTTAAACCTCAAATCAAACAAACAAACAAATGATCACGTTAACAAATCTATGTAATCACAGACGCTTGTTGGTCCATCAAACGAACTGAAAATGTCCAAATACAAAAGCTCTGGAAGCAATTTCAAATGGCTTACTGTCACTTTTGTTTTTGGACATTATGAATTGGTTTTGGACTGAACTTCAAGCTCCTGTGGTGTAATATTTAATGAACGACCCTGTACACCCCACTGTACATCGAGAAAACTGGGGGTTATAGGGGTTAACATTATTTTTCTTATTTCTGTTAAAAGACATAGGTTGCGGGTGCTCGTTAGAATCGCCTCATTGAGGACCCGCAACCTATATTTGGATTATAAATAAAATAAAAATCACATTTTCATCAGAGGAGATATGAAAGATTGCAGTATGTCACATGGGTGTGTTATCGTTATGTTACCAAGATATATTATAACAATGGATTAGACATAGTCATTTCCAACACGGAAGATGACCGAGCCGATTGGAAACGAGGCTAAGCTTCGGCTCCGATTCCGAGGGTTGGAAACGATTATATCGAATAAATACAAATTCAAGATTCTTTTTCTTTCTTGCATGCCACTACCTTTACTATTCGATTTACCGGTATTCATAGCCCTTTTGTAGGGGACTCGGGAAGAGACATGGATTTTTTTAATATGTTGTGCGAACAAGATATTATGTTGTGCGATCAAGATACTAAGTTTTGCGAACAAGATATTATCTTGTGCGCACAACATAATATATATACCACCCGCGGCATGACAAAACCTACAAAAAGACATGTGCGCCCAACGAAGACTCAGATCAGCCTGCGCATCCGCGCAGTCGGATCAGAGTCTTCGCTGTGCGCTCTAAGGATAGCTAAGGACCCAATGCCACTTCATGCAGCAAGAAAAATCTCTGGTTAGGCTATATAGATGCGCAGGCTGATCTGAGTCTTCGATAGGCGCACATGTCTTATTGAAGGTTTTGTCCTGCGCTGGCTAAAATCTTATGCGGACAACATAACTAGTATCTTGTGCGCACAAGATAATATCTTGTTCGCACAACTTAATATCTTGTGCGCACAAGATATTATCTTGTTCCCACGACATATTATCTTGTTCGCACAACATAGATCTTCTGCAGACAACATAATAGCTTATGCGTCTGGTTTAATTGTGATTACAAGATATGTTGTGCGAACAAGATATTAAGTTATGCGAACAAGATATTATCTTGTGCGCACAAGATAATATCTTGTCCGCACAATATAGTATGTTGTCTGCACAAGATAATAAGTTGTTCGAACAAGATAATATCATGTGCGCACAAGATATTTTGTTGTCTGCACAAGATCTATGTTGTGCAAACAAGATAATATGTTGTGCAAACATAGAAACCTCCGTGGTGTAGTGGTTACGCTACTCGCCTTGTAAACCAGGGATCGCAGGATCGATCCCGGGGGCTTCTCCAGACTTTCGGATAAGTCTTTAAACCGAGGTCTCGTCTCCGTATGACCTTAGCTGCTGGTGGGACGTAAAACTCAAATACTCATGTTGTGCAAATAAAATATTATGTTGTGCGAACAAGGTAATAAGTTGAGCGCACAAGATAAAATGTTGTCCGCACAAGATCTATGCTGTGCAAACAAGATGATATCTTGTGCGCACAAGATATTACAAGATCAACAGGCTGAAATCAGAATTTCTTTATCCTGTGTAAATGCTGGAAATGTCTTTATATAAATTGGGGTTTAAATTACTCGAACGTGTTAATGTGTTAAGTTGCGAAAAGATTTTCAAACAAAGAAGAAGAAGAAGAGAAAAGAAGAAGAAGGAGCAGAAGTACTACTAGTATATCCTGTGTAAATGCTAGACAAGTCTCTATATAAATTGGGGTTAAATTACTCGGACTTGTTAATGTGTTAAGTTGCGGACAGATTTTACTCGGACGTGTTAATGTTTTAAGTTGCGTACACATTTTCAAACAAAGAAGAAGAAGAAGAAGAAGAAGAAGAAGAAGAAGAAGAAGAAGAAGAAGAAGAAGAAGAAGAAGAAGAAAGAAAAAGAAAAGAAGAAGAAGTACTAGTAGTTTGTTTGTTTGTTTGTTTGTTTGAATTGAGGTTTAACGTCCCCGTCGAAACTATTTACATTGAGATGAAATGGCTTCTCAGGCCCTGCCGCCCAATGAAACCAAAAGGCTTATATGCATTTGAGAATCTGACCATTTTGCCTGGGCAGGCTTAGATCTTCTAAGCGGTTTACCAGTTAGTAGTAGTAGTAGTAGTAGTAGTGTAGTAGTAGTAGTAGTAGTAGTAGTAGTAGTAGTAGTAGTAGTAGTAGTAATAGTAGTCTCTCTCTCTCTCTCTCTCTCTCTCTCTCTCTCTCTCTCTCTCTCTCTCTCTCTCTCTCTCTCTCTGTCTCTCTCTCTCAGTGCTTAGATTCGTTTCAGTCAAATTCGAAATATAACACGACTTTGGATTTACTTAGATTGCTTTATAAAAGTACTTATATCGTAACAGATAAATGGATACTAGGACTATTTAGGTCCGAGTTACGTATTTGATTGTTTTACAAGCTACTAAAACAGAAATAAACAGTGGTAGGTACTTGTACGATTAGGACAGTAAAAGGGACAGTTTACAAGTACAGTAAAATTCCACTATTAACCCTTGTCCTGCTGAATATTCATATATGCCACACCAACTACCTATTATCAACCAATCAGATTACTTGATGCAAATTATTGCAACAAATTCACAATCTGAATGGCAAACAATGTAGATCCTGATCAGATGGCTTCTGATCTGGATCTTCATTGTTTGGAAAATAAGGCACATCCGGGCTCAGCAGGACAAGGGTTAAGACCACCTAAAATTAAGACTAAATCTGCTTTTTAAAGCTTATTGAGAAGATTTTAGTTATTCTTTCTTCGCGTTTTCTACATCCAGTGTCTCCTAATAAAGAAACCACATTTGGGACTGTTCAAAAGTGGTCTTAAAGACCACTTTTGAGCAGTCACAAAGGTGATCTTATTATAGATATTTTACTGTATTATGTGAATGGAAGTCTACATTACGGTCCCGACCTTTGGGGCTTGAAGGAATAGATGGGCTGCATGATGCAACCGCTTGGAGGATCTGAGCATGCCCAGGCAAAGCGGTGCTTATAAACCCAACTGGCTTCATTGGGCTACAGGGCTTGAGATGTCATTTCATTTCAATGTGGGGTAAAGTCCCACAAAATTGGAAGCAACGTCTCCAAAATGACCTATACACTGTTGGCGGGGACGTTAAACGTCAAATCAAACAAACAAACAAGTCCACATTAAAACTTGCCGTCTATTTCAAACAGGATAATGCATACACCGGCTTATCGTTAGCTAATTTTCGGAAGGGGAACAACTTGTGGGACTTGTTTGCTTGCCTGGAAACATTACTGCAAAACGGGGTCTACTCTTAAGGGGAATGGGAACACCATCAGGGGAGGCAACTCAGGCAAATGTATTTTTGTCTCCAAAGTCAATAGGAGGAGCAAATTATTCTTTCCTCTATAAGAGTCGACCCCTTTTTCAGTGGGACAAGGCTTATGGAAAAGCGAACAGGAAGTCTCCCTTTAAAAAATTTGCGGAAAAATCTGCCAGTTGTTACCATTCCCCTTAAAGGACAGAATTTGCTCCTTTCCTTTAAAAGTAGTCTGTACTAGTTGCTTTCCGCATACATTACGATAAAACACCTGTGTGACATAATGTATTTTTCTCATCTCCAAAATGGCTACTTTTTGTTGAAAATCCGTGATATTCTTCTTATAAATACTTCAAAGATAGGTTGTGGGTGCTCGTTAAAACCGCCTCAATGAGGCGGTTCTAACGAGTACCCACACTCTATGCTATGTCTTGGAGCAGAAATAAGAAAAATCATGGATACCCCCTTAAACCCCAGTTTTCTCTATATAAAGTGGGGTTTAGGGGGTGTTTATTTCACGGACTTGTTCACGTGATGAGAAATCACGTGAATGCAACCAACAGTATGGTTTCGACAATCGTTTCGGGCATGCTCGACAATTTTTCAGTACATGGCTGTTTTAACCCTTATCTTGCTGAATATTCATTTAAGCCACACCCATTTCTGTCTATCATCCAATCAAATTACTTGATGTAATTTATTGCTACAAATTCATAAACTGAATGTCAAACAGTGTAGATCCTGATCAGATGGCTTCTTCAGAAGCCATCTGATCTGGATCTACACTGTTTGCAAAGATAGGGGTTGTCGTGAACAGCAAGATAAGAGTTAAACAAAAAAAAACGCTCAAAACTATCTAAAGATACCGTTTTAATACTCTTTCTTTGTTGTAATCGCATTCATGTGCGAATAAGGGTAAAGAATGAGAAGTGAAAGAATAGAAAAATGAGTTTGCGGTAAGCAAACTTTCCTCTTTAAATTTAGTAAGAATTTGGGATTCGGAGGAAAACTAAACTTTTCGAAGGTGTATATAATAAGGGGAATGGAATACACTTTAAAATCTTGTTTTGTCTCCTATGAAACCTCTGTTTTTTTTTGTTTTTTTTTTTTTTTTTGTTGTTTTTTTTTTTTTGTTTTTTTTTTTTTTTTTTTAATTATGATAACACACCCGTGCCACATAGTGCATTTTTTCACATCTCAAAAATGGCTACTTTTCTGCTGAAAATATGTGGAAAATTTTCTTTCAAATACTGCAAAAATAGGTTGTGGGTGTTCGTTAGAACCGCCTCAAAGAGGCGGTTCTAACCAGTACTCACAACCTATGTCTTTGAGCAAAAATAAGAAAAATAATGTATACCCCCGTAAACCCCAGTTTTCTCTATATAAAGTTGGGTATAGGGGGGTCTTCATTTCACGGACGTGTTCACATGATGTTCATCATCAATATATGGGGGTAAGTGTTGCTCCTAAGAGTAAATTCTTTGCTTTAAAGAAAAGCAAACTTGAATCAGTATCTTCTGCAACAAAAATTACAAAAATGTCAGGTGTATCATTTCAACTTAATCAGGGTAAGCCCTTTCACCTCTGAATTCTTACACGGACTCATCCAATGCATTCGCGGGTGCAAATAGGTGTTAAACAAGTGACACTCAAACTGAATGGCAAACAGTGTAGTGTTTGAATTTTACGTCCAACCAACAGCTAAGGTCATACGGAGATGGGCCCTCGATTTAAAGACTCATCCGAAAGTCTCGAGAAGCCCGGGATCGAACCCACGATCCCTGGTTTATGAGGCGAGTAGAATTACCACTAGGCCACGGAGGCTTCTGCAAACAGTGTAGAACCAGATGAGACGGCTCTTTATGAGCTCTTTATGAGTCGGCTCATCTGGTTCTACACTGTTTACATGAGTGCCTGTACCGGGCTAAAGGGTTTAAAGGGTTAAACATGAATGTAGCTAAAGTTTGACTGGCATGACACGATAAATGAACAAAGAATATTGACACTGATGCTTGTTTTACGCCATTATATTGTCAAAGAGATGGTCACAGTTCAGAATAGTTTACACCAGAAGTCGCTCTGCGCCATTATAACACGCCCTAAGTCTAAAACTACGCCCCACATATATCGGGGCTTGGAGAAATAGATTGTGCTGCACGGTGCTTCCGCACAGAGCTGATAAAGACCGAGCTTGGGTACTGGTAAACCGCTTAGGTAAGCCTACCCAGGAAAAGTGGCGTGGGTCGGACCGCTCGTTTCTTTGAGCTGTAGGACTTGAGGTGTCATTTATCTCAATGTCTGGTAAAAGTCAAACAAAATTCGAAGCAACGCCCCTAAATTATCTAAATAGTGTTGACGGGGACGTAAAACCTCAACACAAACCAAAGTCTACAGCAATAGTCGCTGGAAACAGAAGAAACATACACCCTAACATACACCCAATCCCCACGCCCACCCAGGGTTGATTTGGAGAAGGAATGAGCACTGTACTGGTTAAGCATGCCCAGGAAAAGTATATGGTTAGGTAAACTGACCGACTAGGACTGGCCTCCGTGGCCTCGTTGGTAAGAGCGCTGACTCTTAATCTTTAAGTCTCACTGCTGTGGTTCGAGCAAGGCAGAAGATAATATGTGATACTTTTTTCTTATTTCAGCAGCAAATATAAATTGGGGGTGTTCATTAGAACCGCCTCAATGAGGCGGTTCTAATGAGTGCCCACAATCTATTACTTTGAGCAAAAACAATGAAAATTACTGTATACCCTTTTAAACCCTATTTTACTCCATATAAAGTAGGGTTTACAAGGGTGTTCATTACATACTTGATAACAAATACACGCCTGGAAATACAGTCGAACTTCGATGGCTCGAACCCCTTTGGGACCATGGAAAATTGTACAAGACAGCCGAAGTTCGAGCCACTGTTGCATACTTCCAGAAAACATAACGGGGTATTTTTTGGACTTCTTTTCGGTGTTCTGTAACATAAATGTATGCTGTGTGTACTCATTAGAATCGCCTCATTGAGGCGATTCTAATGAGTACACACAACATACATTTGCAAGAAAATGTCGAAATTCTCCTCAATTATCCCACACTCTTTCTTGTGCAGAGGAATTCCCTAGGGCTCAAAAATGGGTTCGACAGCCATGGTAAACGAGCCATCGGTGTTCGAGCCTTCGAAGTTCGACTGTAATCTTAATTCCTACACACATGAACGTTGGCATTTATTTGTATAGGATTGTACGTGTGTGGTTCACTATGATCAGGGTTGACATGAAATACTGTATTGCTGCGTAGTACATAGTTCACCACTGTCGCTTATGCTGCTGAATAATAATATCTTCTTATGAAGTAGATGGGAAGGTGCACGGAGTTTATCTATAATGTTCTTTTATCATCGAATGACGTAACACAAGACGCGCTTCGTTTGAAAACATAAAATAAAAAAAGTAAGTTTATTTAAATATTAAATTTAAATTTCATTTTATACTACTAAATATGAATTTCACGATGAATACCATTTTTGTTATCAGTAGTAGTAGTTGTAGTAGTGGTAGTAGTAGTAGTAGTAGTAGTAGTAGTAGTAGTAGTAGTAGTAGTAGTAGTAGTAGTAGTAGTAGTAGCAACATAGTGGATTCTTTCGTATCTCAAAAAAATATCAATTTTCTGATAAAAATTTTACGAGCGGTTCTAACGAGCACCAACAGCCTATTTTTTATTATTATGAATAAGAATAATATCACAATTTTTATCAGAAAACTGATATTTTTTTTTAGATATGAAGAATGCACTATGACTTAACCCAACATTGAGATGAAATGACATCTCAAGCCCTGCCACCCGGTAGGTTTATAAGCATGAAGGGTCCTACACGCACCACATTGAACTCTCTAAGCGATGTGCGGTCGGTTTCAGTTCTGCGTAGAAGCACCATGCAGCCCAGTCTATTTCTCCAAGCCCCGAGTCCGTCCGAAAAGTTTGCATGTACACGATAATATCAGGGATGAGAAGTTTTAGACTGGCCACCCATCCTTTTGGTGTAGTTTCTATGTCGTTCTTATACTGTCTTTTTCTTAATCGGGATATCTCGGAAGGTGTCCTCGCGGATATTGGGGATGGAGAAGCCTGGGATTGTTGTTAGTAGTCCAGGATTTGAGACTAGATTTCAAAAACATTTAAAGCACATCACGAAAACGCGCCTATATAATTTTGACCCCATCGAACCCCACTTTTATATAGAAAAACTGGGGTTTACAGGGGTAAACCTTATTTTTCTTATTTCTGCTCCAAAGTATAGATTGTGGGTACTCGTTAGAACCGCCTCGAGGAGGCGGTTCTAACGAGTGCCCACAATCTATAATTCGAGCAGAAATAAGAAAAATATCACAATTTTTCATCTTAAAATTTTCATTTTTTCGGCGATAAAGGTTACAATGTATTCGTATAGGCGTGTTTTCGTAATGAACCAGAATCATGAGTCATTCAATCAGAAGGTCAACCTGAAAAGGGAAACGATCAGAAACTGATACAATAAGATCCCATATTCCCCACACACGATATGAGCCCCGCCAAGCGAATTTGTGTCTTCGAGCATTCCGTCGTGACAAATTTTAACTGCGCATGCCCAGCCATTCAGAGGGGCCAGGGATATGGCTTTCTGTCTGAAGGTTCCTCTTGATTCACTGCTTGTATGAGCGAGCAGCGAAGGTTCTGGCGAGACTGCGCGAATGCGCAGGCTCGCCTGAACCTTCGCTGCTCGCATAGGCGATAAGTACCAAAATCGCTTGAAGGGGCCCAATTATCACAAGGGAAAGAAGTCGAAACATAGAGATATGACAGTAAACAAACCGAAACAGCAGCTCTGACTCAGATAATCCAAGCGTAACTAAAAAGGACCACGAAAGAATCAGAATTTTAACCCATGATCTGCTTAATATTCAAATATGCCACGCCCACTACTGATTATCAACCAATCAGATTACTTGATGCAAATTATTGCAACAAATTCACAATCTGAATGGCAAACAATGAAGATCCTGATCAGATGGCTTCTTCAGAAGCCATCTGATCTGGATCTACATTGTTAAAAGGTAAGGCATATCCGGGCTCAGCAGGACAAGGGTTAACAGGAAGGAAAAACAGCAAAAACATTTATGTAAAAGTTACTGGTGGATTGAGGTATACTTTACGAGATCCCAACGCTCAAATTCGCATTTGGAGACTTAGATGCTGATATTTAAATTTAGTTGAATATCTTTTCTGCAACAAAATAATGGTACAACCCCAAAACAATCACCCTCTCAAACATTTAAGCTAATGCTATTTTTTTTTTTTTTTTTGCCATCGCATTAAAGTCGTCGAAAGGAGGCTGGATTGTTCCGAGACGTAGGTCTTTCCTTCAACTAT
Source organism: Lucinisca nassula (assembly GCA_963580285.1). NCBI lineage: Eukaryota > Metazoa > Mollusca > Bivalvia > Lucinida > Lucinidae > Lucinisca > Lucinisca nassula. Next base: position 142,935,555 of record OY757016.1, on the reverse strand, counting down.
TAAATAAGTTCTGAATAGTTCGATCCTTTGGAAGCTAAGAATACACCAAATAAACGAAAATAGCAGACTCGGTTTTATTGAGTCTGTTCATGACCAGTACTGAAGTGTGCAACACCGACCATGCCCTCTAGCACCGGCTTAAGCAGAACTCTAGTTTCAAAATGTTTCTAAATGAACTCAGTGATCACAAAGGAACAGAAAATGATGGTGTACGGGGGAAACACTGTACAAAATCAGTCAACCCGAAAGAGAGGCGCCTGCTTATTTAAACTCTATCGGTTTCATTGGACGACATGCAGGGCGCCCAGAAAATTGGAAATAACGTCTGGAAAATGAAGGGGAACGTAAAACCTTGAATCAAACAAACAAATAAACAGACTTGTTTGGTAGTGACAGTCTGGAAACTTACGTTATCTTTGATTGCTTAGTTTCATTTACCACCCTTCGTAAGGCCCCCGCCCATAGGGTTTTGAAGAAATATATGGGCTGCTTGATGCTTCCGCGCAGAGCTGAATCCGGCCCGCACACTAGTACTGGTAAACCGCTTAGAGGATCTAAGCCTATCCAGGAACTGGGATGCGAGGCGGACCGTCCATGCTAATAAACCCTATTGGTTTCATTGGGCGACAGGGCTTGAGATGCCATTTCATCTCAATGTCGGGTAAAAGTCCCACAAAATTGGAAGCAACGTCTTCAAAATGACCTTTGCAGTGTTGACGGGGACGTTAAACCTCAAATCAAACAAACAAACAAAAACCACCCTTCGTAAAATGTTAATTCGATGACCATGACGGCAATATATGAATGGATGTTCCAACTCGAACCACTTTGCCTGGGGAGGCTTAGAACCGCTAAGTGAGGGTTTCTCAGCTTAAGCACTCTGTATGTCTTCTCATGTTATTACTCCATAGAATGCTGTTTTTATTTTGTAACTCGCACTATTCAGGACCGTCTTGGAGAGAACGAACATAGGCCTAGCCTAATAGCCAATCCATTCACATATGATTACTATGTACGTTTGTATGTATGTATATGTATGTCATGAAATTTCTTATAAATAAATAAATAAATAAATAAATAAATAAATAAATAAATAAATAAATAAATAAATAAATAAATAGGTCATGGTCATCTTTGAACACTCTTAGTAAGGCCAGAGTCCCAAATGCTGCATACTAAGGTCTTTCATTTACTGAAATGAAGAATTTAAATCCTTTTACCATGTATGGTCATGACATCCACCCAGATCCCTCAAACAAATTTTTATTTCTCAACCCCATTGGTGCATTATATGTAATTTGGTTTCAATCAGCACAGTAGGTTTAGAAAAATTAAAAAATTAATTCTGATGATCCCAGGATCATTTAGCTGTCTGAAACAGAATCAGAAAAATCCCCTGTTTGCCTTTTCCCATACAACACCCTAAGTGACCGAGTGTGGCCTTGACGTAAGATAGGTCAAGCAAAAGTTCATTATTTAAACAAGCTTGGTAGGGTCTGAGTCCCCAATGCTGTATACCAAGTTTCAATGTCATCGACCTTTTGGTTCCTGAGAAACAACTATTATAAAATTTATTCAAATGGGATCATTCTCCGCCGACGCCGAACCCATAGAAGTGTTTCTTTTACATATTCGTACTTGTGATCTTACAGAAGTTGTTAACAGAAATTTGGAACCAGTTTGGTACGTCTATACCACCATTTCAGTGAATTATGCATCGCGAAACAAATAGCGGATGTTTAAGACAGAAATCAAAGCACTGAGAGTACTGGTGGGTCGATCGTCTCTGAGTGTAGGTTGGGAAAATAGTCATGAACTGAGAATCGAACTGTTCATTTAAATTTAAGCAAGCACAGTAGATCTGAACAGATATCGCGTTATGTGCCGTCTGATTATGTAGATTCTGTTTGTCAATGCCAAAGTGCACGAGCACAGTCCAACCGCCCCGCCCATCGGGGCTTGAATAATAGATGGGCTGCATGATGCTTCCACGCAGAGCTGAAACCGACCACACACGAGTACTGGTAAACCGATTAGAGGATCTAAGCCTGCCCAGGCAAAGCGGTGCGAGTCGGACCGTCCGTGCTCAAACCCTATTGGTTTCAATGCGTGACAGGGCTTGAGATGTCATTTCATCTCAGTGTCGGGTAAAAATCCCATAAGAATGGAAGTAACGTCTCCAAATGACCTATACAGTGTTGACGTGGAAATTAAACCTAAAATCAAACAAACAAACGAGCACAGCCCAGAATTTCTTTCTTACGCTTCGCCCTGACGTCTTAGGGATGCTATAAACAACCAGTACTTGGATTTTGTCCAAGGTCAGATGGTCAGTGATAGTCACGCGGACAATAGCAAGCAGAAGATTATCTGCTTTATAACATAGACTGTGGGTACGCGTATATTGATTCATCTTTCTGAATATAGAGTATTTCATTGATTATGCAAAACAATCTGTGCTGAAAAATATTACATGTTTAACATTTAATCCAGCTGCAAACAGTGTAGATCCATCGATGGCTTCTGATCAGCATCTACAATGTTTGTCGTTGTTTCTCCTCTCTCTTTTCTCCTCGCTCAGTCCAACCACTGAATAATAGTGATCTGTAACAGAGCTCCTTCAGCGATAACCTCAAATAAAAAAGTTAATTTTACCTGATGATGCAGGCCCGCACACAGTCGGGAGGGCGCAAACGGAGCCCCTCCCCACTTTTGGAAATTATCTCAGATTCTTGCAGTTTTCACCCGAAATTCCCACACACAACCCGCCCCTTTTCAGAGTCTGCGTACGGGCCTGAATCATGTTCAAAACTGTTGCTACATACATATGGCGAACAGTGTCGACCCTGATCAGAAGGAATGTAGTGTCTATCCGATCTGGGTCTACGCTGTATGCCTAAAAATAGTACCACCTATAAAGACTGGGCTGCTGATTTTTTTGCTCTTAAACATTTCAAGGTTCTAAACAGAAGTGTGAAAAGTCTATTTTTACTCGACTTGGCATACATTTGTGTAACGATTTTATGAATGGATTGTTCCGAAGACGTCACGTGACAGCGTGTATTGTTTTTCTTTCATTACGTGAGCAAGCTGGCATTCTTATACTATTTCTTTTATCCCTCAAATGCCATTATTTAAGCAAACAGTGTAGTCCGTGTGCAACCTGTTGAGCAGAAGCCACATTCCGCGGCGTCTGATCTGTGTATTCGGCATTCACACGATTCCTGTCAAGACTCTCTGCTCTGACCTATATGTTGCATCGATAAAAATAGCGCAACGTTTCAAGTTCTATTAATATTGGTTTTTCCAAATCAATGATGGTCACGTGGACAACTGCAGGAATTCCGTTTTGCCATTTAGTAAATTAGGGTCGATCGTAAACGATCGACCCATTTATTTCTCCCACTTGATGTCTTTCTACCCACTTTTTGGGTCGTTTACAATCGAACCAAATTTACTAAATGGCAACATCAGAATTCATGCTGTTGTCCACGTGACCATCACTGATTTGGGATAACCAATTTTATGGTTAGCAATAGAAAAAGTCGCGCTATTTCTATCGTTACATGTAGGTCAGAGCTATTTATAGAGACTGGACAGGAATCGTACGCTTGTTTTGGCAAACACCGAATACCCAAATCAGACGCCACGGAATGTGGAGTCTGCTCAGCCGGTTGCACAGGGACTGCAATGTTTCCTTAAAAAGGGGCATTTAACGGTTATATGAAACAGTATAATAATGTCAGGTTGCTCACGTAATGAAAGGAAAACAATAGCAATATTTTAATCTAGGCCACGCTATCACATGACGACCGTCGAAAGTTTCGGAACACTATAAGATAGAGTCGAGTGTACTAAAAGTAAACAAAAATTTTTCGCATTTCTGCTAAGAACTTAAATTTGTTTACGAGCAAAAATGAGCAGCCCAGACTTTTAAAGGTGGTATCGTTATTAGACATACAGCGTAGACCCAAATCGGATAGACAGTACATTCCTTCTTATCAGGGTCGGCACTGTTCGCCATATATATATACAACAACAGTTTTGAACATGATTCAGGCTCATACGCCGACTCTGAAAAAGGGGGTAGAGGTGCAAATTTCAGGTATTTTGCATAGGGCGAAAAACTGCATGAGTTTGAGAATTTTCCAAAAACAGTGGGGGTGGGGGGGGTATCCTTTCCACCCTGTGTGCGGGTCTGCATAAACAGGTAGAATGCATTTTTTGTCGAAACATATCGCTGAAGGGGCTTTTTCTTATCTCTGTTATTCCGGAGCTGGGATGCAGTGCATGGTGAGACTGAGCGAGGAGAAGAGAGAGAGTTGAAACTATAACAAACATTGTGGGTTCTGCTCAGAAACCATTGATGGATCTACAGTTTGCAGCTGGATAAAATGTTATACATGTAATAACTTTTCCAGCACAGATTGTGTTGCATATATGAGGTTAAGCATTATCAATTAAATATTGTTAATTCAGAAAGATGAATCTGTTGTGCTGGCTGAATATACGTGTATACAAAAGGAAAATAAATAAAAACATTTACAAATGACAAGTAAATAATTTGGAAAACGTTGACGGAAAATGCTACCACAAAAAATTGTACTGAATACTTTTCTTATAATGAAGCGTTTTAACGAGCCCACAGTCTACGTTAAAAAGCTTGCTATTGTCCGCGTGACTATCACTGACCATCTGACTGCCGCCGACCCTGAACAAAATCCAGGTGCCGGGTTGTTTATAGCGTCGATAGTCGCCTCCCTAAGACGTCAGAGTGCTGTGTAAAAAGTAAATTCTGGACTGCGCTCGTGCACTTGGGAATTTGGCAAACAGTGAATACTTAATCAGACGCCACACAACTGTCTGATCAGGGCTACTGGGCTTGCTCAAAATCCTGGAATTTAAGGGTTAAACGAACCGTTCGATTCTCAGTTCAGGACTATTTTCCCAGCCTACACCTGGAGACAATCGACCCACCAGTACTCTCAGTGCTTTAATTTATTTCTAATTCCATTTCCAAGATGCAGAGAGGCTTATCAAGAATTTCATATCATCATGAAAACACACCTATATACTTTTGAAGCCCTTGAACCCCACTTTTATATAGAAAAACTGGGGTTTGCAGGGGTAAACCTTGTTTTTCTTATTTCTGCTCTAAAATATATTTTGAGCAGAAATAAGAAAAAATCACATTTTTTCCTCTTAAATTTTTCTTCTTTTTTTTCGCCGATAAAGGTTACACTGTATTTGTATAGGCATGGTTTCGTAATGTCATAGTTATAGGTGTAGGCGTAGATAATACGTGTGATAATATAGGTGTAGTAAACTCGTACGAAATCCTTGACTATAGTAGGCAGTATCCGCGTTTATAAATTCTATGAAAAGGTGATCTTTTGGAAACAAGAAACACCACACACAACTGAAAATGTATAGTGTGGGACAGACTGTGCCTACGTACGCTGGCAATTTTGGTTGAACTCGTAAAAAATACTCTGTAAAAGATACTGACGATAAAGGGCGCAGGAAAAGAAAACCAAAGTACTGACAGAACTGGTTGTGGGTTGATTATCTCTGAGTGTAGGTGTGTATCGTTAGCAAACGGTGAAGACCCTGATCAGGGGACAGATAGCCAAAAGTCTCTTTGCACAACGCGACAAGAATTTCGCGGCTATAAATAACCATACAAACGCTATTTACGCGGTCAGTGATGGTCACGTGGGCATTAGCAATATACATGTAAATTCATTTAGTGCTCGTAGCTCTGGGTCGATAGTTTGTCAAACTTCGTGACATGAAGGCATAAACAAAACACAAACCAATACGTGTATCAATAACATATAGCCAATCAACCCTTAAGGACAATACAAAATGGCTGACAACCTGTATTGAAAATTTGACAAGTGTGAAGATGAAAATTGTTTTAAAAAGAAATTATCCTATTTTCTCATATCTCCTTTCAGTCTCATAACTCCGTTCACCCTCTTCTTTGAATAATACGAAAAGGAATCATTTTTACAGTTATGTCACATCAGAATTTCTAGTTAATAACTAACATTGCAACCTGTTTTGAAGAAAATCATTTTTTATTTACAATTTAATTCACAGAAATCGAAATTTGTCACAAAATGCTTAATATTTAAGGGGTACCCTAAAATGATCTCTAACCAGTGACAAGCATGTGACTGAGTATAAATAGTGTCAACAAATTAAAGTAGTGCACAGTCTAAATAAAATACTCATCATGTATAATAGTCATAGAATGAATTTGATTATTTTTGATAATCAAATAAATATGGGTGAACGGAGTTATGAGAACATGCCTCAAACACACCCTGCATTTCTATAAGGCTGTAGAATAAATAGATGTGATGTTTATTTTCTTAAAACTTGAGATTTTCTTAGGCATTTAGTCACATATTTAAAAAATACCTGCAGAAAATTATTCTTGCAACAAAAAATTGAAAGCAGGATTGCTCAGCCTTAGGTGACTGTGACCGAGTAATGGGTTTCAAGGCTATGACTAATATGATTGCACGACCCGCAGAAAAAGCGACCGACTGAAGTCGGTTGATTTTCTAAGTGCCCTAAAATCACCGTGTCATTCTGTCATTCTATCAGTCTGTCATTCTGTCAGTCTGTCAGTCTGTCAGTCTGTCTGTCCGTCCGTAACCCGTTTGTGAAAATTGGTGATAGTGACTTAACCCCTTGGAATATTTAAACAATTTTTGGCATACTGATAGATATCAATGAGATCTAACCAATGAACTTGCGAAATATTACATTCCATTTAGTATAGCCTCGCCGAGGCGAAAAATGTGAAAATTTTCGAACTCCTTCTCCTCGGAAACCGTCGGGCCGATTGAAGTCAAATTTCATATGGAGCCTCTATGGGATGGGGGAAATCAAAATTTGCTCATTGGGTCCAGGTCACATGACCAAAATGGCCGCCAAGCCATATATGGTCTGTCTGTCTGTCCGTCCGTAACCCGTTTGTGAAAACTGGTGATAGTGACTTAACTGCTTGGAATATTTAAACAATTTTTGGCATACTGATAGATATTTATGAGATCTAACCAATGAACTTGCGAATAATACATTCCATTTAGTATAGCCTCGCCGAGGCAAAAAAATGTGAAAATTTTCGAACTGCTTCTCCTCGGAAACCGTAGGGCCGATTGAAGTTAAATTTCATATGGAGCATCTATGGGATGGGTAAAACCAAAATTTGCTCATGGGGTCCAGGTCACATGACCAAAATGGCCGCCAAGCCATATATGGTAAAAACCCTTCAAAAATAGTCTTCTCCAGAACCACTGGGCAGATTTCCACGAAACTTGATAAATAGCATCTGGGACGGAGGCCCATCATAAATTGCTAAAATGGTGACCCTGTGTTGACCTTGACCATCTTTGTGCCTAGGTCAACTTTTGACACATATGTTTTTGTATTGGAAAAGTGAGATTGCACGACCCGCAGAAAAAGCAACCCGATTGAAGTCAGTTGATTTCTAAGAGTGCCCTAAAATCACTGTGTCATTCTGTCATTCTGTCGTTCTGTCATTCTGTCATTCTGTCAGTCTGTCAGTCTTGGAATATTTAAACAATTTTTGGCATACTGATAGATATCAATGAGATCTAACCAATGAACTTACGAAATATTACATTCCATTTAGTATAGCCTCGCCGAGGCGAAAAATGTGAAAATTTTCGAACATTTTCGAACTGCTTCTCCTCGGAAACCGTTGGGCCGATTGAAGTCAAATTTCATATGGAGCCTCTATGGGATGGGGGAAACCAAAATTTGCTCATGGGGTCAAGGTCACATGACCAAAATGGCCGCCAAGCCATATATGGTTTGTCTGTCTGTCCGTCCGTAACCCGTAAGTGAAAATTGGTGATAGTGACTTAACCGCTTGGAATATTTAAACAATTTTTTGCATACTGATAGATATCAATGAGATCTAACCAATGAGCTTGCGAAATATTACATTCCATTTAGTATAGCCTCGCCGAGGCGAAAAATGTGAAAATTTTCGAACTGCTTCTCCTCGGAAATCGTTGGGCCGATTGAAGTCAAATTTCATATGGAGCCTCTATGGGATAGGGAAACCAAAATTTGCTCATGGGGTCCAGGTCACATGACCAAAATGGCCGCCAAGCCATATATGGTAAAAACCCTTCAAAAATAGTCTTCTCCAGAACCACTGTGCAGATTTCCACGAAACTTGATAAATAGCATCTGGGATGAAGGCCTGTCATAAATTGCTAAAATGGTGACCCTGGGTTGACCTTGACCTTCTTTGGGTCCGTCCGTAACCCGTTTGTGAAAATTGGTGATAGTGACTTAACCGCTTGGAATATTTAAACAATTTTTGGCATACTGATAGATATCAATGAGATCTAACCAATGAACTTGCGAAATATTACATTCCATTTAGTATAGCTTCGCCGAGGCGAAAAATGTGAAAATTTTCGAACTGCTTCTCCTCGGAAACCGTTGGGCCGATTGAAATCAAATTTCATATGGAGCCTCTATGGGATGGGGGAAACCAAAAATTGCTCATGGGGTCCAGGACACTTGACCAAAATGGCCGCCAAGCCATATATGGTCTGTCTATCTGTCCGTCCATAACCCGTTTGTGAAAATTGGTGATAGTGACTTAACCACTTGGAATATTTAAATAATTTTTGGCATACTGATAGATATCAATGAGATCTTATCAATGAATGTGCGATATATTACATTCCATGTAGTACAGCCTCGCCGAGGCGAAAAATGTGAAAATTTTCGAACTGCTTCTCCTCGGAAATCGTTGGGCCGATTGAAGTCAAATTTCATATGGAGCCTCTACGGGATGGGGGAAAACAAAATTTCCTCATGGGGTCAAGGTCACATGACCAAAATGGCCGCCAAGCAATATATGGTAAAAACCCTTAAAAAATAGTCTTCTCCAGAACCACTGTGCAGATTTCCACGAAACTTGAAAAATAGCATCTGGAACGTAGGCCTATCATAAATTGCTAAAATGGTGACCCTGGATTGACCTTGACCTTCTTTGTGCCTAGGTCAAACTTTGACACATATGCTTTTGTGTTGGAAAAGTGAGAATGCATCTTATCCTGCAAACGATTCAGAATACAGTACTAAAGTATAAGATATATTTTTGCTCCTTACGATAAGGCGCATTTATTGGGGGAACCGTTTTATGTCCAGGTCACATTACCAAAATGGCCGCCATACCCATATATGGTAACACTCATAAAGCTAAAAGCATCCGGCGGGTCGTGCACTTCAGCTGAAGCACTGGTTTTCTTACTTTTGTTACAAACATAGACTGTGGATGCTCGTTAGAACCTTAATGAAAGGTTACCACATCCTAAGACTTGAGCAAAAATATGGTCAATAATGATACCACAAACACCACTTTTCTATATACTGTAGGGGTTATACTTCATATTTTCCTGTTCTGTGGTGTATCCCTTGCTTCCAAACGATAACCATTTTATAGAACATATTTACATTTTTGTTTATTAATTCCATGAAAGCATAATATTTTGGCTTTAAGTAGCCAGGTTGTGTTTCTCTTCAAACTTTATTTAAAAAATGGCTGAGTGATTGGGTGAGTGTTTCAGTTTTACGTCCCACCAACAGCTAAGGTCATACGGAGACGGGACTCGGTTTAAAGACTCATCCGAAAGTCTGGAGAAGCCCGGAATCAACCTGCGACCCCTGGTTTACAAGGCGAGTAGCGTAACCACTCGACCACGGAGGCTTCTAAAAAGTGGCTGAACTTTATGCAAACAGTGTAGGCCTTGATCAGATGCTGCATTATTCTCTCCTTCTTTTATGTGATGTGAGTTTCCACACTGCTACTGACTTAATCCTGTGGATCAAAAACAAACTTTCATGGAGACTGACTGTGATTTTTTTCTACTCTCATTCTGTCAATTCATCCGATTCAAGAAGGGCAGTTGTCAGTTTCTTACAAAAATACTTTGCACTGATTAACAACTAATGTACAAGCAAGCTCAGAAAAAGTTAACGTCCCCAATCCGAAGGAATTAGGCTGCTGCCTCTGTTGCAAGAAACCCCCATCCCCGGTTTGATCCCCAAAAGCGGTAATCAAAGTTTGGTGTCTGATCATGCTCCACCGGCATCATTAGCAGGGAAAGAGGTATACATTTTTCTTCTAATTTCTGCCCCAAAACATACATTGTGGGTACTTCGAGGTGGTTTCAAAGAGTTCCCACTATTGATCATTTTTGAGCAGAAATATAAAAAGTATCACATTTTTTATCTGAAAGTTGTCCTTGTTTCGGTGGTAAAAGTTTCAATACTCAATACTTTCGTAATGCTGAAAGTTGACATGTCCGACCAGCCAAGACTCAGATTAACCTGTGCATGCTTTTAGTCTGTTCATATTCTTTGCTGTTTGCATGAAACTTCTTTAGTAGCTTGGATTCCCAAAGACCCTGGCCCATCTGATGATTTCGCAGGCTAAACTGTGCCATCAGATTAACCTGTGCATACACCATCACGAAAACACGCCTATATAATTTTGACCCCCTTGAATCCCACTTTTATACAGTAAAACTGGGGTTTAAGGGGGTACACATTATTTTTCTTATTTCTGCTCAAAAACATAGATTGTGGGTACTCGATAGAACCGCCTCGTCGAGGCGGTTCTATCGAGTTCCCGCAATCTATGTTTTGGGCAGAAATAAGAAAAATACCACAATTTTTCATCTAAAAATTTCTAAGTTTTTGCCAAAAAATTGGCAGCATATTTGTATAGGCGGGTTTCGTAATGCTTAGTCTGTTCATATTCTTTGTTGTTTGCATGAGCCTTCTTGAGTATCTTGGATTCCCAAAGACCCTGGCCCAACTGATGATTCCGCAGTCTAAACTGTGCCATCAGATTAACCTGTGCATACACCATCACAAAAACATGCCTATATCATTTTGACCCCCTTGAACCCCACTTTTATATAGTAAAACTGGGGTTTAAGGGGGTACACATTATTTTTCTTATTTCTGCTCAAAAACATAGAACGTCGAGGCGGTTCTGTCGAGTCCCCGCAATCTATGTTTTGGGCAGAAATAAGAAAAATACCACAATTTTTCATCTTAAAATTTCTATTTTTTTTTGCCAAAAAATTGGCAGCATATTTGTATAGGCGTGTTTTCGTAACGATTAGTCTGTTCATAGTCTTGGCTATTTGCATGAAACTTCCTTAGTATCTTGGATTCCCAAAGTCTCTGGCCTGACAGACAGGTTGTGCAGGCTGAACTGTCATCTAATTAATAATAATAATAATAATAATAATAATCGACCTTATTTATAGAGGGTAACACATTTAGTACTAGTACTAATCTTCCATGTGGCCCTCTTTTCCTGGGAAGAAACCAGTACTAAGAAATGTGGATAAAGTTTCTTGCTCAAGGAAACAACACGTGGCGCTTGCGAGGATCGAACCGGATACCTCTCGATCTCAAATCCGATGCTTTACCACTGCACCACAGCGCTCCGTTAATATACACCCCATGAACCCTACTTGTTTGTTTAATTTGAGGTTTAACGTCCCTGTCAACACTGTAAAGGTCATTTTGGAGACGTTGCTTCCAATTTTGTGGGACTTTTACCCGACATTGAGATAAAATGACATCTCAAGCCCTGTCGCCCAATGAAACCAATAGGGTTTATTAGCATGGTCGGTCCGCCTCGCACCGCGGTTCCTGGACAGGCTTAGATCCTCTAAGCGGTTTACCAATACTAGTGTGCGGGCCAGATTCAGCTCTGCGTGGAAGCATCATGCAGCCCATATATTTCTTCAATCCCCTATGGGCGGGGGCTATATGAACCCTACTTAATGCAAAGAATATGGGGTTTACATAGTTTACATTATTTTTCCTTATTTTTGCTCAAAAAACGCAGGTTCTGTGTGCTCGTTAGCGGTTGTAACGAGCACCCGCAACCAATGTTTGAACTAGAAATTGGAGAGAAAATAAATCTGAAAAAAAAAAAAAAATGCTTGTTCTATGAAAAGAAACAAAAAACACATTTTAGCGCACAGTGATGTTTTTTTTTTTTTTTTTTTTGTTTTTTTTTTGTTGTTGTTGTTGTTGTTATTTTTTCATATGTTTCGCTGATGGTTCAGGTCTGTTCATGGATTTTACTGTATCCTGGCTCGATTATTATCATCAGGATAACAAGCCCGTGTGAAGAACACCCCTCAAAACTCCACTTTGGTAGAGAAATGTGGGGTTTAAGTGGTATACATTATTTTTCTTAAACGGGCCTCCGTGGCCTAGTGGATAAGAGCGCTGACTTTTAATAATAGTCAGTATGTCTCTCATCGCTGTGGTTTCGAGACTGGTTCCGGTCGTGCATGTGAGACATCAAATTCTGAAACGGAAGATCGGATGTTTTTTTCTCCGGGTACTCCAGTTTTCGCCCACCTCTGATTAACGATCGGCTTGATATGAGTGAAATAATCTTGAAAGGGTCGTAAAGCAAAAAAAAAAAAGAAATCTTATTTCTACTCCGAGACATAGGTTGTGGGTACTCGTTAGAACCGCCTCAATGAGGCGGTTCTAACGAGCACTCACAACCTATGCCAAGAGTATAAATAAGGAAAATATCATAAAAAACTCATAAGAAAAGTAACCAATATGGAGATACGAAAGAATGCACTATATCACACGGTTGTGTTAGCGTAGTGAGCTCCGTCACATGAAAACCTATCTTCTGGGTTTTTGACCAGGTAAGACACACACCAGTCTGCTCAGCTGCAGTCTTGAAATTTTAGATATAGAAACTAGAGGTGTAGTAGCGAAAACAAAGCTGCCATCACGAAAGCACGCCTTTTCAAATATATTCCAATTTTTACAGCTGAAAAATGAAAATTTTCAGATGAAAAATTATGATATTTTTCTTATTTCTACTCAACATATAGGTTGTTGTTACACGTTAGAACCGAGTCGTAACAACCGCCTCATCGAGGCGGTTCTAACGGGTATCCACAACCTGTATTTTATAGCAGAAATAAGAAAAATAAGGTTTATACTTGTAAAACCCAATTTTACTATATAAAAGTCGGGTTCAAGGGGAGCAGAATTACATTGGCGTGTTTTCGTGATGCTGACCAGACTGTGTGGGTGGATGCGCAGGCTGATTTGTATATTTGTTTTTCGCAATAGGCAGAACAGAATGTTTCATGACATGCCTCACGTGGAAATCGGCAACAGCATTATAAGCATGGCTATAATGACCCCGACTGGGGGCATATTGTTTTTGCGCTAAATCCGTTAGAGGTTCTCTTGTAGAAACGCTTGTTGAAATTTCATCAAAATTCTTCCAGAAACGCATGTATATCAGAAACTGTAGGCTTAAAGAAGTACACGGAAAACATACTGCGCGAAACCGAAAAAGCAATTCGTTCAAAGATCGGAAATGAAGGAATCTTAATCTATGCCACGCTGACATTTCAGCCAATTTTGACCGTTTCAAACAATTTTATCAAGATTAGAAATTTGGATAAAAAGGATAAACTAAACGGGAAAATCGCACTGCATGAGTTTTATTATTATTATTATTATTATTATTATTATTATTATTATTATTATTATTATTATTATTATTATTATTATTTATTATTTTGTTGGGTATGTATGATAAAAGTTATAGCGAAACCCCTACAACTCTTTGACACATTACATAAATTCTTTCCCCGGTAGATCCATTTTCAATTTAAGGAGTGTGTGGTTGTTGTCATATGAGCCAGCGCATGACAAAACCTACAATAAGACATGTGTGCCCAACGAAGACTCAGATCAGCCTGCGCATCCGCGCAGTCTAATCAGAGTCTTCGTTGTGCGCTCTAAGGATAGCTATGGGCCCAATGCTCCTTCATGCAGCAAGAGAAGTCTCTGGTTAGACTATATGGATGTGCAGGCTGATCTGAGTCTTATTATAGGTTTTGTCGTGCGCTGGCTTATATATCATAGGTATTGCAAAAATATTGTAGATCATATTTGGCATGAAGGTACCTTATGAGCTTCACGTTCATGAAAAAAAATTTGACCTGCGACCTTGACCTTTGACCTACTTAAAATAAAACAAATAACATTGACCATAAGTTTTGAACCGCTTGAGATACAGCCTTCATATTTGACATGTATGTTTCTTGTGACAAAAGCTTTACATTCATGCAAAAATTTTGACCTGTGACCTTGACCTTGACCTTTGACCTACTTTAAATAAAAAAAAAACATTTAATTCATAACTTTTGAACCAATTGAGATACAGCCTTCATATTTCGCATGTAGGTTCCTTGTGACAAGAGCTTTACATTCACGCAAAACATTTTGACCTGTGACCTTGACCTTTGACCTACATAAAAGAAAAAGTTAACATTTGTCATAACTTTTGAACCGTTTGAGATACAGCCTTCATATTTGTCATGTAGGTTCCTTGTAACAAGAGCTTTACATTCTTGCAAATATTTTTGACCTGTGACCTTGACCTTTGACCTATTTAAAAGAAAAAAAAACACATTTTGGCCATAACTTTCGAACCGTTTACGATAGAGCCTTCATATTTGGCATATAAGTCTTTGTGATAAGAGCTTTACATTCATGCAAAAATTTTTGACCATGACCTTTGACCTATTTTAAAGAACAAATAAAATTGTTCATAACTTTTGGATCGGTTAAGATAGAGACTTCATATTTGGCATGTTTGTTCCTTGTGACAAGAGCTTTACATTCATGCAAAATGTTTTGACCTGTGTCATTGACCTATGACCTACTTTAAAGAAAAAATATTATTGTTCATAACTTTCGAACCGTTTAAGATAGAACCTTCATATTTGGCATGTAAGTTCCTTGTGCCATGGGTTTCCCACTCAACCCAAAAATCTTGACCTTGACTTTGAACTGTGACCAACTTTGAAAAAAAAAATGTCCATGCCTGGGGACATGTTAGTGTTTCACAAACACATCTTGTTTTTTTTTGTTTTTGTTTTTGTTTTGTTTTTCCAATTTTAGGTATCACAGCAATGGAAAATCGAGGATTTGTTGACGACAAGGGCGATTTTCAAGGGAAAAACAACACCAACGTCAGTGTTGATCGGGATGTAACGAACACTGATAAACATGAAATTTCTTGTCCGCCAGATAGTGGTGACGCCGGTAATAAGGGGACGCACAGCAATAGTGAAAGCAAGGACAAAGGACAACATTCAAAGACATCAAAATACCAAAATGCAGTAATGACTTTGATTGAGAGGCCCAGTAATCTTCGCCAAAATGGAGTATTACCCAGACGAGGGGCAAAGATGCCGAGCAAAGATGAAAGTATTGTTTTGCGACCATTGGACTTGATCAAGCAAGGTACTTCTCATCACATTAGTAACTCCCTGTAATAAATATAAGCACATATAGACTCCACTTTATTTAGAAAAATGTAGAAGCCTCCGTGATGTAGTGGATGAGCTACTCGCCTCATTAAATAAGGACGGTGCACTTTTTGCCATTCATTCCTGTAAATGATGCCAATGGAGCGTGTTCGGACACCTTAATAATCACTGCCTCCGGGGATCGAACCGGGGGCCACTAGCATCTTACCACTGAGCTATCGCGCCCCTGTCTAGCTGGGGGAACAAGGCCATCTGTGGAATGCTGTTGGAATGTTTTAGACTTTTTTTTATAAAAGTATGAGCCTAATGTCTCTTCTCCATTTGCATAATGAACTTACATGTGATTCAGCCCCCGCCCATCGGAGCTTGAAGAAATATATGGGCTGCATGATGCTTCCACGCAGAGCTGAAACCGACTCGCACACGAGTACTGGTAAACCGTTTAGAGAATCTAAGCCTGACCAGGCAAAGCGGTGCCAGTCGGCCCGTCCATGCTTATAAACCCTATTGGTTTCATTGGGCGACAGGGCTTGAGATGTCATTTCCAAAATGACCATTACAGTGTTGACGGGGACGTTAAACCTCAAATCAAACAAACAAACAAGACATGTGATTAATATTTAACTGACAATTAGAACCATGCCACTAAGGGTCAATATTTCAAAGAATTTTCAACCGGGGGCTGAATATCAAATGGGCAATAAATGGAAATACATTAATTGTTAATCTTTGTCGCACGGGTGTATTAAGACTACATCCAATCCAGTCATACCGTACATTATGGTGACAGGACATCTCGGCCCCTAACAAACTCAGCCCCTAGCAAACTCGGCCCCTGACAAACTCGGCCCCTAAAATTAGAATATGAATATTTAAGTTAGAATTGACTTATCAAACTATTACACATATTTTAAATGTACATATGACGCCCCCGCCCATAGGGGCTTGAAGAAATATATGGGCTGCACGATGCTTCCACGCAGAGCTGAATCTGGCCCGCACACTAGTACTGATAAACCGCTT
Organism: Lucinisca nassula; assembly: GCA_963580285.1. Taxonomy (NCBI): domain Eukaryota; kingdom Metazoa; phylum Mollusca; class Bivalvia; order Lucinida; family Lucinidae; genus Lucinisca; species Lucinisca nassula. The sequence continues at coordinate 142,919,113 of OY757016.1, read as the reverse complement.
AGAGGATCTAAAGAGGATCTAAGCCTGTCCAGGAACCGCGGTGCGAGGCGGACCGTCCATGCTAATAAACCCTATTGGTTTCATTGGGTGGCAGGACTTGAGATGTCATTTCATCTCAAGTCGGGTAAAACTCCCACAAAATTGGAAGCAACGTCTCCAAAATGACCTTTACAGTGTTGACGGGGACGTTAAACCTCAAATCAAACAAAAAAACAAACAAATGTACATATGCCTAATTACCTTTTGAACTTATTTTGATAAAATTATGAGTAACCCTTTTCACATGAACATAATGGCGTTGATTGAACCAGTGTATGACACGCTGCTGTGGGTCCACTGTCACTCACCTTCCGATGAAATTAATAAACTATTTGATTGATTGGCGTGTAATTACATCTCTGCTACTTAAAAGAGACCAGTAGTATGTTCTGTTGCGCACTCACAAAAATTGAACCGTTTTGTTTTTATTATCATTTGCAGGGTTTGACCATTCCACAGCCATTAGCCTTTTTTCTATTAATACCAATGAGTTTGATTGTTTGACGTCCCCGTCAACATTGTATAGGTCATTTTGGAGAAGTTGCTTCCAATTTTATGGGACTTTTACCCAACCTAAACCCATGAGGTACTGGTGTGTTCATTTAAGAAATGGATTTTATTTTTCTGCTGTTCATGGAAGTATGACGGCCCCCACCCGTCGGGGCTTGAAGAAATATATGGGCAGCATGATGCTTCCACACAGAGCTGAATTCGGCCCCCGCCAATCGTTGCTTGAAGTAATATATGGGCTGCATGATGCTTCCACGCAGAGCTGAAACCGACCCGCAAACGAGTAATGGTAAACCGCTTAGAGGATCTAAGCCCGCCCAGGCAAAGCAGTGCGAGTCGGCCCGGCCATGCTTATAAACCCTATTGGTTTCATTGGGCGGCAGGGCTTGAGATGTCATTTCCATGGCCAACTTTATCTGACATTTAATCTATTCACCTGTTCCCTGATAGTCACACTACAAGTCATTATTGGATTGTCTCCCTTTGACTGAGGCCAAAAATAGGTACCTGTTGTGTAATCTCAACTGTTTTATAAGCCGGCTGTGTGTGAAATCAGTTTCGCTTTAATGACCCCGGGGGATACTGAACGAGAATCGTTCATGTCAATTGATGTCTAGTTAATTTCGGACTGGCTGTTTTGGTGTTGCCTGAGTTTATCTCCAAATAAATAAAGTTCTGTTCTGTCGTTACTAAAAAAATTACTCTTTTAAAAGTGAGCCTTTTTTGTGCTTAACACAAAATATTATTGGTTCTCAAAAATCCTATTTTTGTGTGTGCTGGAATGAAATATTCTTCTTTATATATTAGAAAAAAAGAAGAAGGAAAAAAAAACAATAGTTTATGGTGGGTGTCAGTTGAATTATTTTAATTGACATTGTTTAGAAATGCCACATATTCACAAGTCCATGTAATGAAAAACCCCTTTAAACCCTGCTTTACATAGAGAAAACCTATATTACAATTTCTAATATCTGCACCAAGACATAGTAGATAACCGTTTGTGAGATATGAATTGCCATTTTGGAGATACGAAAAAAAAAAATAGAAAGAAAAGAAAAACACTATGTCCCGCGGATATGCTATCTTAATGGGGCCTGTCTAATACGCTGAAAAACCTGCTGAATTAAGCAGGCTGCGGATCAGCAGAAAGTGACTAAAACGCTGATCTGCTGAAATGTAAATGTAAATGTTACTTTATTTTGTTGTTTTGGGCCACAATACTGGCCGTGCATATTGATAATATATTTATTTATAACATTTAAAATTATTAAATTTGTTTTACGCCACAGACATTAATATTGTTGTAATATCGAGTATCGGGTTGTATGCCAAAAATACAGACAGTGCTTTGCTGAAGATTTCGAATTAAAAGTTTTCCAGACATATTACTGGTCGCATATTTTAAAGCAGTTATATAGAAGTATATATTTTCTATTGTTGTCTGCAAGGTTTACGTACCGGCCAGTGAAATAACTGTTATATCGAGCTACATCACGAAAGCATGGCGATATAAATTTGACCCCATAAACCCCACTTTCGTAAAGTAAAACTGGGGTTTGGAGGGGTATAAATTATTTTTCTTATTTCTGCTAAAAAAAACATAGATTTTGGGCACGCGACAGAACCGCCTCGCCGATGCGGTTCTAACGAGCACACACAATCTATGTTTTGAGCAGAAATATGAAAAATAACACAATTTTTCATCTGAAAATTTTCATTGTTTGGTGGTTAAATTTACAATGTATTTGAATAGGCGTGTTTTCGTAATGTATCCGTTAAGACGAGAACCTTGAGTCTGAGTTGTAAGCATAGAAATACAAAGGAGATACTCTTACTGATTTTAATGCTTGACACAGTAATGGCCGATTATCTATCTGTCTATTTAGTGACTCAGTAAGCCTTATCATGCCATCATTGATAAACAACTTCGCATAAGACAATTCTAGTTTTTAGTTGTTCACAAATAATATTCATCTTTCTTTCTTTCTTTTTTTCTTTCTTTCTTTCTTTCTTTATTTATTTATTTATTTATTTATTATGAAATATTGTTATATTCTCATTTATGCTGATAACACAGAGTTTGAGCACACGTAAGAACGCCTCGTCGAGGCGATTCTAATGAGGTCCAACAGTCTATATTTTAAACAAGCAATAAGAATACTTTATTATTCTCTTTCCCGTGAAGAGGTAATTGTGGCGGCCTGTGTTGCAAATGTCTGTTAGCTAGTTTATATGTTTCTCTTCCTTATTTTTTTTTCGTGCAAAACGAGTAATTCTTTCTGTTTTTCTTAACTGACGATACATCTTTGACGATAACTTCATCATATGCGCTCTTTCTTTCTTTCTGTTCAGGTAGATGACGCTCGTCAATATAATCGTCCATGATGGATTGTTAATCGATCAATACATTGAGTAAGCACACTTCCGACTACCTGTTGATAATCGAATTATCACCAAGTATCTTGACGCGCGCTGTTAAACACAGTAGTCACTAGACCAGTAAGTGGCAACTTGACCTGTAGTTGTATTTAAAAAGTAATATCATATACCTAGAATAATTCAGCTAAAATGAACAATTAAGACTCCGGGTCTCATCCGAGATTACACTTCTTGCTTAAATAATCACCGATTTATCATCACGATAGTAAGTCCGTGTAATGAAAACCCTCTAACCCCACTTATATAGAGAAAAGTGGGGCTTCGGTGGTATACATTATTTTCTTTATTTCTGCACCAAGACATAGGTTGTGGGTACTAGTTAGAACCAACCGCCTCAGTGAGGCTGCTGAAATGCTGAATATTACCTTTTTGTTGTTGTTGTTTTGGGCCACAATACTGGCCGTGCATTTAGATAATATAATTATTTACAACATTTTTTATTTAATTTGTTTTACGCCGCAGACATAGAATGATATTGTTGTCATATCGAGTTGTACGCAAAAATTACTGAATAAAGACAATGCGTTTCTGAAGATTTAGAAAGTAAAAGGTTTTCCTTGACATATTACTGGTCGCACATTTTAAAGCAATTACTGAGTTTCATGCGGGCAGATCTATATTGACACAATTATCTATCTATCTACATGTATCTATCTATCTATCTATCTATCTATCTATCTATCTATCTATCTATCTATCTATCTATCTATCTATCTATCTATCTATCTATCTATCTATCTATCTATCTATCTATCTATCTATCTATCTATCTATCTATCTATCTATCTATCTATCTATCTATCTATCTGGCCCCCGCCCACAGGGGCTTGAAGAAATATATGGGCTGCATGATGCTTCCACGCAGAGCTGAATCCGGCCCGCACACTAGTACTGGTAAATCGCTTAGAGGATCTAAGCCTGTCCAGGAACCGCGGTTCGAGGCGGACCGGCCATGCTTATAAACCCTATTGGTTTCATTGGGCGACAGGGCTTGAGATGTCATTTCATCTCAATGTCGGGTAAAAGTCCCACAAAATTAGAAGCAACGTCTCCAAAATGACCTTTACAGTGTTGACGGGTACGTTAAACCTCAAATCAAACAAACAAATCTATCTATCTATCTATCTATCTATCTATCTATCTATCTATCTATCTATCTATCTATCTATCTATCTATCTATCTATCTATCTATCTATCTATCTATCTATCTATCTATCTATCTATCTATCTATCTATCTATCTATCCATCCATCCATCCATCCATCCATCCATCCATCCAGCCAGCCAGCCAGCCGTCTGTCTGTCTGTCTGTCTGTCTGTCTGTCTGTCTGTCTGTCTGTCTGTCTGTCTGTCTGTCTGTCTGTCTGTCTGTCTGTCTGTCTGTCTGTCTGTCTGTCTGTCTGTCTGTCTGTCTGTCTGTCATGCATATAAACCCTATTAGTGTAATTAGGTGGCAGGGTTTGAGAAGTCATTTCATCTCAATGTCGGGTAAAAGTCCCACAAAATTGGAAGCAACGTCTCCAAAATGACCTATACAGTGTTGATGGGGGCAAATTAAAAACGTATGTTGTCAATGAAGCGTTTCCAGCAATTATCCCAAACCTTTTCTTCTGTACAAGACATAGGTTGTGGGTACTCTATAGAACGGCTCTAGCAAATCTTGGATAATATGTATTTGTCTGTTGAAGCAATTTAAATAAATTTCAAAGCAACGGTTCTAGCAAAAACCCACAACCTATAAGAAGGTACTATGTCAAACGGATGTATTCTCGTAACTTGGACCCAGTATACATGTATATTTCACGGCCCCCGCCCATCGGGGCCTGAAGAAATAGATAGGCTGCATGATGCTTCCGCGCAGAGCTGAAACTGACCGCACACCAGTACTGGTAAACCGCTTAGAGGATCTAAGCCTGCCCAGGCAAAGCGGTGTGAGTCGGACCGTCCATGATTATAAACCCTATTGATTTCATTGGGCGACAGGGTTTGAGATGTCATTTCATCTCATTGTCGGGTAAAAGTCCCACAAAATTGGAAGCAATGTCTCCAAAATTACCTATACAGTGTTGAAGGGGTCGTTAAACCTCAAATCAAACAAACTTGTATTTTGGATCCAAGATATAAAAATAATAATAATAATAATAATAATAATAATAATAATAATAATAATAGATACTCATTATCTAAATAGTACCGAGTCTGCTTAAAACTTAATGCATATGAATAAAGTCATTCGATAAATTTTAATCTCTCCGGAAAGACGGTAATGCAGTATTCATTGCGCGCATGTCCATTAATCGTCCGGCTTCCTGACGGTCAGTAGCCGGTATACAATACACATTACGTGTGTCATAAAAAGCGATAATTGTCCTCAGTGATGTTTCCCCCCTGAGTGAGCTGAAAAAATATATGGGCACAGAACCGCCAAACTGATATGGTTCTTTCAAGTACTTTCTACCTATGTTTTTGTGCAAAATCATACTGATTCCTGATTACCTGACTGTTTTGTATAAAGTTTGGTTTACGCATATTCTTTTTCACAGCATCATGGAAAGAACACCAGAAAAAGGGTAGACACCTTATCTTAAATCATTTAACAGTTGAAATAAATAAATAAATAAATAAATAAATAAGAAAATTTTCTAATAATCATTAGATTATAAATAAATAAATAATAATAATAATAATAATCACATTACGATAATACATCCGTGCGGCATAGTGCATTTTTGATATCTCAAAAACAATTAATTCGTCAAAGAAAACTCATCAATACTTAAAACATAGTTAGAACCGCCTCATTGAGGTGGCTCAAACGAGTACCCACAACCTATGTTTTAGACAAGAAATGAAAAAAAATGAATACCACAGTAAAACCCAGTTTTCTCTATATAAAGCAGTTTTTAATGAGGTGTTCATTACAACCAATATGATAATAATGAATACAAAACAATTAACATAGGCATTAATGGCATCTTAACGGTTTTTTTTATATTTACCAGACTGAATTCACAATAGCATGTAAATAATCAAACAGTGTTACAAAAAGAAAAAAAAGTAATATAAAACAAGCATTCCTCTGGTAGTCCAGCAAAACAATGTGCGAACAACGAAATATCAGATTAGCCTGTATTTGAGTAATGGGAATAAGATATAAATTGTAACAAAGATAAATTTTTAACTTTTTAGAAATTTAGTGACGAATTCACATGGGCTTCTTTCTTTCTTTCTTTCTTTCTTTCTTTCTTTCTTTCTTTCTTTCTTTCTTTCTTTCTTTCTTTCTTTCAGCTGTAATCATACAAACATACAAAACAAACAAATGTAATCATAAATCTTATTACTAGCAATGTTTATTTTAATTTGCGTAGTAAGTACTAGTAGTAACTACGTGAATAAATAAATAAATAAATAAATAAATAAATAAATAAATAAATAAATAAATAAATAAATAAATAAGATGCAGATCAGGCACCGCATTCTTAGATTGCTTTACATTCCAAGGAGATGCCCAGGCGAAGATGTGTTGATTTTACAGTCGATTGAAAATGAGCCGCTTTGGGATTACACGCGTGTGTAGACGATAAAGCTTTTTCTGAATAAGCTCCAAGTTTAATCGCAAAATGCCGTTATTAAATATTATCTTGAAATATTATAATTGCTATCAAAATGCACAATATTGTAAACACATTGCGTCTGATACGGGCGCTTTTTTATAAAATTAACAAAAAGTGCAGATTTTAGCCGTTAAAGTAGGGTACTGTCGTTGTTTTACCACAGTTTTGTATGATTCAAGTAAGGATTAAGGGTTATTAATTTGACAAGAAAAATGCCGGCAGCTAATTAAATAAAAGTTCCACTTATTTGATATCGTCTTAAAGGAATTTAAACGGACAATTAGATTAAATCGGAACATATTTGTCAAATTGTAAAATAAAAAAGTTATATTTGTTTAAAAATGGTTTTCCATTAAAGCGCCTGCTATTTCCAACAAGAGTTTCTGTACAGGTAAGCCGAGAAGGTCAGCGCACAGTAAAAGGCTTAATCCTTTGCGCCAAAGGTATAAATGTCAATAATAGTTGCGGATGATCTCAATGTCGGGTAAAATTTCCACAAAATTGGAAGCAACGTCTCCAAAATGACCTTTACAGTGTTGACGGAGACGTTAAACCTCAAATCAAACAAAAACACAGAGCTTAAACAGACCGCACACGAGTACTGATAAACCGCCTAGAGGATCTAATCATGCCCAGGCAAAGCGGTGCGAGTCGGCCCGTCCATGCATATAAACCCTATTTGTTTCATTGGGGTTAGAGGGATTGAGATGTCCAAAATCTCATAAATACTGTTGGCAGGGACGTTAAACCTCAAATCAAACAAGAAAAAAAGAAACATCTAAAAGTTATATATTGTTTTCTATAGGTTTACATTTGGTTTTACTGGTTTTAAACTGGAAATGTTAATATCACAAAAAAAAAAAAAAAAAAAAACACGCCTATTTTTTACCACCCAAATATGAAAATTTTCAGATGAAACATGAACATATTTTTCTTATTTCTGCTATAAACATAGATTTTGGGTACTTGTTAGAACCACATTGACAGGGCGAGTCTAACAAGTACCAACAATCTATGTTTTTGAGCAAACAGATTTGGGTACTTGTAAAAATGGCATCGACGAGGCGGTTCTTAAAAGACACAACAATCTATGTTTTTGAGAAGAAAAAAGTAAATTGATATAACCCTTGTAAACCCCAGTTTTACTATATAAAAGTGTGGTTGCAGGTGGTCAAAATTATATTGGTGAGTTTTCGTGATACCAGACTCAATTCCAACACCGTCCCAATTACAGCATGGGTTTCCGCGATCTTTTATCGTGGATAAGGTTTATTATTAAAAACGATAGATATGCTCAAACTTTCTGTGAAACTACCTATCCACCTACCAAATTGATTCTCGGAAACAAAAACATTGTATTTTAGGACTTAAATGTTGCTAGGGACTGAGGTTTTAGGGACGGAGTTGAATGGGGCCGAGTTTGCTAGGGGCCGAGTTTGTCAGGGGCCGGGTTTGTCAGGGGCCGAGTTTGTTAGGGGCCGAGATGTTCATAAATCTATATTATCACAAACACCAGACTTGAGAGATGGCGGGAAATTCAGAATCAGAATCAGAATCACTTTGACAGATGGCGGGAAAAACTAAATATATCTTGAACCGAGAACCAGAGACAATCGGTTTTCTTCTATGATTATCCTTATGTAAGGGAAACAACTGAAAATGGATTCATTCATGACAGAGGTCATTTTGGGCCAAAATATCACGTTTTCCACACTATTTTGAACGTGAATTTCGAACCAGTGATGCAAAGACTTCCAGTCTTTCAAAATATCTACACACAATAAAGTAATTTTGATGAAAACACTGATAGTTACCACACTTTGCTGTTGTCAGCCCTGATTCTGACTAATCGTTGAACTTTCATTTTAAAAACATATTGGACAGCTGTTAGATCCGCTCTGTACATCTATAAAACTAGACCAGTACTTTGTTTTATACAAGTTTATTGTCAGATGACCGAAAGAAGGAATGGCTTCAGATGGACTGCAGGAATCCAGTACAGGTACTTCATTGTTCATGCATGCAATCCGAAATTTTAATTCAGAATCAGACCTTCATTCACCAGGACCTGTAAAATGGGAAGTACTTAGCTCTCCCGAAAGGAGTAAACTTAGCTACTTTAACAGACATGTTAAATCTCACGAAAATCGTGGGAGGCCTCCGAAAAAGCTTTTCTCACGCCTCATGAAATTCTGGATAAACTCCTGATAAAATGAAAATAACATATTGGGGTAAACTTTTGAAAAGCTGCGCTTTTATAGGAGCTTTTTTCGTGACGTACTTCCGGTTCTAAAAATAGAACGGAAAAAGCCCTGGCCGTCATCTGTCGTATTGCTTCAAAGGCAGTGGGACAAATAAAGTGTTTATTACAGCGAAAAACACTGGAATTCTTTTAAACTTTTGGCGAATTCTAATGTAAGATGAAGGGAGAAACACCGATATACTGTCAGATATGAAATATTCGCATTACGAAAATGATATATTGTACATACGACCCAACAGGGTCCTCTCTCTCTCTCTCTTTCTCTCTCTCTCTCTCAGCGCACCAACAATTAGCGAGCGCAGACAAATGTAAATCACAGTTTGTCGTTAAATGACGCCACGTCAACCGACATGTAGCATGTCAACAACGTCGTGTCTACATCATACCAACTTCAAAGCGATGCATTGAATTTGTCATTGCAACGTCGATGAAACGTCAGAACTTTGCGTTGGCGATAATACGGCGTTGCTTAATAAAATGTCATTTGCTCAGTGCTCGGACCCATCAAGACTCAGTGGGATTGGAATATTAAATTCAAAACAAACGTAGAACACCCTTTCAGTGCATAAAAATGAAACACTCCTTCGCAAGTGCAAGATTTTACAGTAAAATCTGGTAGATTTGTAGATTGGTTCAACCTTCCCAGCCCTTAGGTCTACATTAACCCATTTAGTACCGGAAACCCCAAAAGGGGTAAGTGACACACAGTGCACGCCCAGATCAGACGCGACAGAACACGGCGTCTGATCGGGGCCTGCACTGTTTGCAAAAAGTTCGGCCATTTTCCAAATAAATTTTGAAGAAAACACAACCTGACACCCCTAAATTTTGAAAATGACTCCTGCTATATATAAGGAGGAAGATTCCATTTGTTACAGAAAGGGTTATGGGCTTCTTTGATACAGGGATCAGTCAAACCGCTCTCTCATCTAAACGGTCACGTGACATTGAAGTGAGTTGGAGTGGTTGTCGACGGCATGACGTCGAGCCAACGATGACTCGACGCCCGTCTGTAAGTCCACTCATTGGTTGTTTTTTTCGACTGTCAGTATGTTTATTTGTCTTTCTAACAGTCCGTCCGTTCGTCTGTTAGTCGGTCATTCATTCAGTCAGTCGGTCTGTGTGTCGTCTGTCTACTGTCAGTTTGTCAGTCAAACCTCTCGCTCGGTCTCTCTCTCTCCCATGCCAACGGTCGTGTGACAATGAAGTGAGTTGGAGTGGGTGTCGGCGGCATGATGTCGAACCAACATTGACTCAACGCCCCTCCGCCAGTCCACTCATAAGTTTATTTCGACTGTCAGTATGGACATTTAAATTGCACATGTAGACAGATCGTTGGACAGATTTCTAAAGAAAGATAAGATAGATAGATAGATAGATTGATACATAGACTTGGATAGCGAATAAAAAGAAAGTTACATAAAAACTTATTTTGTAAGTAAGCTTTCGTGAATAATGGTATCTCAAGCCATTGACATGGGTCATTCGCGAAAAGATTTTCGTCAATTAAAAACAGATTTAGGATAAATGAATTTCGTTAATAAAAGCGAAATATCATTCTTTCCTTCTCGAGGCGTTATTTCAATGAAAACGGGTATATTTTCTCTCAAAATGTATGAATATTGTTACCATTTCAAGTTCCGCCAATACATTTGAATAGCGATGGCCGTTTCAATTGACGGCCAGTACTTTGCGCATGCGCAAGAATGACGTCATAAACGGAATTCCTAAAACCTCCTATTGTCTTATGTGAAATCCAGGGAAAAATTCTGAGTAAATACAGTAAACTGATAATAATTAATGCACTGTCCAGTATTATTGGGGATTCATTCCTGTGATACCTCCCTCATCAGGAGGGAGACTCCCTCATATTGATGCTAATTTTTGTCCAATTTATGCTAAATTTTAGTGATGAACTAAGAATTAAGAATTTCCCTATATATTCTTTACATCTCCCTCATCACAATTGCAAATCTCCCTCATACAGTTAAAAAGATTATCACAGGTATGGGGATTAAAACACGCTTCCACATCTGCAGATGGGCATTAATCAATGAAAACAGTTGTTTCTTAGCATGTTTGCAAAAATGAAAGTAAATCATATGGGTTAATTGCCATCAACCAATTGACCGTGTTAGTTAACGGAATTGTGTTTATAAACGCTGACCGTATTTGTCACGGATCAGTTAATTCTTCTATTACTCTGTAATTTGTAAACACAGGCTTCCTGCACTATTGAAAAGCCTACAATGTTCCGCGTGATAAGGTGTGAAAATAAGGTCAATTTATGTCTCTAATTTGCGTTTATACCTCAATCATAAAATTAAATCCACAATCAATGTGAAAATGGTTTAATTGCTCCTAAGACGATTAGCTACATCTAACGGTAGATGTATGCATAATAAAAACGGACTATTCTACTGTCTCGTGAATGGTTATTTTTGGCATCAAATAGCAAATGCTTGACAGGAAAAGTCAAATGCTATAATTTGCGTAAACACATCTGAGAGATGTCTGCTCCTATCTGGGTATCCTTGATCGGGAGATGCTAGTGGGTGCGGGTGGCATACACTTTTGAACTTAAGGGAGAAATCCTAGAACTTATCCTAACTTTAATTTGCACACAACACCTCTATAATTATGAAGGTTGATTTTTTTCCTTTTATGGTTTTAAAGGTGTTTGACTCAATAAGTATAACTCATTGAATTTGGAGCTGTTTTAGTGCACCTTCGAGTTTTTGTATTTAGTGCATGCAGGATGCCACATGCTGTGGAGTCTGATCTGGGTCTACACGGTTTAATGGGTTAAACACAGGATTCCTGTCCAGATTTTACAGCATACTATGTTGGATAAGTAACTGGCAAATGGGAGATGTCTACTTATATTTGGATCTTCTCGATGAGGGAATGCCGCTTCATCCATACGTCTGTGTGTCGGTCCCGCTCTTGGCCACACAAATTCTCGGGAACTACTTGTTGAATTTCAGTGAAACTTCATGGGAATATTAGTAATAGAAGGCGGATGCACATATCACCTGCATGTTTTGGCTTCGATGATTTTTCCAACAGTTATGGCCCTTTGATGAACTCAGCACGAATACTTTAGGGTGTTGTTTCGTGTCCACGTTAATACTTAGCAACTACTTGCAGAAATTCAACAAAACTTTAATGGAATCTTAAGCAGAAATGGGAGATGGGCATATTATCTGTGCTTTCTGGTTAGATGATTTGTCACAGAGTTATGGTACTTTGTATAAAGCTGAAGGGTAAGGTCACTGTGGCTATTTTTAGAAAAACTCTGTCATCACTCTAGTGTTTACATTTATTGATGGATTTTAATATAACTTCACACAAATGTTGGGTATGATAATATCTTGAGCAAGTACAACTTCCAGGTTCTTGGGCTCAAGATCACTGTAGCTATTTTTAGAAAAACTTTTCACTCTAGTGCCTACAATTATTGATGGATTCTAATATAATTTTACACAGGTGTTGATTGCCCCTGTGTCCGAGAGTAAGTTTCCAATAATTTGTATTAAACAGTTTGACCCAATTAATATAGCTAAACTAACACCTATGATCTTGGGGTATGGAATCGTACCTGAAGACCCTTCCTTTCATTTATTCCGACTTTTTGTGTTGCTGTTGTTTGTATGGCTGTGCCGGCAGACAAGCTAATCTTTTCACCGACAGGTTTTGTTATACTCTGTTTTGAAGTGCAGTGAGTATACACAGTATACCGCACTTTAACTAGGATAATGTTCCCTGTTCCAACGATTACTACTTTGGGGAGCATCCATCGGCATCATAGATATTCTTGTTTTTTTTTTCTTTGAGGTTCCGAAGCTGTATGACACGTTGAGGAAATTCCTCCTGCATTGGGGGCTGTTTTGATGTATCCTTGAGTCCTTATATCCAGTGAGGGTAGTGTGGGCACTGATCGGACGTCACATGGTGTGGCACCCAATCTGGAGCTACGCTGTTTGTTGGTTTAAACATAGGGTTCTGGTCCGGATTTTCAGACTGCTAGATTGGATGTGTAGCTAGAAAATGTGTGATAACTGCTCCTATTTGGATCTCGTCGATGAGGGGATCCTGGTGGGAGCGGGTGGCATACACTTATTTGAAAGGGCTGTTTTTGTGCATCCTTGAGTTTTGGTATTCAGTGCAGGCACTGTGACCTCTGATCGGACGCCGTGTAATATGGCGTCAGAACTGGGGCTTCACTGTTTCCTGCTTTAAGCACAAGATTCCGGTCCGGAACTTACAGATTGCTCCATTGTATGTGTATCTTAAAAAGGTGATGTCTGTTCCTGTTTAGATCTCCTTGAAGAGGAAATTCTGGAGAACTATTAAAGTGTTAACATTGTACACGCTTTTATTCTAGTCATACTGTGGTAATACCTCAGTTTCTGTCATCTATGACTTTGAGTCGATTGTAAAGCAATCAACCCAGAGTTATAGATTTGTGATGTTGGCTACGTGGCTAGCAGAGTTTTTGGTTTTTTATGGTCACCACTAAACGGAAACTGGAAATTACATTCTAAAATTATATTTAAGCAAAAATGTAATCATGCATTTTCAGGTGTCATGGGCAACTTTAGTTTGTATTTGTATTGTAAGGTCATGGTCAATGTGGGGAGTTGGTGTTGGCCAGGCAGGTTGGCCGGGCTTGTCGAATTGAGAGAGATGGTTTTTGATAATGGCTGAGGAATTGAAAATCTTCTCACAGAATTGTCAGGGGCTAGCTAATCCAAAGAAAAGAAGAGGTTTATTTAGACATGTGAGATGTAAAAATTATAATATTATTTGTTTACAAGATATTCACATTCATAAAAATTTAGAGTCATATATTAAAGCGGAATGGGGATTTGATGTGTATTTTAGCTCATTTAATAATAACAGCCGTGGAGTAATGATCCTTTTGAATAATAATTTTGAGCACAAAGTAGAACGTGTTCAAACAGATCAGAATGGGAACTTTATTATACTAGATTTAGCAACTCAAGGAAAACGAATAACAATTGTCAACCTTTACGGGCCAAATGAAGATAGGCCGCAGTTTTATAATAATATTACAGAAAAGGCGATGGAATTTAATAACGATATGATGATATACTGTGGGGACTGGAATTTAGTTATAAACCCTGATATAGATACTTCAAATTATTTACATATTAATAATCCTAGAGCTAGACAAACTGTCTTAAAACTGATCAACGAAGATAATTTCGTAGATCCATGGAGAGCTTATCACAATAATGAAAACGGCCCCCGCCCATAGGGGCTTGATGAAATATATGGGCTGCATGATGCTTCCACGCAGAGCTGAATCCGACCCGCACACTAGTACTGGTAAACTGCTTAGAGGATCTAAGCCTTCCAGGAACCGCGGTGCGAGGCGGACCGTCCATTGCTAATAAACCCTATTGGTTTCATTGGGCGACAGGGCTTGAGATGTCATTTCATCTCAATGTCGGGTAAAAGTCCCACAAAATTGGAAGCAACGTCTCCAAAATGACCTTTACAGTGTTGACGGGGACGATAAACCTCAAATCAAACAAACAAACAATAATGAAAAGGGGTTTACATGGAGTAGAAGAAATCCAATTTTGAAACAAGCTAGACTTGATTTTTTCCTTGTAAGTGAGGATGTATTTCCTTACGTGACAAATGCTTACATTGTCCCCAGCTATAAATCTGATCATCAAAGTATTTTATTGAATCTTAGATTCAGTGACAATGAAAGAGGGAGAGGATATTGGAAGTTCAACAATACGTTACTTAAAGATAAAGATTATATCAAGGTAGTTAAAGATACAATAAATGAAGTTAAAAATACATATAAAAACCAAACTGACAATGCTGATGAAGAGGAAGTTTTTAATACCCCGGATGAGAGAATAAGTTTTAATATTAATGAACAATTATTTCTAGAAACATTGTTGATGATGATTAGGGGCAATACCATTAGATATAGTTCAGTAAAAAAGAAGAAGAAACAGGAAGAAGAAGTTAAACTAGAAAATGATATAGCTATTATAGAAAAAGAAATAATGGATAATTGCAATATTTCGGAAAATAAATTACAGCAACTTGATCAGAAAAAGGAACGCCTAAACCAAATACGCGATGAAAAACTTGAAGGCGTTTTGTTACGTTCACGATCCAGATATGAAGATTTGGGTGAAAAACCGACTAACTACTTTTTTAAACTGGAAAACAGAAATTTTACTAATAAAGTAATAACAAGACTGGTAGATGATAATGGAAATGAATATTATGAGACTAAAGATATAATTAAATGTCAGCAAAACTTTTACAAAGACCTATATAACATACATAATGAACCTGACGACGAAACAATTGAAGCAAAAATAGGATCTAATGAAAATAAATTAAATGAAGATGCCGAAAAACTAGAAGGAGAAATAATATATTCAGAATTAGGGGCTGCATTAAAAAGCATGAAAAATAACAAAACACCAGGTCTCGATGGTTTCACAGTGGAGTTTTTTAAATTTTTCTGGATTGATTTAGGGCATTTTGTACATCGATCGTTAAATTATGCATATAGAACAGGGTCACTAAGTATTACTCAGAAACAAGGGATTATAACATGTTTACCAAAACCTAATAAAAATAGAGATAATTTAAAAAATTGGAGACCGATTTCTCTTCTAAATGTGGTGTACAAATTAGCCTCCACTGTGATAGCAAATAGATTGAAACGCACTTTACAACAATTAATAAATAACGATCAAAAAGGATTTATCTCTGGTCGTTTTATAGGTGAAAATATAAGGTTGATCTACGACGTTATTTTCGAGACTCAGAATCAGAATATACCAGGGTTACTACTATCTATAGACTTTGAAAAAGCTTTTGACACTGTTTCATGGAAGTTTATAAATAAAACACTTGACTACTTCAATTTTGGCACTTCGATTAAACAGTGGATAAATCTTTTCCAAAAGGGTGCCGAGTCATGCATATTACAGAATGGTCATATATCTGAATTTTTTAACCTTAGAAGAGGCTGCAGACAAGGAGACCCTCTTTCCCCCTATATATTTATTTTATGTGCGGAAGTTCTTGGTAAGATGATAAGAAAGAACATCAACATCAAAGGTATAAACATATATGATAAAGAATATAAAATAAGTCAATATGCAGATGATACCCAGCTACTGCTTGATGGCTCAGAAATTTCATTACGTGAATCTTTGGATACATTAAATACATTTTATCAAATGTCAGGTTTAAAAATAAATGTGGATAAAACCAAGGCCATTTGGATAGGTGCAAAACGACTCTCTACAGATAAACTATGTACTCAATATCGGATAGACTGGAGTCAAGGCACTTTTAAAATTTTAGGGGTCAACTTCTCAACTAATATTAATGATATATGGACAATAAATACTCAAGATATTATGAATAAAATAACTCAACTTTTAAACCAATGGTCAAAAAGAAGATTAACTTTAATTGGTAAAATTACAATCATTAAATCACTGGCTTTATCAAAATTGGTCCATTTATTCATAGCATTACCGGACCCGCCTTCAGACTTGACAAAACAACTAGAACGTCGATTCTACAAATTCCTTTGGAATAACGGCCCTGACCGAATAAGTAGAAAAGTCATTATTAAGAATATATCTTGTGGGGGGCTTAGAATGACGTGACGCATATTACAAATTTTATTAAAGCTCTGAAAATTTCTTGGATAAGACGAATTATGACGCAGTCAAGTCAAGACTCATGGGTGGATCTAGCAAATATTGATATTACAAAACTAATAACTGTAGGTGGGCGGTATGCTGAACAATTGAGTCATGATTTAAGAAATCCCTTCTGGAAAGACACTATGGAACATTGGGCCTTCTATTGCACAAAGGTGAAGATAGAATCTATAAATGATATTTTAACATCACCATTGTGGTATAATAGCAATATTGGAACAGGAACCATCTTCATTAAAGACTGGTTTCAAAAAGGTATTAAATCAGTATACAATCTAATAGATGATCGGGGGGAATGGTATAGTTTCGATAGACTTAAGAATACATATCATATAAGGGGAACCTTTTTAGACTACTTGAATGTCATCAACAAAATACCAAACGAGTGGAAAAACATTATTAACGACAATAAAGTTTACTCAATGCTGAACAAGACAAATGTATTACGAAGTATTTATGTGAGTCTGGTGTTAAAACATAAAAAAGGTAGTAGAGATTTTTATGATACCCTTATGGGAGAAAGTGTTGTTAATACTCCAGTAAAATGGCAAACAGTCCTTGGCAATATAAACGAAGACGATTGGAAAAAGTTCCATGGTTCAATTAGCAAAATAAAAGAGATAAAATTAAGAGCGTTTCAGTATAAAATAAATAACAAAATA
The DNA here is from genome assembly GCA_963580285.1 of Lucinisca nassula. NCBI lineage: Eukaryota > Metazoa > Mollusca > Bivalvia > Lucinida > Lucinidae > Lucinisca > Lucinisca nassula. The sequence continues at coordinate 142,901,837 of OY757016.1, read as the reverse complement.
TTAGTTACAAACTCTTTTTTGAAGAAAATTAATAAAATAGACAGTAATTTATGTAAATATTGTCAGAATGAAGAAGAGACGATTTGTCATTTGTTTTTAGAGTGTCCAATCGTTAAAAATTTTTGGCAACAGCTTAAAATATGGCTGGAATCCAATGTAAATTTAAACTTAGATATACAACTGCGCACCCAGCAAGTTAGCAATACGGCATATCCCGTCGGTTCATTAAAGAGCAGATACGTCAAAAAACACTGACACCCTACACCAGAATTGGTGTCACAAGTGACAACTATGTAAAAAAAACCGTAATCAATACTTAACATCACCATCCAATACCGGTTAACCCACAGGAGAGGGCAGAGCTAAGCGATTGTCAAAAATCTCTACTGCATCCCGCCTTAAGATTACGCCACGGGTCATGTAAAAATCAATCACCAATTAGCGTATATGATTTCAGTAGAATGTTCGCTGTGAGGGGCTTGGCAAGCAATGGAGACTCAGATCAGGCGCCACAGAACGCGGCGTTTGATCAGGGTCTACACCGTTTACATAGAAAGTGGAATTTAGGGCTTGAACGAAAGTTTGGATCTCAGTCCGGGACTATTTTCCCAGCCTACACTCGGTGGCAGTCGGGGACGCTTCCCCTTTCCGCTGGTCGCCTTTGTCGTCCGCTCACGACTGTCAAGTCTGATTACATACATGTGCATACCTTTATCTATAATGGTCGAGTTTAGTCCTTTGCATTTCGCCTTGATTTAATGTCGCTTATCATACAACAGCTTGTTGAGAACTGATAATTACTATTGCCTAATATTTAAACCACCATGAAAGAATTAACCCTTTGTCCCACATTTTGCTTTCAACTTCTTTTATACACAATGTATTTTTGACACGAATCCTTGTAATTTATCCTCCTTGTCCAATTCCAATGCATACAGAAATGGTCGGCCCCAGCCCATCGGGGCTTGAAGAAATAGACGGGCTACCTGAGCCTACCACGCAGACTACACAAGTACTGGTAAAGCGCTTAGAGGATCTAAGCCTGCCCATGCAAAGCGATGCGAGGCATCCCGCCCATAACTTATACAATGACGGGTAAAAGTCCCACAAAATTGGAAGCAACGTCTCCAAAATGACCTATACAGTGGTGAAGGGGACGTTAAACCTCAAATCAAACAAACAAACAGAAGGAGGCTCAGTTATTAAATGGCTTTTGTGTATATTTAACCCATAACAACCCCTACTTTTGCAAACAGAGATGAGGTCCTACACTGTTTGCCATGCAGCTTGTGAATAATGTTAAGAAATTTTAATGTTTGGCAGTCGGCAATGGCTGTGTCTAAATGTATTTATTCAGCAGGATAAGGGTTAAGACTTATTGGTTTTTCAGGGTTTCTTATCTTTTTTTCCCGCCCATTTTTGTCCAGTTGTGAGGAAGGTTTCAACGTTTAAAACGGTGGGACCATAAAATCACGAAAAAGCACGCAAAAATACGCCCAAATATTTTACTAACCGTCGAGTCGAGCAATTAAGTGACAAATATATTTTTTTCAGTCTTTAAGTGGAATACATACACCTTCAGGGGAGGCAACTCTTTCAAGCGTATTTTATTCCCCCATGTCAATAAGTGTCAACTCTTAAAGGAAAGAATTTGCTCCTAAGGAGCAAATTCTTTCCTTTAAGAGTAGACCCCTTTTTTGTGGGACAAAGCTTATAGAAAAGCAAACAGGCAGTTCCGAAAGTTGTCCCCTTTTGAAAAATGTGGAAAATCTGCCAAGTCATTCCCCTCAGATTTCATGTGACCAATAACAGACTTTAATTGACCAATATTTCTGCTTTTCTGTTAGATTGTTTGTTTACTTGATTTGAGGTTTAACATCCCCATTAACATTATTTAGGTCAGTTTGGAGACATTACTTCCAGTTTTGTGTGCAATTTTACCCGACATTTAGATAAAATGACATTCCAATCCCTGCCGCCCAGTGAAACCGATATGGTTTATATGCTCGGATGGTTCGACTCGCCAGGACAGGCTTTGGGAGTTTATGGCTAAAGTTAACAGACATCTGAAGCGTTGCATGCTGTGCCAGTATTAGAGGCCATGAACATGTGTCTCGTAAGGATCCGAAAGACTTTGGGGCTTGAACCATATGTAATTCGGGTCATTTCTCCGGTCAGTCGCAATGGCGAACTTCCACATAAAATTGTTTATTTAAAATTCAAACTAATACATCTGATAAAATAAACTTCAGTTATGATTAGTTTGGTTATTCTTTTTTTTAATTATTAATAGCCAAAAATTGATTTTATTTGCCAGTTTAACGCATTTTGTTATTTTTTGATGGTATGGATAATGGTGTTAGATAGGAAATCGCAATATCGAAGATTCTGTTCTTTTATCATAATATAGGTAATATGATCGCTTTCTTTAATTATGTCCCGACATTTTCTCAACAATCAAATTACCGATAATCCAAGTGGCTGTACATTTAACCCCGCCCATAGGTGCTTGAAGAAATATATGGGCTGCACATGATGCTTCCACGCAGAGGTGAATCCGGCCCGGACACTAGTACTGGTAAATCGCTTAGAGGCCGGGAACCGCGGTGCGAGGCGGACCGCCCATGCCAATAAACCCTATTGGTTTCATTGGGCGACAGGGCTCGAGATGTCATTTCATCTCAGTGTCGGGTAAAAGTCCCACAAAATTGGAAGCAACGTCTCCAAAATGACCATTGCAGTGTTGACGGGGACGTTAAACCCCAAATCAAACAAACAAAACCAAGTGTGTGTACAAAAATTCGGAAACCAACACATTCAATAAGTGTTAATCTGCCACATGCTTGATTTGTCACAGCACACCCGAGTGTCGCAAGATGGACCTGTCAATTTTTTCCGCAGTCTCGATTGGCAATACACACCAGCCTACAGACCTGAGACTGTTAAATCCTTTGATCAATGACTCGCTGTCATTTACAAAGACGAACGCGACAGGAGAAAACGGCCACGGCTGGAAACTTTACGCGTACAAAAGCAAAATCTGGCGTAAAAAATACCCCGGATTCGGCATTTCCCATCATTGATGCTCAATAAAGTTATGCTCAGTAAAGTTCTGTTCCCAACACTGTGATTATAAGTAAGAAATTGTACCACCCTGCACATCTTCATAGTCTCGTAGTTGATACGAACCATAAAAACACACCTATTTAATTTTGACCCCTACCACTCAACGTTGGAACTTCTACTGTTTCTGTGAGTAGCCCCGCTCATCATGGCTTGCAGAAAAAGACTGGGCTGCATGAATGTTTCCACGCAGAGCTGACCGAACACGAGTACTGGTAAACAGCTTAGAGGTTCTGAGCCTGCCCAGGAAATGTGCGAGTCAGACCGTCCATGTATATAAACCCTACAGGTTTCCTTGGGCGACAGGGCTTGAGATGTCATTTCATCCTGGTAAAAGTCCCACGAAATTGGAAGCGACGTCTCCAAAATGACCTATATAGTGTTGCGGCCCCCGCCCATCGGGGCTTGAAGAAATACATGGGCTGCATGATGCTTTGATAGTCAGCAATGGGTGTGGCTAAATTAATTTATTCAGCAGGATAAGGGTTGAGTCTCCAAAACGAGACTTATTAGTTTTTCTGGGTTTCTTCTTTTTTCCGCCCAATTTTTGTCCAGATAGGTTCTCAGTAACAACTAGATAGATGTGCAGGAAGATTTCAAAATTTAAAAGTGTGGACTTAACAGGTCTCCTCGGGAGTGGGGGGGGACGCAAAAATCCGCCCAAATCTTTTACGGATGAGTTTTCAGTAACCGTCGAGTCGGAGCAATTAAGTGACAAATATATTTTTTTTTATTTATTTATTTTCTGTCAACAGGGGCCAACTCTTAAAGGAAAGAATTTGCTCCTCTTCAATTCATTCTTTCTACTATTTCTATCTATTATCGGTCGAATCAACATTGGAGCGCTTTCTATTCTAGTGTGATCGGTCATTGCCGATCCAAGTTTGCAGGATGAAAACATACACAGTAATCATGTAATAACGATATAGATCTTTAACCTGCACAGAATGGGCCTCCCTGCACGTGCAGGGGGTCCCAGTTAACGTCCCGATGCGGAGGACAATGCACTTTGTGACATTCACCCGGAGCATGTTCGGACACCGCAGTTTTATTACCGCTGCCAGGAATCAAACCGGGGGCCTCTAGCATCAAAGGCAGGTGCATTATACCATTGAGCTACCACGCTTGATTCAATGTCAATTGCCGGCTCCGCCACTTTAATGTTTATACAGGGGTTCATTCATTGTCCTTTCTTATTTCTGCTACAGCCTCGGCGTTTTAACGAGTATCCACAGTCTGTTTTGAGCAGAATATATATTCGCTTGTGGGTACTGCTGGTTAGAACCGCCTCGAGGTTTTGTTTGTTTTGTTTGATTTGAGGTTTAACATCCCCGTCAACACTGCATAGGTCATTTTGGAGACGTTGCTTCCAATTTTGTGGGACTTTTACCCAACATTGAGATGAAATGACATCTCAAGCCCTGTCGCCACCTAGAGGTTTTAACGAGTGTCCACAATCTCTGTTTTGAGCAGACTATAGATTGTGGGTACTGCTGGTTAGAAGGTTTTAATGAGTAACCACTATCGTCTTTTTAGCAGTATTAAAATCGATTGCAACATAAACTGACAGCGCTATTGTCCCGCCCACACTTAAAACGTTCAAAGACATTTGTCAATCATCTCACATACCAGTTCAGAAGCACGTGATGGAAAGTTCAACACGGTGCTACAAAGCTTTCGGCACGTATTTGATATTCGTCTCAAACAACATCAAATGTGCGTCTGGGAGAAGACCGATTGCTAACTTGCCGATTGCGCTGTTGTAAATGAACGGTCTATTATCTTTTCCGTTCAAAGCACAAACGAACTTGTGAATTATGTGCAGATCCTTGCAAAATATTATATCTACAAAAATAAATTTTCAGACAGGAGATTACATATTCAAGGGTTTCTTTCAGTTTTGAAACAAAAATTATCTAGTGAGAAGTATTTAGCATCTATAAATGGCAAAATGGATAAGTTTTTCAAAAAATGGTTAGTATTCTATCATTTTTTTAATGCACAGAATATCCTTTAAGGTTAAATTATATTCATTCAAAACGACCTTACATATAGATATATGTACCCGCCTCTGACGAAACAACAACATATATTTACAATCAATATTTCTCAAAATAGACAAGCCCTGCCCAGTCTGTCGGCTGGCACAGCTTATGATAACATGATGTTGTCCATTCAGGTACTGCGGGATCGGGATGGATTGGAAGTTAAAAAAATATACTAAAATGATGCCTATGACGCCTGATCGAGATTATATTCTGTAGGTATTATCTTCTTGTAATTTGTAGTAAGTATTGTGAATATAAATGTAAAAGTTGTACCTGATTAAAACGAAAATAAAAAAAAAAAAAACTATAAAAAAAAACAAAAAAAAAAACACATCTGTATGCTGTTGTTGGTTATTCGGAGGTGACCGTAAGCACAGGTTCGACTGTATTTCTGGATGGATTTTGAAATTACTTGGCAGAAATGTTAACCTTCATGAGACAATATGTCGTGCCCAAGATCCAGGTTGGTACCCCCAAGGTCAAGGTCATACTTACAGGTCAAAGGTAAAGAAAAGTGTTTTTTCTTGTGTCTGCTCAATATCTTTGTTGTTCATAGATGGGTTTTTCAGGTGGGGGCATCCGTGTCCTATGGATGCATTTCTAGTTTACCGTAATTCCCTGTGTAAACCACGCACTTTTTTCACCCAGAAAACGGTGAAAAAAATCCCCTGCGTGTAATACAATGGCATAGAAAAATGACATTTTCTCGAAAAGTCGGCAGGTCACGAAAACACATTACAAATACAATGTGACACTTTGAGACCCTCATAAAGTTCGTTTGACATATTAATTCATTGAATCATTCATACCATTAAAAATGCAATCAATATTCCTATCTCAGACATCAACCTTTCATCCATATTACCTTTTATTAGTACAAAAATCGTTTCCAAATTTTCCACATTTTGACAGGACGGTATACCCAAATTTACGTAATGAACTAATTTGCTGAATCTGAATAGACTGGTCACAAAATAGTGGTTGGTTGGAAATACAGAAATTCTGCATTTTTTGAAAACTTCTGATAATAATAATAATAAAAATAATATTATTATTATTAATAATAATACTTATAGTATTAATTATGATAGTTAATGTATGTCAACAAAGTTCCAAATTGCACAGGACATCGGGTTCCTTGAAGTCGGGCATGAATCACCGTTTTATTAACAGTAAATGCAAAATGGGCTTCTTTAATTGAGTGAGATGTTTGACTCACGCTGAGAAGGTGTTAATAATGGGATTAGCATAGAGAACGTGTGAATAACCAGAGGTGTCAAACTTCTCAATCTACCTGTAGATACCTTTAATTTCTGTCAATAACGCTATGGAGCACCTGCCTTTGAGGCATGTTGTCACAATTTTACCTTTGGAAAGAAACCTGTTTCTATCTTTCTTTGTGAAAGAAAACTGGGAAAACGCATTGTCATCTTTCATAACAAATGAATAACAGCACCCTTAAAATGTCACTTTGTCACACACCACCGTTATGGGTAAAGGGAGAACTGCCTATGCTGCAAGAGAGAAACTAACCACTACTCTATTCTATAACTACTGAGAAATATACCTATAACCAGCCAGGCTATTTTGATAGTAGCCAATCAAAATTTGTGTACTTTCATTTTCAATCAAAATGGCGTCTGAGAAAAGCATTCCGTGATACTGGGGAAAAGCATGTGCGTGTTTTAGACTGGAATATCTTTTTTTTCACATATCTTGGACTCAGAATTGAGGTGCGTGTTATAGATGAGTGCGTGGTATACACAGGGAATTACGGTAAGTTTTTTTCTAAACTTAACAGGTCTGCTTTAACCTTGAACCCTCCATGGTGTAGTGGTTATGCTACTTGCCTTGTAAACCAGGGATCGCAGGATCGATCTCGGGCTTCTCCAGACTTTCGGATGAGTCTTTAAACTGAGGTCCCATCTCCATATGACCTTAGCTGTTGGTGCGACGTAAAACTCTAACATTTACTCACTCAATATCTTTGTTGTTCATGGATGGATTTTACAGGTGGGGGGCATCCCTGTCCTATGGACGCATTTCTAGTTATTTTCTTAACTTAACAGGTCGGCTTTAACATCGATGCACCGTCAGCGGATGAAATTGAATCTGCAAGAGATTCCAATTTCAGTGCTTAGTCCAGCATCTACAAAAGTCATGAATATTTAACCCTTGACTTGTCCTGCTGAATATTCAGTTTAGCCACACGCATTTATGACTTTGAACCAATCAGATTTCTTGATGTAATTTATTCCTACAAATTCATATACTGAGTTCCAAACAGTGTAGATCCTGATTCAGAAGCCATCTGATATGGATCTACACTGTTTGCAAAGGTAGGGGTTGTTGGGAACAGCAGGATAAGGGTTAAAACAGTGAAAAATTTTGGTAGTACATGTAGCTATGGATATGTGTCCATATCTCTGCTGTGTAGGCTAGAAATATGGTCCTGTATTCCTAGCCAATATAGGGTGCAGGGGCAAGTTGTCCAAAACTAATGACATTAATCATTTATCTTAAAACTTTGATAATTTAAAATGGCAAATGTACTAATCATCACGAAATCATGCCTTTATAATTTTGATCCGCTTGAACCCCGCTTTTATATAGTGAACTGGGGTTTACAGGGGTAAACATTATTAGGGCCCCGCACTGAAAGTGTGGGTGCCCTATAGTAATCACTCTGTCCGTCCGTCTGTCTGTCTGTCCGTCCGTCTGTCCGTCTGTCCGTCCACAAATTTTTTTATCCTCCATAACTTTTTATTATTCCTGGATGGATTTAAATATTACTTGGCATCATTCTGTCCGTCCGTCTGTCTGTCTGTCTGTCCGTCTGTCCGTCTGTCCGTCCACAAATTTTTTTATCCTCCATAACTTTCTTATTCCTGGATGGATTTAAATATTACTTGGCAGAAATGTTAACCATAATGTGATGGAGTGTTGCGCGCAAGACTCAGGTCCGTACCTCAAAGGTCAAGGTCATACTTAGAGGTTAAAGGTCAAAAAAGGGTCTTTCCTGTGTCCAATTAATAACTTTGTTATTATTCCTGGATGGATTTAAATATTACTTGGCAGAAATGTTAACCATAATGTGACGAAGTGTCACACGCAAGACCCACAGCCGTACCTCAAAGGTCAAGGTCATACTTAGAGATAAAAGGTCAAAAAAGCGTCTTTTTTATTGTGTCCAATCTATAACTTTCTTATACCTGGATGGATTTAAATATTACTTAGCAGAAATATTAACCATAATGTGACAGTGTGTCACGCGCAAGACCCAGGTCCGTACCTCCCCGCACTGAAAGTGTGGGTGCCCTATAGTAATCACTCTGTCCGTCCGTCTGTCTGTCTGTCCGTCCGTCTGTCCGTCTGTCCGTCCACAAATTTTTTTATCCTCCATAACTTTTTATTATTCCTGGATGGATTTAAATATTACTTGGCATCATTCTGTCCGTCCATCTGTCTGTCTGTCTGTCTGTCCGTCTGTCCGTCCACAAATTTTTTTATCCTCCATAACTTTCTTATTCCTGGATGGATTTAAATATTACTTGGCAGAAATGTTAACCATAATGTGATGGAGTGTTGCGCGCAAGACTCAGGTCCGTACCTCAAAGGTCAAGGTCATACTTAGAGGTTAAAGGTCAAAAAAGGGTCTTTCCTGTGTCCAATTAATAACTTTGTTATTATTCCTGGATGGATTTAAATATTACTTGGCAGAAATGTTAACCATAATGTGACGAAGTGTCACACCCAAGACCCACAGCCGTACCTCAAAGGTCAAGGTCATACTTAGAGATAAAAGGTCAAAAAAGCGTCTTTTTTATTGTGTCCAATCTATAACTTTCTTATACCTGGATGGATTTAAATATTACTTAGCAGAAATATTAACCATAATGTGACAGTGTGTCACGCGCAAGACCCAGGTCCGTACCTCAAAGGTCAAGGTCATACTTAGAGGTGAAAGGAAAAAAAAAAAGTCTTTTTTTTTAACATCAACATTTTCCTACTCCTCTGATAGCGCTGCCAGGGCCCTAGTCAGTTTCACTGACAGCTCTAGTTTTTCTTATTTCTGCACTAAAATATAGATTATCGGTACCAGTTAGAACTGCCTCATCGAGGCGCTTCTAACGTGTACCCACAATCTATATTTTGAGCAGAAATAAGAAAAATATCACAAATTTACTTCTAAAAATCTTCATTTTTTCGGCGATAAATTTACTATATATTTTTATACGTGTGTTTTCGTAATGAGTTTTTTCTTAAATAGATTTGATATGGCTACTCATATTTTTATCAAAAATTCCACTATATTAGATATTTTATATATATACATGTACTTGCTTGAACAGTTAACAATTTGACCACTTATGAGCTAACAATGCTATGAACAACTGGGCCCAGGTCTGTGTAGTCAAGTTTGCAGAGCTCTAGATAAGGACATGTAAAATCGTGTAATTATGGGCATTGTTTCTCGCCAATTCACACATAAAAAACATACAAAAAAGGTGACAATTACCCTTTTCAATTTCTCCATACACATTTGGCGGTGTAGGCCGCACGTAATGCCAGTTTTACATTAACCCCTACCTTACTGGTACTCTTGAGTCAGTTGATCAAATCGAATCCGATGTGCTGGTTAAATAAGATAACAATAAATGCACATTTGTTAGAATCGCCTCGGTGTGGTGATTCTAACAAATGTCTATAACATTTGTTTTACTTGGAGTATTAAATTGCAAGAATCTTTCTTGACTAGGGATTCAATTTCGGCATTTCCAATCTGAGGGAAGGCCACATCGCTCGGAATAGAGTAAGGCTGCCACGATTTATCGTATACTCGATTAATCGATCGATAAATTCCACAAAAATGATTATCATTTTTGATTTACTTTTAATCGATTACTTGATAGGCACAATATACTACCCAAAGTTATGACTAAAATAGCTGGATGAGTGGCAAACAGTGCAGACCCTGATGAGACGCCGCATGATGCGGCGTCTCATCTTGGTCTACACTGTTTGCTCAGGCCTGTCTGTTCAAATATTCATATGGTAAAGTGTAACATATGGTAAGAGTCATGCTCGGACAGAAAGCCAGACAGGTAAAATGATGACAAAAATCTTAGCGATTACTAATCGATTATCTATCGCAATGACATGACTGATAATCGATTATCTTTTCAGCTCCGATTAGCCAGCCCTAGAATAGAGGCTAAGTCTTGAGCTAAGAATTCATTCCATTGAAACTTTGGTTATAGCGAGTTTTGCTGTTATAACGAATGTCAGTATAAAGAGGGTTGACTGTATTGCAAAATGAAAGTGTGACAGAGTAAAAATATGGAAGCTGGAGTGCTTGATCTTAGGACTTTCTAGTCATTTCCAATAATTTGCCCCCATTCATAGTTATTTTTCATATTTCATATATTATATTTCATATACTTCATCTCATTAAGCAGTAAGCATTTCATCAGTAGCCGGACCTACTTCCAGTCTGTCTTCATTACGAAAACATGCCTATACAAATACACTGTAAACTTTACCGCCGAAAAAAAGCGAAATTTTTAAGAAGAAAAATTTTGATATTTTTAGCTCACCTAGGCCGAAGGCTCCAGGGGAGCTTATAGTATAGTGGGTCCTCCGTCGTCCGTCCACTTTTGAGTATCTATATCTCTGCAGCCTGCAGGCTGATCTCAATCATTTCTCATCCGCAGCATGCCTCTGGTGGGGCATTGCTGACATCAACTCGAAATCGCTCTAAAACTTTGGTTCCTATGGCAACCACAAGGTCCCATAGACTTACTATGGGAAAATGCTTGTCATCATTGTAGCGCCTTCAGTTTTGATCGGATCTTTCTGAAACTTATATGTAAGGTGGCTGGGGATAAAAACTCGGATGAGTTCGAAACCTGGCCAAATCGGCCCATTTATCGTAGAGTTACATCCCTTTGATTGCTGAAAATGCCGATTTTTTACCTTGTCATCAAGGTGGCCCCTTCAGTTTTGATCAGATCTTTCTGAAACTTATATGTAAGGTGGCTGGGGATAAAACCTCGGATGAATTCAAAAACTGGCCAAGTCCGCCCATTAATCATAGAGTTACGTCCCTTTGATTGATGAAAATGCCAATTTTGGACCTTGTCATCACGGCAGCCCCTTCAGTTTTGATCGGATCTTTCTGAAACTTATATGTAAGGTGGCTAGGGATGAAACCTTGGATGAGTTCGAAAACCAGCCAAGTCGGCCTATTTGTCATAGAGTTACATGTACATCCCTTTGATTGCTGAAAATGCCGATTTTTGACCTTGTCATCACCGTAGCCCCTTCAGTTTTGATCGGATCTTTCTGAAACTTATATGTAAGGTGGCTTGGGATAAAAACTTGGATGAGTTCGAATAACGTCAAGTCGGCCCATTTATCATAGAGTTACGTCCCTTTGATTGCTGAAAAATGCCTTTTTACCTTGTCATCATGGTTGCCCCTTCAGTTTTGATCAGATCTTTCTGAAACTTATATGTAAGGTGGCTGGGGATTAAACCCCGGATGAGTTCCAAAACCGGCCAAGTCCGCCCATTTAACATAGTGTCACTTCCCTTTGATTGCTGAAAATGCCAATTTTCGACCTTGTCATCACTGCAGCCCCTTCAGTTTTGATCAGATCTTTCAGAAACTTATATGTAAGATGGCTGGGGATAAATACTCGGATGAGTTTGAAAACCAGCCAGGTTGGCACATTTATTATAGATTAACATCCCTTTGATTGCTGAAAATGCTGATTTTTGACCTTATCATCACGGTAGCCCCTTCAGTTTTGATTGAATCTTTCTGAAACTTATATGCAAGGTGGCTAGGGATGAAAACTCGGATGAGTTCGAAAACCGCCTAAGGCGGCCCATTTATCTTAGATTTACGTCCCTTTGATTGCTGAAAATGCCAATTTTTTACCTTGTCATCACGGTAGCCCCTTCAATTTTTGATTGGATTTTTCTGAAACTTATATGTAAGGTGGCTGGGGATCAAACCTTGGATGAGTTCGAAAACCGGCCAAGTCGGCCCATTTGTCAAAGTTACGTCACTTTGATTGCTGAAAATGCCGATTTTTAGCTCACCTGGGCCAAAGGCTCCAGGGGAGCTTAGTAAAGTATAGTGGGTGGTCCTTCCGTCCACACTTTTGAGCAGCTATATCTCTGCAGCCTGCAGGCTGATCTCAATCATTTCTCATCTGTAGCATGCCTCTGGTGGGGCATTGATGACATAAGCTTTTTTTAGAAATCACACAAAAACTTTGGTTGCTATATGGCTATCACAAGGTCCCATAGACTTTCAATGGGAAAATGCTTGTCATCACCGTAGCACCTTCAGTTTTGATCGGATCTTTTTGAAACTTATATGTAAGGTGGCTGGGGATAAAATCTCGGATGCGTTGAAAACCAGCCAAGTTGGCCCATTTGTCATAGAGTTACTCCCTTTGATTGCTGAAAACGCCGATTTTTAGCTCGTCTGTTTTTTGAAAAAAAAAACTTTCGAGCTATTGTCATCACTCCGGCGTCTGCGTTGTCGTCCTGCGTCGTTCCAAAAAAACTTAACCTTGGCTATAACTTAAAAACTATTAGACCTAGCCTCATGAAACTTCATACACACACTCATCATCACAAGAGCTACATTTTGACCAAGGACCATAACAACATTGTTGATTTTGGCTGAATTATCTCCCCTTTTCCAATTTTTTTCTGAAACACATTTTTTGCTCTCATTTTAATACTATTCACAACAGAGCCTTCAAACTTCACATGAATGTTCCTTGGGACAAGACCTTTTCAATGATACCACACTTTTTGATCTGTGACCTTGACCTTTGAACTTTGACCTATTTTTCGAACATTTAACCGAAAACCTTAACCTTGACCATATTTCCAAAAGTATTTGGCCTACCTTCATGAAACTTCATACACATACTCACCATCACAAGAGCTACATTCCCTACAAGTTTTATAACTCCATCTTGCAATTTGATTGCTCTTGTTTGACTTAGAACTTTGGTTTTCTAAAAGAAACTGCAGACGAGCGTTGGCACCCGCATGCGGTGCTCTTGTTTACCTTGTCATCACCGTAGCCCCTTTAGAAGCCTCTGTGGTGTAGTGGTTACGCTACTCGCCTTGTAAACCAGGGATCGCAGGATCGATCCCGGGCTTCTCCAGACTTTCAGATGAGTCTTTAAACCGAGGTCCCGTCTCCGTATCACCTTAGCTGTTGGTGGGATGTAAAAGTCAAACAATCACACACTCACCATAGCCCCTTCAGTTTTGATCAGATCTTTCTGAAACTTATATGTATGGTGGCTAGGGATAAAGCCTCGGATGAGTTCAAAACCAGCCAAGTCGGCCCATTTATCATAGAGTAACGTCTCTTTCATTGCTGAAAATGCCAATTTTTGACCTTGTCATCAATGTAGCCCTTTCAGTTTTGATCGGATCTTTCTGAACTTTATATGTAAGGTGGCTGGGGATAAAACCTCTGATGAGTTGGAATACTGGCCAAGTCGGCCCATTTATCATAGAGTTACCTCCCTTTGATTGCTGAAAATGCTGATTCTTTACCTTGTCATCAAGGTAGCCCCTTCAGTTTGGATCGGATCTTTCTGAAACTTATATGTAATGTTACTTGGGATAAAATCTTGGATGAGTTCAAAAACCGGCCAAGTCGGCTCATTTTTCAAAGAGTTATGTCCCTTTGATTGCTGAAAATGTAAGTTTTTGACCTCACCATACCGCCTTCAGTTTATATCAAATCTCCTTAGCAAGTCAGGAATAAAAGCTTGAATGAGTTTGAAAACAGGTCAGGTCAGCTTATTTATCATAGTTACATTCTACTTGATTTGCAGAAAATGCTTTCCCTGTCATCACCTTGTCCGCCCATAAATCCTGAAACTTCGAATCTGTTAGCTCAGGTGAGCGATACAGGGCCAGCTTTGGCCTCTTGTTCTTATTTCTGCTCAAAATATAGATTGTGGGTACTCGTTAGAACCGCCATTCTAAGGAGTACCCACATTCTATAGTTTAGATCAGAAATAAGAAAAATAAGGTTTACCCCCGTAAAACCCAGTTTTACTATATAAAAGTGGCGTTCAAGGGAGTCAAAAATATAAAGGCGTGTTTTCGTGAGGTTTTTTAGAGCCGGCCTCGGTAGCTCAGTCCGATGCATGTCTTGACTAGTGATCAGGAGGGCGCGGGTTGACACCTGCTGGGGTCGGCAACATTCTTTCGTGGAGATTGGTCATAAAATCTTTTCTACGGTTATTTTCTCACTTCCGCTGATTCAAGACGGGCAGTTGTCAGTTTCTGGCGAAAGAGTGTGCACTGTACTGGTTAACCACTTACATATAAGCCTGCCCAGGAAACGTGTGGATAGGTAAACTGACCGAGCCTCGCTCGGGCCACGTGTGAGACGCCAAGTTCTGCAACGGTAGGTCAGGTGGTTTTTCTCCGGGTACTCCGGTTTTCGCCCACCTCTGATTAACGATCGGCTCGATATGAGTGAAATAATCTTGAAAGGGCCGTAAAACCCAAACCAAAAAAAAAAAAAAAAAAAAAAAATACCCTTATGACGTCATAAATGTAAACAAAGTTGCATTGTGGGATCGATTGGGGGAAATATAGCGTGTGAGGGATCAACTTGCCACATGAAGGGTATCTGTAGCCCATGTTTGGGTTTCCTCACACCTACAGACTATGCATCTTTTTTTCTTCCCTTTGTAATTTGGCCATATTTCAGATTTGGACCATCCACTCTACTAACCGCAAGAAAGCTGTACTGACACTTATTATCTGTGGGTTTACCCGGAGTGTGCCTAGCTGGGGATCTGGACCCATACAGTTTTATTTTAAGCCCTTGAGGGTTTGGAACCCACAGTATGATGTAGGGCTGTATTACCAGGTTTTCCCGTTGTGTGCCTAGTTGGGGGTCTGAACCCAGACCAACGCTTTAGGCGTATTTAGTCTATTCAAGGGGTCTGAACCAAGATTTTATTTTAGGCACTGCAATTGTACTGGGGTTTACCTGGAGACACACAAAACTTTCGCCCCCTCTCACACTCGTTTTTTTATTTAAAGCGCCGGGGTCGATACCGAGCTAAAGGGCTCCAAATGTTAGTTTTGATAACTCAAAATCACTCCGTAGGAGTAAACGCTTGTGTAGGCCCTATTGTCCAAAATTTATAAAATACTCATAAAATAATAGTATAATCAGGCCTTGTATTTTTCAGGCATTTGCAGGTTTTCAGGCTTTTAGAGTTTGATTTTTTTCTTGATTTCAGGCTTTTAGATTTTGGTTTTTGTGCCTATTGTCTGTTTAAAAACTATTTAACCCTTATCCTGCTGAATAAATTTATTAACCCTCACCCATTTCTGACTATAAGTTAACCAAAATACTTGCTATTTTCACAAACTGCATTACTACACTGTTTGCAAAGGTACTAGTTGTGTCTTGTTCAGCAGAATAAGGGTTGAAGCTGCAAAATTGGGGCTTTCAGGCATGGAAAAACGTGGTCAGTACGAGGCCTGTATAATAAGTCGTGTTCGCTGTAAATCCCCTACATTTCGACCATTGAACCAAATCTCTGGGTTATTGACGGTAAAACACTACCGTAAGTTCAACGATTTTTTCCGATTTTCCCCCAAACAATCGCACAATGCACCGCTGTAAACAATGCGTGACGTCATAGAGTTTGAAGACTTTTTGAATCTTCCTCCTTATATATAGCAGGAGCCCACTTCGAAATTTAGGGATGTCAGGTTGTGTATTCTTCAAAATTTATTTGGAAAATGGCTTAACTTTAAGCAAACAGTGTAGGCCCTGATCAGACGCCGCAGTCTGCAGAGTCTGATCTGGGCCTACACTGTTAGCCAGGGTACCCGTTTCGGGGTTTCTGGTACTAAATGGGATAACAATGAGTTATCACTTAGTGATCCACATTACATTCCCTTGTTGCACTAATGACCAAAGGGACATAACTTCTGTAAACTTGCTTCAACTCCTCTGAAGTTGATTATCACCTCTTCACCATTCAGTTTATGAAGATAAACCTGGTGCTCCTGCAGCAGTGATCTGGATGTACCATATCTCAGACCCAATATATAGTCTAGTAACTGACTTCAGAGTTGCCAAAATATGTTATCGTGTCTTGATTGTAATCGGCCCCTATTTCGCCCAATTTAGAGACAGATATTCCCAAATTTTTTAACAAATTTCCCAATTTCTGATGATGTGCTACATTTTGATAAAATTTCATGAAAATTGAACTAAAATTGACAAAGTTACAGCTGATTTAAATTCCCAACTACATGTATAAATATTAGCGAGCTGTTTTTCCCAAACCCAGCAGTCCCTGGACCCTGATTCTGAACTTAGTGAAGGGTAGAAAAATCCCTGAGTAATCAAATGTTAGATGTCAATTTGGACACAATGTATGTGGCTTAAACATTTCAATAGTGTATTGATTAACCCTTTATGTACCAAATGGAATCTTCCTCCTTATATATAGCAGGAGCCCATTTCAGAATTTAGAGATGTCAGGTTGTGTTTTCTTCAAAATTTATTTGGAAATTGGATTAACTTTTAGTAAACAATGTAGGCCCTGATCAGACGCTGCAGAATCATTCTGCAGCATCTGATCTGGGCCTGCACTGTTTGT
This sequence comes from Lucinisca nassula, assembly GCA_963580285.1. Classification (NCBI taxonomy): domain Eukaryota; kingdom Metazoa; phylum Mollusca; class Bivalvia; order Lucinida; family Lucinidae; genus Lucinisca; species Lucinisca nassula. Next base: position 142,884,977 of record OY757016.1, on the reverse strand, counting down.
CAGGGTACCAGTTTTGGGGTTTCTGGTACTAAATAGGTTAAAGTTGAATTGAAAGTGGCTTAAAGCCTCTAAATTTGACAAATTTATGTGAAATGAGCAGAAAATACCTGTAATCTGTGTCTAGGTTTGTCGTAAAAATTTACAAAGACTGTTCAACTTTTCATTAAAATAAAATAATGTTACATTTGTACAAGCAATACATTCAACTATTAATTTTCAAAGTAAAATAATACAACTTTGTTGAAATAAGGGGTATCTGTAGCAATGAAATAGCATCTTGCAAAAATTTTAAGACTCAGCCACGACAACATTTTCGGTTATATATCATCACTTACAGTGTAGTGGGTAGTCTGTGTATATTGGGTCCGTGACCATATTTACAGTTCCATCTGCATATTAACCCTTTTTGTACCAAATGGAATCTTCCTCCTTATATAGAGCAGGAGTTCTTTTCAAAATGTAGGTTGTCAGGTTGTGGTTTCTTCAAAATTTATTTGGAAAATGGCTTAACTTTTAGCAAACAATGTAGGCCCTGATTAGACGCCGCATTCTGCGGCATCTGATCTGGGCCTGCACTGTTTGTCAGGGTACCCGTTTTGGGGTTTCTGGTACTGAATGGGTTAACACTTAACCCATATGAAGCCAATCACAACAGTTGTTGTCTGCTTTTTCGTCTGCTGGTTACTTTAAAATTCTTTGTTGCAAATAGTGTGGACCCAGATCAGACTGCTCCTCTAGGAGCAGTCTGATCAGGGTCCACACTGTTTGCCAGTATGCAAAAAATTGGCAAGAAGATTCAGCAGACGACAAAAATAGACAACATTATCAGATGCGGTTTTCTCGACAGCTTAAGGGTTAAATTGTACACATTACGGGATGGTGAAATTTCTGATAATTTAGCAAAACTATAGTCTTTATTAGGTGCGTTCATGTATCTATCGTCATTATTGTGTAGTCTATGTTTGTTTGATTTGAGGTTAAATAGCAATTTTTTTGCAAGCATTCTTGTTCAAACTGGATGCCGCATTCTGAAGCGTCTGAACTGGACCCGCAATGTTTGGCTTGGCGTGTTTTCAAGTTACCTGTTTGGGGGCGTCTGGTAGAAAACGGGTTAATAATACCTGGTACAATCTTGTAACTAGAGATGGCAATTTTAATGCAAACATACATATTTGACCTTGACCTATATTGTTCACAGACTTTGTGAATTATTGCTTTTACCCTTGCTTTTCCCCGACAAATAATGTTCTTGAGTTCAGTAAGAACTTCTATACAAGCTACCTTGCGTTTAGAAATGGCAGCTTTGGTTAAACTTGTTTTATTTAAAATTAAGTCGCATACATGTATTTTGCACAAAGACAGTAACTTACAAAGGGATCCAGAAAGAAGCCAATAGGCTTATATAATTCTGTTTTAACCCACTGCATGCGGGAAACCCCTAAAGTGGTACCTTGGCAAACAGTACAGGCCCAGATCAGACACCACAGAACACTGCATCTGATCAGGGCCTGAACTATTTGCTAACAGAATTTTCTGTCAAAAATAGAAAAAAAAAAAAAAAATAGGCCTGCCACCCCTTATAATAGATTGGGTTGCATGGTGCTTCCACAGGCAGAGCTGAAACTGACAGAACTTGAGTACTGGTAAACCCCTTAGGACTGAGCCTGCCCAGGAAAAGTGGTGCTAGTCAGACCGTTTCTCAAACACTAGTGGTTTTCTTTTGTGTTTTGGCAGAAGGTCATGAGATGTTATTTCATCTCAGCGTTGGGTAAGAGCCCCACAGCCGGCCTCCATAGCCTAGTGGATAAGAGCGCTGATTGATCATTAGGTCTCTAACTGCTATGGTTTCGAACCAGGTTCGGATCATAATGTGAGATGCCAAGTTTTGCAACGGAAGATCAGGTGGTTTTTCTCTGGGTACTCTGGTTTTCGCCCACCTCTGATTAAAGATCGGCTCGATATGACTGAAATAATCTTGAAAGGGCCTTAAAAAACAGCCCATCAAAATTGGAAGGAACGTCTCCAAAATGACCTGAATGGTGTTGCTTAGTAGGTAAAACATTACCTCAATCACTGACTATTATTGCATCTACCCTAGCATTCACCCAAATGTTCAAGTCCATTACATGTATTTGGTACAAACTTACATCTAGGGATTGGCAACTGTAATGCAAGCATCGTCGTTTGTCATTGACCTACATTCTATGGTTTGTTGACTTGGCTCCCACAGAAGTGTGACATAGCCTTCGGCAGAATTCCTGTTCTCTGGGTACTCCAGTTTTTCACACCAACCACAGAATAACAAACTAACTACAGTCGAACTTCGATGGCTCGAACACCTTAGGGACTTCGAAAGTCTGTTCGAGACATGTAGTTTGAGCCACTGAGGGTTACTGCCAGAACGCATAACGAGATACTTTTGGACATCTTTATCGGTATTCTAGAATGAAAATGTATGCTGTGTATACTCATTAGAATCGCCTCATCGAGCCATGGGTGTGCGAGCCATCGAAGTTTTACTGTAACTATGTAGGGCTTCAAATCAAAAAAATCCAAAAATCTCAGTTGTCATTAACTGCACTAAGTTTAAGGACTCTTATAATTTTCTTTAAATTGAAAAACAAAAATGCACAGAAAATGATATATAGGTTCTCTGTAGGTGACTAATTTTATCAGCCTATTCTTGAAGGTTAAGGATTATCCAATTTTTGAAGACTTTCTAGTTGAAATGTGAAAGATAAAATGATTTTAGAGAAAATGTTTTTCTTAACAAAAACAAAATTCTGGAATGTATCATTTCAGCAGCCTCAATCAGGTTGCTGCAGAATTTATTAGCAGATCTGTGTTACTCAGGCCCTGAGAAATCAAAGTTTCAACCACTTGCCCAGCGATCCAGAGCATCTTGAAAAGGGCTCAGAATTAGAAAATTTCCTATATATTCTATACATTTTTCTGGGCAAGTGAAATAAAAAATCACTTGCCCAGCCAAAAATGGACTTGTCCCAGGCAACTGGGCAATGGATTTGTCAGGCCATGGTTACTGTAAAACAAACTAAAAATTCTGACACCTTGAGGACTTGCTGTAATTCTCCTAAAATTTTAACACTTTTGTTTCACGATCCAGTAAGAAGTCAGAAGTTTGCAGATGGAATGGCAAACAGTGTAGTCCCTGATCAGACTGCTGCTTTAGGAGGGGAAGGGCTGTGTAACTAATGTTGCGAGAACTTGTAGCCCAACCCCATTGCTATATCTAAAAAGGCAATAAAATATGTTTAATCTAGGAGCCCTGATCAGACTGCTCCTTTAGGAGCAGTCTGATCTGGGTCTGCACTCTTTGCTCAGGCCAATGTGTCCCAATGCTTGTGATCATTGCAGTAATGAAGACTTCTGTAAACCCCACTTTAAACAGAGAAAGCTGGAGTTTACAGGGGTATACATTATTTTCCTCATTTTGGCTCAAGACATTCATGTAGATTGTGGGTGCGTCTCAGTGCTCAATGAGATGATTGTAACAACCACCCAAAATCTTTGTATGGTCTGGAAATAAGAAAAATATATAAAAAAAAAAATATATCAGAAAATTGCTAGTATTAGAGATATGAGAAATGCCATTTTGGCATTGCATTTAGGTGTGTTTTATAGGGGCTTGAAGAAATATATGGGCTGCATGATGCTTCCACTCAGAGCTGAATCTGGCCCGCACACTAGTACTGGTAACCGCTTAGAGGATCTAAGCCTGTCCAGGAACCGCGGTGCGAGGCAGACCGTCCATGCTAATAAACCCTATTTGTTTCATTGGGCGACAGGGCTTGTGATGTCATTTCATCTCAATGTCGTGTAATAGTCCCACAAAATTGGAAGCAGCGTCTCCAAAATGACCTTCACAAGTGTTGACGGGGACGTTAAACCTCAAATCAAACAAAATCTACTTTAAAATGTGTCACTTTAACAAGTTCTTGTAGGCAAGAATACCCAGGAAAACCCTACCTTGGGTTTACAGGATACACATTATATTTTAGCTCACCAGAGCCAAAGGCTCCAGGGAAACTTATTGGAGAGACATTGGTCAGTCATCTGCATCTCTCTGCATCTGTGTCTTCAACTATAATTTCAAATAAGGCATCTCTCTGAAACTGCTAGGCCACTAAAGACCAGGTGAAACCAAATTACAGTAAAATTCCGCTATTAAGACCACCTAAAATCTGGACTAATTTTGCTGTAAAAAGCTTATTCTGAATGGTGCACTTAATCTTTCTATGTGTTTCTGCCCACAGTATCCTCTGGCCAGGGACCACCTTTGTGACTGTTCAAAAGTGGTCTTAAAGACCACTTTTGAACAGTCCCAAAGGTGGTCTTAATATAGGAATTTTACTGTACATGTGATGCCTCTATGGGATGGGGGAATAAAAGTTTGTTCATATTGTCTTGGTCACATGACCAAATGGCCACCATCATGCCCTTTTATGGTAAAAACTTTAAATAATCTTCTTCTTCTCAAGAACCCAATGGCCTTCAGCCCTGAAACTTGGTATGCTGCATTGGGGACTCAAGCCCTGCCAAATTTCATTTTTGACTGCAAAATTAAAATTCATTTTGCTTAATAACTTTTATGTTTGTTACCCTACTACACTTGATCTCTAAGGTAAGGTAGGTGTAGCGACAGAATAGTGACCAGGGGCTCATAACTCTTTGAGTTATGTCCAATGATAGGGTTTTCAAATTTTAAAATGTATTTTGCTTAAAAACTTTTGAAATGCATTTTCCTTAATAACTTTTATGTTTGTGGTCCTACTTCAATGAAACTCATACTACATGTGGTCTCCAAGGTAAGGTAGATGTAGCAGCAGATTTGAGTTACGTCCCTTGATAGGTTTTAAAATTCTATAATGCATTTTGCTTAATAACTTTTATGTTTGTTGTCCTACTTCCATGAAACTTATACTACGAGGACTGTTCAAATATGAATGCAAGTAGAACGTTTTCTCATGCACTAATGCGAAAATCACCTGGAAATAAATATCACAGCGTAGAAAAACATTTTACCTATACATTGATACCAAACCTGTTAAAATCCGTCCACTTTAGCCATGTATATTGTTCGATAAACACTGTCTACTCATGTATACTAATACAAAACATGGTTGGAAGAAGGTCAGAGTACGCCGTTGAAATATGGTCCTATATTAAGAATCGTTGTATTCTTGGTGTATGGTGCAAAGACATTTTTGATGAAATATATTCGGTTTATGGGCATAATGAAATGTCTTTTCCGACAGTTTTTCGTTGGTGTAAGAAATTCAGCTGTGGGCTAGGCTCAACAGAAGATGCACCACATGATTGTCGGCCGAAAAGAGCAACATCTGCCAAGATGGTTGCTAGAGTGAAAGAAATAGTTGCTACCGATGCACGATACACCACTAGGCAAATAGCTAGTATGGTTGGCATCTCATTAGGAGCAGCTCATACAATTCTGAAACGGGATTTGAAAATGAGAAAGATCTGTGCTAGATGGATTCCCCATCTGTTGACAGATGAGCAGGTAAAGACACGCATTCAGTGCGCCAAGAAGTTGCTTAAAAAGTTTCCAAATTACAATGCATGGTCTTTGGCTAATGTCGTCACAGGTGACGAGACATGGGTTCACTTTTTTGAGCCATAATGAAAGATTCAGAACAAAATATGGGCAACAAAGTATTGCAAAAGACCATGCATTGCAAAGCGAACCATGAGCGTCAAGAAGGTAATGTATGCCATATTCTTTTCAAATCAGGGCCCTGATATTCAGGTTGCTGTGCCTAAAGGCAAATCTGTAAATGCGAAGTTTTACAAGAATAAAGTTCTTCGAAAATTGAAGAAATATTTCAAAGAACGAAGACCCGCAACTGGTTTGGCCAATGTCAGATTGCTACAGGCGTCATTGTGCAAGACTATCTGAAGCAGGAAAAGGTTGTTGAACTCCCTCACCCCCCCCCCCCCCCCCCCCCCCCCCCCCCCCCCGTATTCCCCTGACCTTGCCCCGTGTGACTTTTTTTGTTCCAGCGGCTGAAAAAATACCTTTCTGGTCGAAAATTTGTACAGTGCAAATACCTTGGTTCTGCAATATTCCAGTGCCTTCATAGTATACCTCGAAAAGACTACCAAAATGCATTCAATGACTGGATCAGAAGACTGAAAGTTTGTATATCTGTTAAAGGGGAATACTTTGAGGGGACAAAATATATTTTTCATCGAAATCTATCACGGAATCATTTTTATGTGCTTAGTTGCATTCATATTTGAACAGTCCTCGTACACCTGGTCTCTAAGGTAAGGAAGGTGCAGTAACAGAATATTCTCCAAGGGCCCGTAGCTCTCGGAGCTACGTCCCTTGGTAGGTTTACAAATTTTGTCTTTGTTTTTGCCATTTTTGAACATATTCATAACAGCTAGATTTCCCTGGAACTATGAAAGCTAGAAAGCTGAAACTTTGTGTAGACATGGGTAATGGCTGGATGTATTGTGTGTACTTGAATATGGATCAAGGGTGCATCGCTCTTGGGAGTTAAGGCCCTTGATAAGTGTTCATATTTTGCTTAATAACTGTTACGTTTGTGGACATACAGTACTTAACTTATACTACACATGGTCTGTTAGGCAAGGCAGGCGTAATAGCAGAATGGTGACCAAAGGCCCATAACTCTTGGAGTTATGTCCCTTGGTTGGTTTTCAAAGTGCATTTTATCACTTTTCCAAAATGGGTGCTTTTCTAATGAAAATCAATGATATTTTTTCATATTTATACTTCAAACATAGGTTGTGGGTGCTCTTTAGAACCACCTCATCATTGGCAGAAATTCAAAGAGTTGCTACCACTTTCTCTCTTTCCGCCACCTCTCGTTCAAGACATGTGGCCATTTGTACAGCTCTTGTGTGCATTTACCATGTGCATAAAGGAATTAGGATTCTGACCCACCCCTTGTTGCAGAATTATGTCCCCTTAAATGACTAACATTTAAGCCATATGTGTAGCACAAAAGGTTAATTAGTACTGTTTGTGTCTCCATAGCTCCTACAGTATTTGATGCAGCCCATTGAAACATGCAGCATGGTTAAGACATGCATTGAACATGTGCATAAAGGAAACAGGATTCTGATCCAGCCCCGTATTGCAGAATTATGCCCCCTTAAACAACTTAAATATTTTAGCCATAATAGTGCAATATAAGAGGTTATATAAATATACTGAGCCAAACACATAACGCAACACAGATATGGTTAAATGTTCGTGGTAATTTCTGGTGCAGGATGGTCTGGATGACATATGTTGCTGAACTATCACCAATGAATGATTTGGTTTCATTGATTTCGTTTTCCAGAGCATGGTTTATGGAGGTCAAAACCAATTGGTCAAAACAAGAATTTTGATTCCATGCGCTTCCGGAGACATCTGGAATGCCAATTTTTCAAGAATTCCTTTTTTAAACAATCCCCCAATAAGGAAAGATTATGTGATTTAAAAATGTCTTTCACATTGTCTCAAAATTTAACGAGAAAGTTTTAACGACTGACATGTTGGCATTTTTACTGAACATTCCATAGACAACAATAGAAAATTAAAGTGGAGACAAATTCCAACAATGGGCTTTTTAATGAAAACCTTGTGAACCCCGTTTACTTTTATTGTTGGTGGGCATTAGAAAACAAAATTCTGTGGATTTATTGCAGCAGGACTCAGAACTGTCTTCGTCAAATTCTGAAATTGCCAATTGGACCCTTTATGCCATAGTTCCATAATTTCTTGTCTGGAAGCGAAAACATGTTGTGGCTTGAGATCAAAATTAAAGAAAACCTATTAATTAACAATAAAATTAATCATTACACAAAACATTCTGAGCAATATTCTCAGAAAACATCTCATTTCAGGTGTACGAATGCATGTCACATGCCGCGTTCTTGAAAATCACAATGTGTTTCATTTTTAACAAACACCCTAGCTCCAGAATTTGGTGTGTTTCTTGAACAGATCGAAACAGAATGTTAAAAGCAATGTGCTGCTGGATGCTTGGGACATTGGCCAGTGTTATTATATCAACGATTCGTACAATATATATATACATTCTGCTCATTATTATCAGTACAAACCACTGTTGCATTATAACTTTGGCTCAGTATAGTACTGTTTGTGTTTCCACAACTCCTCCTACAGTATTTGATGTAGGACATTGAAACTAGCGACACAGTTCAGACATGCATTGATTTGTTTGTTTGATTTGAGGTTTAACGTTCCCAAATCAAACAAACAAATCAACGCATGAACTGTGTCGCAAGTTTCAATATGTGCATAAAGTGGGAAACAGGATTCTGATCCAGTCCCTTATTGCAGAATTATGTCCCCTTGAACAACTTAAACATTTTTGCCATGTGTTTCATGGAGAATGTTGCAGTTACTAGTTTAGTTAGACTGTACATGTGTGGGGTCTGCTGCATATGTCAAACAAATAGGCTTATGGTGGGGGCATTTATCACCTTTAGTGACTGTCTAGTTTAATTTTTTTAGAGAAAAATAAGGCTTGACATTACATGTGAATCATCTGCCCAGCATCCAAACTTTGGATACCGGCTGTCCTGTTTTCAAAGGTAGTTTGCTGAAGAAAAACCTGAAAAATGCATGTTATTGGCCAGCAGTGGTTTGTTAGCCATGTTTTTATACTCCAAACATAGGTTGTGGGTACCCGATAGAAAACGCCTCATTTATGTGGTTCTAACAGGTACCCACAGCCCATGTTATGAAGCAGAAATAAGAAATATAATGTATACCCCTGCAAAACCCAGTTTTCTCAATATAAATTGGGGTGTAGAGGTATATTCAATTCATTATAGACTGACATGTTCATTGTTATATATGCCAGAGATGGCCCATGATTTGGTTAATAAAGGTATTCTATTCTATTCTATTCTGACATGTTACAGTGGTGATTAAAAAATTGGTAACATATTGCAATAAATATGAAAAATAAAAATATTCGACCTCTATTTCTCTGAAAAACAACAACTTAGATCTGCTCTAGAATTCCTAAAGGTACTAATTATAACCTGGCATACAAAGTATGCTTTGAGGAATATAGTTTTCGTTCTGCCGTTCTTTTGTCCATCCATGCATCTGTTATCCGTCTGTCCATCCATCCATCCATTTGTTAACATTTTTTATCCCCCACCGCTATGTCTCTCCTTCTGTCTCTCCATCTCTCCATCCATCTGTCTGTCTGTCTGTAACACTTTCTTGTCTGCTCCATTTCTCCTGAACCCTTAGATAGATTTTCAGTAAACTTTAATCAATTATTTGTCTCAGTGAGCTAATGTGCAGAACCCATAAATGAACCATGCCGACTCATTGTCAAGGTCATTGTTGAAGATCACGCGTTTGAAACTTGGAATTTTGTGTCCGTTCCATATCTCCTTTACCCTTGGAAGGATTTTCATTTAACTTTGGTCAAATATTCTTTTCAGTGAGCTGATGTGCAGAACCTATAAATGCACCATGCTAACTCCAGGTCAAGGTCACATCAGAAGGTCAAGAGTTTCAAACTTTGAATTTTATGTCCCTTCCATATCTCCTTTACCCCTGCAAGCATTCTCATTAAACCTTGGTCAGTTATCCCCCTCAGTGAGCTGATTTGCAGAACCCATAAATGAACCATGCCGACTCAAGCCTCAAGGTCAAGGTCACAAGTTTAAAATTTTGAATTTTGTGTCCTTTCCATATCTCCTTTACCCCTCAAAGTATTTTCGTTCAACTTTGGTCAATCATTCCCCTCAGTGAGATCATGTGCGGAGTTCATAAATGAATCATGCCGACACCAGGTCACAGTCACATTGGAAGGTCATGCGTTTGAAACTTTGAATTTTGTAGTCGTTGCATATCTCCTTTAGGCTTCAAAGGATTTTCATTTGTCCCCCTCAGTGAGCTGATGTGCAGAACACATAGACAAACCATGCCGACTCAAGGTCAAGGTTACAGTTGAAGGTCACGAGTTTGAAACTTAAACTTTCATCAAATATCTTCCTCAGTGAGCTGATGTGCAGAACCCATAAATAAACCATGCCAGCTCAAGGTCAATGTCACTGGTGAAGGTCACAAGTTTGACACTTGGAATTTTGTGTCCGTTCCGTATCTCCTTTACCCCTGGAAGGATTTAATTAAACTTTTGTGAAATATACCCCCTCAGTGAGCTGATGTGCAGTACCCATAAATAAACCATGCTAGCCCAAGGTCAAGGTCGCAGTTGAAGGTCACAAGTTTGAGCCTTGATACAAAGTGCAGTGGGGGATTTGGCTGACCCTCAGACTGCTTTCTTGTGGTAATAGTTTTACGTCAAAGTTTCTAAGAGATTGTATCTTCTGAACCCTTTGATAGATTTACTTGATACTTTCACAGAAGTTACATACTGGTCTAAAAATTATATTGATGCATGTTCCATCCCCTACGGACTACAGTTACCTTGTAGTCAAGGTCACAGACTTAGAAATTTTACATTTGACAAAGTTTATAGATGCTTGTATGTTCTAAACTCTATAGACAAATTCAGTTGATACTTGCATCGATGTTGCATACCAGTCCAAAGATCTCATTGATGCATACCCCACCCTGCTGCTTCAGTAATATTGAAGCCCCTACCCTTTCAGTAACTTTGATGCCCTTACTCCCTTGGTCCATTCAGAAATTTTATGTTTGGTTTAGCTTTTGCAAGCACATTTATAGATTCGTATAGCTTCTTGACTTCTTCATTCATATTTAAGTACAAGCTTGAAAGATATATCAGAGGGTGGCACTGGCCGGGGGGTATATACGACCCACTGGTCGCTTGCTCTAGTGAAACATTAACATGATTCTGGTGTCCATATTCTTAGGGCAAACACACAGTTGTATTAAGATTGCAGTTTTATAAAAAAAAAAAAGATCTTTTTTAATTTGACATTAATCAAGTTGATTGATGATTTTCTTAAAATTTTGTTTGCATGGCAACAGTAGACATTACTATGGAAAACTTACTAAATGCCCTCATTTGTAAAATTTATTAAGACAGAATATGATGGGTTGTATGCAATTTACAATCATTCAAATGATTTTCTTTGTAACCCATAAATACATTGACATTGATTTGAATTTTTGTGACCTTCCAGGACTCGGCAGATCAGGGGCTGACACTGTTTGCAAAACTTCCAGCCATTTTCCAAATAAATTTTTATGATAATACAACCTGACACCGTTAAATTTTTACTTTATAAGGCAGAACATTTCATTCAGTACAAATGGGTTAAAGGAAGGAAAACTTATACAACAAATAAAATCAACCTAACATTTGGATTTTCAAAAGCCTGCTGAACACTATAATCCTTACCTTTGCAAACACCGTAGATCCTGATTTGGATCTCCACTGTTTGTCATTCACTTTGAAAATTTGGTTGAATACATCAATGAAGTACTTATGTCTCCCCTGAAAAATTTTTTTTGAGAGACATAATGTTTTTCCCCCTGGCGTCTGTCCGTCTGTAGCAAAATCATGTCCGCTCTATAGCTTGGAAACCGTTCAAGCTATCTTCACGAAACATCATATAAATATTAATCAATATTAGATGACATGCAATGCGCAAGAACTATAACTCTCGCATTTATATTTTTTGAGTTATCTCCCTTGGAAGTTTGTCGTAATGTATATATGTATGGGCAAATCGTGTCCGGTCAATAACTTTCTTATTTTTAGATGGATTTTGAATTACTTGTCAGACATATTAACAACCATGAGATGATGTGTGGCGCACATGAGACAGGTCGGTACCTCAAAGGTCAAGGTCATACTTAGAGGTCAAAGGTAAAAAAAGGGGCCTTTTTTCGTGTTTGATCAATAACTTTCTTATTTTTAGATGGATTTTGAAATTACTTGGCAGAAATGTTAACCACCATCAGACGATGTGTTGCATGTATGACCCAGGTTGGTACCTCAAAGGTCAGGGTCATACTTAGAGGTCAAAAGTAAAAAAAGGGGCCTTTTTACGTGTTTTACTTTCTTATTTTTAGATAGAATTGAAATTACTTGACAGAATTGAAATTACTTGGCAGAAATGTTAACTATCATGTGTCGATGTGTTGTACGCATGATTCAGGGTGGTACCTCAAAGGTCAAGGTCATACATAGAAGTCAAAGGTCAAAAAAGGGCCTTTTTTCGTGTTTGGTCAGTAACTTTCTTATTTTAAGATGAATTTTGAAATTATTTGACAGAAATGTTAACCATCATGAGATGATGTGTTGCGTGCATGACCCAGGTTGGTACCTCAAAGGTCAAGGTCAAACTTAGAGGTCAAAGGTCAAAAAAGGGGCCTTTTTTTCGTGTTTGGTCAATAACTTTCTTATTTGTTGATGGATTTTGAAATTACTTGGCAGAAATGTATACCACAATGAGACCCATGTTGGTACCTCAAAGGTCAAGGTCATACTAAGAGGTCAAAGGTAAAAAAGGGGCCTTTTTTCAGTGTTCAGTCAATAAATTTCTTATTCCTGGATAGATTGTGAAATTACTTGGCAGAAATGTTAACCATCATGAGACGATGTGTTGCATGCTAGACCCAGGTCGATACCTCCAAGGTCAAGGTCATACTTAGAGGTCAAATGTCAAAAAAAGTCTTTTAATTTCTGGATTGACTTTTTAAAGTAACCATGCAGAAATGTTCACCTTCATTAGATGATGAGTCATGTGCAAGACCAAGGTTCATACCTCCAATGTCAAGGTCATACCTAGAGGTCAAAGGTCAAAAAAGGGGCCTTTTTTGTGTACAGTCAATAACTGGCTTATTCTTTGATGGATTTTGAAATTACATGGCAGAAATGTTAACCATCATGAGGCGATATGTTGTAACTCAAAGGTCAAGGCCATACTTAGAGGTCAAAGGCAAAAAAAGGGCTTTTTGGTGTACGGTCAATAACTTTCTTATTTCTCTATGAACTTTTTAAAGTTGCTTTGCAGAAATGTTCATCTTCATTAGATGATATGTTGCACACAAGACCAAGGTCAAAACCTTTAATGTCAAGGTCACACTTTGAGGTCAAAAACTGGGGAGACATCTGTGTTTTTGTAGACAAACAAATTCTAGTTTGACTGGTTGATGGTCAGAAATTGATATATTCAGCAGGACAAGGATATTAAAGAACCGAATGTCTTCTCAAGAGAAAATTCTTTCTTTTAACCCTTTGTATACTGGTGGACTCTTCCATTGTTACATGTTGGACAAGTCCTTTTGTCACATAAGGGGTGTCAGGTCTATTTTTTTCGATTTTATTTTATTTTTTACAGAAAAATCGTACTAGCAAAAAGTGAAGATCCTGATCAGATACCATCTTATGCATCATTTGATCTGGGTCTGCACTGTTTGCCTATGTCCCTTTTATGGGTTTCTAGGTAAGATTGGGTCAGGAATAGACCTTTTTTCGGCAGGACCACATGTGCAGGAAAGCCAGCATGAAGACCTAAAAGTCATGGCAGAAAATTTGCATGGTGAATCTGTAACTATTGCCCTTTATGTGTTCCAGCGGCCCCCGCCCATCGGGGCTTGAAGAAATAGATGGGCTGCATGATGCTTCCACGCAGAGATAGAAGTCCGACCACACACGAGTACTGGTAAACCGCTTAGAGGATCTAAGCCTGCCCAGGCAAAGCGGTGCGAGTCGGACCGCCCATGCTTATAAACCCTATTGGTTTCATTGGACAACAAGGCTTGAGATGTCATTTCATCTCAATGTCGGGTAAAAGCCCAAAAAATTGGAAGCAACGTCTCCAAAATGACCTTTACAGTGTTGATGGGGATGATATACCTCAAATCCAACAAATTTATGTGTTCCAGATTTTGAAGAAATGCTGGCTGTCTCTCTATTTTCATATAAACCTTAAACTGCCAATCACAACACCTGCATATGTCATTTTAATTTTTTTCTTTTTTTTTTCAGAAAAAATAAGGCTTGACAATGCATTCACATGAAATTTTGAGCCTTATTTTTGCTGTAAAGGAATTTAGAAAATAAGATTGTCATGTGCTCTGAAAATTTCTTTGGTGCTTGAAGAGTTAATACCATGCCTTTGATATTGTCTTCTATTAATCCTCAATGTTTGTCTTCATGTTTTCCATTATTTAACCCTTTTTGTACCGAATGGAATCTCCCTCCTTGTATGGCACAAGTCCATTTGAAAATTTAAGGGTGACAGGCTGCGTTAGCTTTAAATTTATTTGGAAAATAGCTGAACTTTTTGTAAATAGTGTAGGCCCTGATCAGACGCCACGTTTTGCGGTGTCCGATCTGGGCCTACACTGTTTGCCAGGGTACCCATTTTGGGGCTTCCTGTACAAAATGGGTTAAAAGTCTGCTTTTTGTCTAAACGTTCTGCATCACCATATTCGAGCAATGAATTCATTGTTTAGGATGCATTTGACGTCATTCGCACAATGCAAAGTGGGTCATGCTGTTTCAGACCTTTCAGACACATTGATGTCTAAAAGACAGCTGTTCATTTCATCTCAATGTCGGGTAAAAGTCCCACAAAATTGGAAGCAACGTCTCCAAAATGACCTTTACAGTGTTGACGGGGACGTTAAACCTCAAATCAAACAAACAAACAAACAAACAAACAAACAAAAGACAGCTGTTGCAATGGAACTTGTTTTTGTTTTATTTTCCTGTCATGCCAGGAATTCAGTCACTTTCAAAATAATAAGCAAAATAATACCATACTTAACTCTTATCCTGCTGTTGACGACAACCCTTTTCTTTGCAAACAGTGTAGATCCAGATCAGATGGCTTCTGATCAGGATCTACACTGTTTGACATTCAGTTTATGAATTTGTAGGAATAAATTACATCAAGTGATCTGATTGGTTCAAAGTCAGAAATGGGTGTGGCTAAACTGAATATTCAGCAAGAGAAGGGTTAACTAATACCCTGTTTGTCATAATAAAAGTGCAATGAGCTGTGAAAACAAGTGATGGACCCATTGTTCATATTCCCATACCAAATGGCAAGGAATGATAGCAGTGTTGTCGGTAGTAAATTTGTTTGTTTTGAGGCTTGACGTCCCCGTCAACACTGTAAAGGTCATTTTGGAGACGTTGCTTCCAATTTTGTGGGACTTTTACCCGACTTTGAGATGAAATGACATCTCAAGCCCTGCTGCCCAATGAAACTAATAGGGTTTATAAGCATGGATGGGCCAACTCGCACTGCTTTGCCTGGGCAGGCTTATATCCTCTAAGCGCTTTACCAGTACTCGTGTGCGGGTCAGTTTCAGCTCTGCGTGAAAGCATCATGCAGCCCATATATTTCTTCAAGCCCCGATAGGCGGGGGCCATGTCAGTAGTAAAGGCATACTATGAAAAATGTAGACCTGCAACCTGCTTAAGAGGTCTGTGTCTTATCCATGACAACACACCTGCTCACAAGTGTGTTCTCATTCAAGATTTCTTGAAAGCGGAAAAGGTAGTGGCTCTCTTTTTGTTTTATTCCCCGGTTGCGATAGGGGGGACATTTTGTTTTTGCCCTGTCTGTTTGTGTGTTGGACAATTTTAACATTGGTCATAACTTTTGAACTCTAAAAGAGATAGAGCCTTCATATTTGGTATGTAGGTTCATTCTGACAAGGGCTTTAGACTTATACAAAAAATTTTGACCTATGTCCTTGACCATAACCTGTGACCTACTTCAAAGAAAAAGTTATCATTGAACATATCTTCTGAATCGTAACGGGCCTCCGTGGCCTAGTGGATAAGAGCGCTGACTCTTAGTCATTAGGTCTCTCACTGCCGTAGGTTCGAGCCTCGCTCGGGCCACGTGTGGGACGCCAAGTTCTGCAACGGAAGGTCAGGTGGTTTTTCTCCGGGTACTCCGGTTTTCGCCCACCTCTGATTAACGATCGGCTCAATATGAGTGAAATAATCTTGAAAGGGCCGTAAAACCCAAACCAAAAAAAAAAAAAAAATTCTTCTGAATCGTTTAAGATAAAGATTTCATATTGGCATGATAAGGGCTTCCCACTCATATAAAAAAAATTGGCCCATGCCCTTCACCTGTGACCTACTTTGAAGAAAAAATTAACATTTTTCATAACTTTTGAACGATTTGAGATGGAGCCTTCAAATTAAGCACATAGGTTTCTTGTGACAAGGGTTTCCTACTGATACAGAAGATTTTGACCTTGACATTTGACCTACTTTAAAGAAAAAAATAATATTGGTTATAACTTTTGAACCCTTTGAGATAGAGCCTTCATATTTGGCATGAACCGTCATTTTGACAAAGGTTTCCCACCCATACAAAGCATTTTGACCTTTAACCTTGACCTAGCTCTGTGACCTACTTGATCATAACTTTGGAACCGTTTGAGATAGAGCCTTCATATTTGGCATGTATATTCCTTGTGACATGGCATTATGTCCATTGTGACATGGCCTTCCCATTCAAACAATCAAAAAAAAAAAAATTAAAAATGGGACCTGTGACCTTGACACTGACCTGTGACCTCCTTTTTCATAACCTTTGCAGCCTTCATATTTGGCAAGTAGGTTTGTTGTGACATGGCCTTCCCACTCTGACAAAAAATCATTTTGACTTGTGACCTTGACCCTGACCTGTGACCTACTTTTCTGAACTTCATATTTGGCATGCATGTTACTTGTGACAAGGGCTTCCCACCCATACAAAAAAAGTTTGAACTGTGACCTTGACTGGTGACTTCCTTTATCATAACTTTTGTACTGTTTGAGATGGTCCTTCATATTTGGCATGTAGGTTCCTTGTGACAAGGTTACCGGCCCCGATAGCTTAGTTGGTAGAGTGTTCGCTCTGGGGAACGGGAGTTCACGGGTTTGATCCCGGACCGTGACACACCAAAGTCGTTAAAAATGGTACTAGCTGCTCCTCGCTTGGCAATCAGATTTACGGGGTAGAGCTAGGACTGGTCGACCCAGTGTCAGGATAATGTGACTGGGTGTGGTATCATGTAATGTGTATGGGACATGATACTTCAGTGAGGCAGCACTATAAAAGTGAGTATTGAGCTCCCTGTCGCAACCAGACACCGTTGTGATATGACTGAAAAATTGTTGAAAGCGACGTTAAACCCGAATTCACACACACTCCCTCCTTGTGACAAGGGCTTCCCACTCATGCAAAAAAAAATTGACCTGTGACCTTGACCTTGTCCTGTGAACTACCTTAAGGCATAGATTGACCTCAGCCTGGGGACATGTTCACAAACACATCTTGTTTCTGTTTCCTTTACTAAAGAAAACCCGGCCTTTCTGGTTGTTGTTATGTATCCTGAAGTGCACTTGTTTTTGTTTGTTTGTATTGGAGTTTAACAGCCCAGTCAACACTATTGTAGGTCATTTTGAGCCGGTCGGTTTACCTATCCACACTTTTCCTGGGCAGGCTTATATGTAAGCGGTTAAACAGTACAGTGCACATTCTTTCGCCAGAAACTGACAACTGCCCTTCTTGAAACAGTGGAAGGGAGAGAATGACCGGAATTGCACTTGGTAGTGCTGTTTCCCTGATCTTAGGGTATACATGTACTTCTATAACTTTACAGAATGGATTTCGAGACTAGAAAAGTGTCGTGAAGTGAGTTTGTTTGATGTTTGTTTGATTTGAGGTTTAACGTCCAAGTCAACACTGTAAAGGTCATTTTGGAGATGTTGCTTCCAATTTTGTGGGACTTTTACCCGTCATTGAGATGAAATGACATCTCAAGCGCTGTCGCCCAATGAAACCAATAGGGTTTATTAGCATGGACGGTCCGCCTCGCACCGCGGTTCCTGAAGGGTTCTTAGTATTGGGATAGATAATGCCTAAACAAACACTGCAGATCTAGATCAGTGCGCTCCTGAAGGAGCAATCTGATTAGGGTCTTCAATGTTCGCCATTCCGTCTGCACCTTTTGGACTTCTTGCTGGAAACGTGAAACAAATTTGTTACAATTTTAGAAGAATATCAGAAAGTCATTTGTAGAATTTTTACGTGTCAAAAAACCCAACACAACCCATCAATCATATGGGCCCCGTCAAGCGATTTTGGTACTTATCGCCTATGCTAGCAGTGACGGTTCAGGCGAGTCTCGCCAGAACCTTCGCTGCTCGCTCATGCAAGCAGTGAATCAAGAGGAACCTTCAGACAGAAAGCCATAACCCTGGCCCCTCTGAATGGCATGGCATGCGCAGTTAAAATTTGTCATGACGGAATGCTCGAAGACACAAATTCGCTTGGCGGGGCTCAAATGTTTGAGATTCAAGGGTATCAGGTCGAGTATTATAGTTCATCACCATAATGTGCCTGTATATTGGACCCCCTTGAACCACACTTTTATACAGTAAAACTGGGGTTTACAGGGGTAAACCTTATTTTTCTTATTTCTGCTCAAAAATATTTTGAGCAGAAATAAGAAAAATATCACAATTTTTTTGTTTTCAAATTTATGTTTTTCCGGCGGTAAAAATTTACAATGTATTTGTATAGGCATGTTTTGGTAATGTTGTGTTGACGTTTTGTCAACACGCTTTAGGTCATTTTGGAAACACTGCTTCCAATACTGTGAGACAGATGGAATGATATTACAAGCTCTACCGTCAAAAGAAACTGCTACAGACACACCACTTTGCCTGGGAAGCCTGGCTTACTTGTGTTTGGTTGGTTTCAGCTCTCAGGGAAAGCACCAGGCAGCCCAATCTATTTTTCAACATCCCAGTGGGTGGGGGCATAAGAGGGGCGTTCATTTAGTGTTGTCATTGGGGTTCTACAGAGCACATGAGTAATTCCCTTCTCATTTCATTTACTTTAACCCTTATCTTGCTGAATATTCATTTAAGCCACTCCCATTTCTGTCTATCAACCAATCAAATTACTTGATGTAATTTATTGCTACAAATTCATAAGCTGAATGCCAAACAGTGTAGATCCTGATCAGGTGGCTTCTTCAGAAGCCACCTGATCTGGATCTACACTGTTTGCAAACATAGGGGTTGTCGTGAACAGCAAGATAAGGGTTAACCCTTCCTCAACTTATGATTGATTGATTGATTGTTTTTGGTTTAACAACACATCAACAATTGTGGGTCATTTTGTGTCGTCTCCCAGAGAAAGGGAGATTAGAGAATAGAAGAGATTATTAGTAGAGGAGATGAAAGTGAGCGACAGAGGAGGAAGTGAGTATTTAAGTTTTACGTCTCACCAACAGCTAAGGTCATACGGAGACAGGACCTCGGTTTAAAGACTCATCCGAAAGTCTGGAGAAGCCCAGGATCGATCCTGCGACCCCTGGTTTACAAGGCGAGTAGGATAACCACTACGGATCGATCAGGCTTCAAACAGAGGCGAAAGTGGAAATTAAATGTAAGTGTAGAAACAGAAGAAATAACAACACGCCCCCTCTACCCTTACCTGCTGCAAGGACAGCAGGCCTTGTCCTGCTGTAAGCCAATATCAGTTGGACTTCCATTAGTGACGTAAGATACATATCACCTTTGCCTCTCCCAACCACCCCTATCCTACTATATAAGGTAGAAGTACAAGGGAAGTGTTTGTTATATCGTGTAGATGTATCAGATATCTAATATGTCTTATGAGATATATTGGATAACTTTTGTAGCAACATATCAAATTTTATATCATTACATTTTTCATTTGTTAAACGAGGTATCTGACTAAAATGTTGTATTTAAAAGAAAATAAGAATTGATCTTTTCATGGGAATCATCTGCCATATTTAACGGCCCTGATAGCTTAGTGGTAGAGCATTCCCCTCACAATCGGAAAGTCGTGGGTTTCGATTCCTGCCTGGGCCATAACAAAGGTGTTAAAAAATAGTACTAGGAGCTCCCTTGGCTGACCCTCCCATTTTCAGGGGCAGTCCTAGGAAGGTGTCAGTATTCGCTTATGGATACTTTGTTGCAGTAAAAAAATCCACAGAGCTTATGTTTATTGTCTCTAATTATGCGGCGTTAGATAAAGTTTCTTTATCTTTAAGCCTTATTTTCACTGAAAAATTGAAAAAATAAATAAATAAAAAACCTAAAAACATCACAATAAGAGGTTCGTGAAATGAAGACCACCTAAACCCTACTTTAAATAGAGAAAATTGGGCTTTAAGGGGGTATACATTATCTGCCTTATTTTTGCTCAAAAACATAGATTGTGGGTACTTGTTAGAACCGCCTCATCTAGCGAGCACCCACAATCTATGTTGTAAGCAGAAATTATAAAGATGTTATCATTTTTACCTAATATTTATCATTTTCTGACACCATGTTGGACGCCATTATTTCTTATGGACATGTTTTCCTAATGATATCACCTGTTTAAATTTTCCAGGTAGGCTTGCACTTAATTGTTGACTCGAGTTGAACTTTTGGAAATGATGGTGCTTTTTTTGCTATATGTTTATTATAACTCGGCTCCTTTTTATTCTCAAACTACCACAGTCCTTTGGAGTTTGAGATAACGAGATTCAACTGTATTTCCAAAGACAATATAATTGATAATACTGCCATAAATATTTCTCATAATTTCATACCTTATCCTGCTGAATAAAGTAATTTAGCCACACTCATTTCTGACTGTCAATTTCTTGATGTTTGTTTGTTTGATTTGAGGTTTAACGTCCCCAACAACACTAAAGGTCATTTTGGAGACTTTGCTTCCAATTTTGTGGAACTTTTACCCGACATTGAGATGAAATGACATCTCAAGCCCTGTCGCTCAACAAAACCAATAGGGTTAATTAGCATGGACGGTCCACCTCGCACCGCGGTTCTTGGACAGGCTTAGATCCTCTAAGCAGTTGATGTAATTTATTCCTACGTGTGAGACGCCAAGTTCTGCAACAGAAGGTCAGGTGGTTTTTCTCCAGGTACTCCGGTTTTCGCCCACCTATGATTAACGATCGGCTCGATATGAGTGAAATAATCTTGAAAGGGCCGTAAAACCCAAACCAAAAAAAAAAAAAAAAAAAAATTCCTACAAATTCACAAAATGTATGTCAAACAGTGTAGATCCTGATCAGATTGCTTCATCAGAAGCCATCTGATCTAGGTGTACACTGCTTGCAAAAGGTGGTAATTGTCATAATCAGTGGGATAATGGTTAATCAATTATTGGTCACTAGCAGAAGTCAGTGATAACATGAAATCATAGACTAGTGATCGATCACTGAATCCTTAAAACAGTGATCAGTCATGAAATCTGAGCAGTCAAGAGTTGCTGAGGAATTATTTCCACTTCTTAGCCATCTAGTTTGAGAAGGAATGCTAATAAAGTTAATCTTGCTATTTTAATGAAATTCGACTCTGTCATGAGGGAAATTGATAAAGATTGCATGACATTAGTGAACTTTTGTATAATCTTACATCGGAAAACTACTTTAACCCTTAAGACGCCGAGAAAAACTACATCTGAAAATGTCGTCTGCTTATGTCGTCTGCTGAATTCTTTTGCAAAGGTTTTTAAATATTTTTGAATATAGGCAAACAGTTTGGGCCCAGATCAGACTGCTCCTACAGGAGCAGTCTGATCTGGGTCCACACTGTTTGCAAAAAATTACTTTTAAGGTAACCGGCAGATGGCAAAGCAGACGACAATTGTCGTGATTGGCATTTTATGGGTTAACAAATAGTCATATAATACTGTTATGAAAACAAGGAGAATCAATAAATTTGACATTTTCTACCATTTTTGGAAAGGGAGATAACTTGCATGACCTTCTACTAGCTTCATAAGAAATCGAGTCCTCTACTCTTAAAGGAAAGAATTTGCTCCTCAGGAGCAAATTCTTTCCTTTAAGAGTAGACCCATTTCATTAGCACTGTGAAAGAGTTGCTTCTCTTAACGCATAAAATGCCAGTCACAATAATTGTTGTCTGCTTTGTCGTCTGCCAGTTACTTTAAAAGTATTTTTTGCAAACAGTGTGGACCCAGATCAGACCGCTCCTTTAGGGTCCACACTGTTTGCCTGTATGAAAAAGTATTTCTAAAAAGGTTGCAAGAAGATTCAGCAGACAACATAAGCAGACGACATTTTCAGGTGTAGTTTTTTAGGCATCTTAAGGGTTAAAAATGTATTTGTGTTGTGAATGTGCCATTAGGCTGTAAAGTTGCTTAACTCAACCCAAAACAGGACATTGGCAAATAGTGTGTGCCCAGATCAGACACCACAGAATGGGCATATGCTTAGGGTCTACACTGTTTGCTCGAGCATAGAAATGTTCATGAAAGCCACAACATAAATAAGACATGTCTCAGAAGCACTTATATAAGAAATGGATCAGTCCACAGCACAAGCTAATTAAAATCTGTCATCCTTTAAGGTGAATGGCCATTCACCTCTCAGAAAATGAATGATTTGATGCATTTCTCCTTGGGGTGGGGCTGGGGTGGGAGAATTTCAAGGGGAACTAGTTTTGAGGCAAAGCCACTTCCAGTTTCCAAATTTTGTCTCCCTTCGAAAAAAAAAAAGTGACTACGGTATTTACAGTATGTATTCATGTATTCGGACAGATAGTTCTGAGCAAACCAAGTTGAGATGGCACAGAATGTGGTGTCTCATCAGGGTCTACACTGTTTGACACACATCTTGCTATTGTTAGAAGCAACATCATGCAGTAAATTATACTTGTTCACATTTTAGAACAAGTATGGTAAGGATTTGTGTCCAAGTACTACGGTAAATTTGGTAATAGGGTAAGAACTCATTTTAACCCTTCTCTTGCTGAGTATTCAGATTAGCCACACCCATTTCTGTCTTTGAACCAATCAGATTACTTGATGTAATTTATTCCTACAAATTCATAAACTGAATGCCAAATAGTGTAGATCCTGATCAGATGGCTTCTTCAGAAGCCATCTGATCTGGATATACACTGTTTGCAAAGAAAGGGGTTGTCGTGAACAGCAAGATAAGGGTTAACCCATTGAATACTGGTTGACTCTTCCATTGATGGACAAGTCCATTTGTCTTATAAGGGGTGTCAGGCCTATTTTTACATTCTTATTCTATTTTTGACAGAAAATTCTGTTAGCAAATAGTGCAGGCCCTGATCAGACGCTGTGGTGTCAGATCTGGGCTAGCACTGTTTGCCAAGGTATCCCTTTAGGGGTTTCCCGCATACGAGAGTCAGCCAAGGCACATCTAGTTTCCAAAATTTGTCTACCATCGAGAACAGTGGCTAATTTATCCAGGTGTATTTTTACACCTTAATTTAAAGTAGTAAAGGTACATTTTTTCATGTAAAACCTAATTTCATATCACTGAGAGTAGTAGCTCAGTAGTGGTGCAACTGTCTGTGTGATAAGTTGTAACATAACCCTTGTCCTGCAGAACACGACCACCTGTATCTTTTGCAAACTGTAGATCGAGATCAGATGGCTTCTGAAGAAGCCATCTGATCAGGATCTACACTGTTTTGACATGCAGTTTGTGAATTGCATGAATACGTTATATCAAGTAATTCGATTGGAGGATAGTCAGAAATTGGTGCAGCTAAGTTAATTTATTCAGCAGGATAAGGGCTGATTGTACATGTTTAGGACATTGTATCGAGATGAAAGGGGATCTGAAAGCAGAATTAAAAGGTATTTTATTTTTTCAAGCTTTATGAGGAAAATTGTAGAACTAAAGCTCACATGAGTAGCAGACAGCAGTGTGTTTCAAAGTTGTTTTTTTTCTTTCTTATTTTCAAAAAAAAAAAATTGAGCCTCACATCCATGCGGTAGTTGGAATCCAGAGCAAAATCCATACTTTATTGTACTGACTGTTATGTATTAATTATGCAGAAGAACACCAGTTTCATATTAAATCAAACATATTTAGACTGTATACGGAATAATGACGAGTTAGAGTTATGGTTATCTTTCAATAATTAGGGCCCCGCACTGAAAGTGTGGGTGCCCTATAGTAATCACTCTGTCCATCCGTCTGTCCGTCCACAAATTTTCAACATTTTCCTACTCCTCTGATAGCGCTGCCGGGGGCCCTAGTCAGTTTCACTAACAGCTCTAGTTAGTCCATACATTTGTATTTCAAATCAATATTTCAGGATCCAGAATGATGTACAGGTATACAAATTTATTTGCAAAAACAGTTGAATTATTTTACATACAATTAATAATTTATAATTAATTTTACATATAGGTGTGTACCAGAATTATTTTCTTGACTGTTTCTTTTTAGAAAACAGTCTGATAGGGAGTCTGCGTTCCTTGTCATTTGCATTGTCATCCTTAGTAATCCATCTAGCCACCCTTGCATCTAGATTTTATGACTTTTGCCTGAGTTTCCAATAAGTTCTTTTTTTACTGTATAGTAGACATGGATGAAACTTCACAGATATATTTACCTTATTTGCATTATCTTCTGGTTCCTAGTTTGAAGGTTATCAGTGCTGGAAAAACAGGTAACCAGACCCCACCTGACCTTGAAAGGTCAGGGGGGTCTGGTTACCTGTTTTTATGCCCCCGGAATCTAAGATTCTGGGGGGCATATAGTTTTTGGTCTGTCCGTCTGTTTGTCCGTTTGTCTGTTTGTCCGTTTGTCTGTTTGTCCGTTTCTCCGTCTGCAAAAACTTTAACATTGGGCATAACTTTTGAATGGTAAGTGATAGAGCTTTCATATTTCACATGTGCATTCCTTGTCACAAGACCTTTCAAGAGGTACCATAAATTTTGACCTCGTGACCTTGGACCTTGACATTTGACCTACTTTTGGCCTCATTTTTAAAAACTTTAACATTGGCCATTACTTTTGATTGGTAAGTGATAGAGCTTTCATATTTCACATGTGCATTCCTTGTCACAAGACCTTTCTATTGGTACTATAATTTTTGACCTCATGACCTTGACCTTGGCATATGACCTACTTTTTTAAAAACTTTAACATTGGCCATAACTTTTGATTGGTAAGTGATAGAGCTTTCATATTTCACATGTGCATTCCTTGTCACAAGACCTTTCTATTGGTACTATAATTTTTGACCTCATGACCTTGACCTTGGCATTTGACCTACTTTTTAAAAACTTTAACATTGGCCGTAACGTTTGATTGGTAAATGGTAGAGCTTTCATATTTCATGTGCATTCCTTGTCACAAGACCTTTCTAATGGTACCATAATTTTTGACCTCATGACCTTGACCTTGATGTTTGACCTACTTTTTAAAAACTTTAACATTGGCCATAACTTTTGATTGGTAAATGGTAGGGCTTTCATATTTCACATGTGCATTCCTTGTCACAAGACCTTTCTAGTGGTACCATAATTTTTGACCTTGTGACTTTGACCTTGATGTTTGACCTACTTTTTAAAAACTTTAATATAGTCCATAACTTTTGATTGGTAAGTGATAGAGCTTTCATATTTCACATGTGTATTCTTTCTCACAAGACCTTTCCAGTGGTACCATAATTTTTTACCTCGTGACCTTGTGGCCTCAACCATGACATACTTTAGTGATGGGGCTTTCATATTGCACAGGCGCTGTCCGGGGGCATCGGTGTTTCACAAACACATCTTGTTCTAATATCGACAATGTGCAAGCTGGAAGCCAGCAAATAATGCAAATATGGTGAATAGACCACTAAATATGTAGCATAACATGGCCAAGCAGCACTATTTTGGCCATTCCAGTTCTTCGATATGTAGATATGGTTTTGGTCTGCAGGCCCTTTTCACTGTATGGAATATATTGAAGAAATTTTAGATAAATAGAAACTACAGGAAGCATAACATGGCCGAGGGCTGTCCCTCTGAACATTATGGTACTTGCGTTAACTGCCCTTAATGTAATTATGAAAAATGCCTTTTGGCACATAGCTTTTTATTAAATTAAATATTTGTGCAATAAGTGAATGGAACTTCACAAGTATTATAGGTAGCATATTGTGGCTAAAGACTACTGCTCAGTGGCCATTCCTCTACTGACTTATCTTCCCTTGATGTTTCTGAAAAGTTGTTTTTAGCCTTTACTTCTATACTATTAAGATTTTGCAGATGTATGGAATGCTGAGGTTGCATATAAATGTGGCCATGGACTGCTACTTAGGTTGCATATAAATGTGGCCAAGGGCTGTTACTTTGGCCAATTCAGGTCTTGAGTTAACATCTGAAAAATATTTTTTTTACCTGTAGTTTCTGCATCAATAAGAATACTCTAATTTGATTACCCTAGTTTGATTATAGAAGGATATTTTGGAAGATGAAAAATGCATCTTATTGGCCTGCTGTGGTAGGGCTATTAAAGTAGCAAGACTTAGTACAAGTCACCAGTAGGTTGTAATGTTTTCTGAAGCAAAAAATAGTAGCTGTATTTGCCGTAAAGTATGATAAAAATTAATGTTACAATAACTAATGCAACACCTGGCCCCTGCAATATAAAAATGTGTATTTGGCATTCACAACTTCCATATACATCATATTGTATTTTGTTGACATTGAAAATCTTTATAATTAACTTAAGATGTTGACTTTGGTTATCAATCTAACAAGATACCATTTTGATAAATTCTTCATACATGTATCTGTTTTAGCCATTGTGCACTGCAGAAAATTCTTGAGCAGACAGCAATATAATTTTTTAGCTTACCTGTGCACTATGTGCTCAAGGTGATGAGCTGTTGTGATCAGTTTATTTCCATCCATTAGTCTGTCCATCATGCCATCAACGATTTCTTCAAATGACATCTAAACCGCAGAGCCAATTTCAAAGTAGTTCCATGCAACTGTTCCTTGGATTATCCTCTTCCAAAATAGCTAAAATGGTTCTGCTCCGCTGAACAAAATGGCCACCAGAGCTAATCAAAGCGCCAAAGGCACTGAAATGACAGATTCTATGAGAAAATCATAACACTGTGAAAACTTACAGAAAACCTTTATAAAAATATCTTAAAATTTAGAAAGGTAGTTCTGCAAATTCCAATATATGATATGTTTGCAGATGTCTATAGACCGATGATAATATGAAACGCCATTCGATGTTTCAAATTTTTGAAAGAAAACTATTAACGTTTTCAAAACCAAACATTAAATTTCAAGTTTAACAATGCTACTGTCCATAAGTAACAGGTTTTGTCTGGTCGGTTGTGGACACCTCTACCCAAAGATACTCTAACGGAAAGGGATCGGCTAGTCCAGTACATGAATTCCATTGGCTTGAAAGCATTTTTGATTAAGAACAGCACTATGAGCCCGCTCGTAATCCTGCATGAAAAAATATCCCGGATTCTGAGCGTAAACAGAAAAATGGAATCATGTGAGGCTGAAGCACTTGATTGATGTAAGACTCGCTGTTCAATCCACGTCTCAGCTATGATCTTGAATGTTCTTAATGACACTACGCTGCGTTCGCTAACTACATGCAATAGCTCGCCACACAATTACGCTTATTTCACCCGATATGGCATGCTCTATTACGCACGCGTCGCCTCCGCATACCTTACACCTATCCGTCGAAACACCCGGAAACGACAACCGGCGTGATTCACGCTGAAATGCGATTTGTCACTGAAACGCAAATGTCAGTCGCTTAGACGCCAATTTACGTATTTCATGCACTAGCGTAAGTGTTCCGTACTGTGTCAACGCGTTAACTTTGGTCACGACAGGGACGTCTAGCTCTCAAACGTGCATCGCATTAGGGCGACGATCAGTGTCAGTGCTTAAAAATCGGTAGTTGAGACCCCTTGTTTATCAACAGGTACAGTGTAGCAGCTGCCGGCGAAAATCCGTTTCGCATATGAGTCCGACGGTTGAATCGATCTTGGCGTGCTGACGTCGGTCTTCGGCTTTGTCGACGTCCACTAGCGTCTTCTGTATATAGTAAGATGTCGCTCCAACAGACGATAGATCACACACATGTGGCACCCAAAATCAGAGTCAATGCCATTCGCTTTCCGACCAGCTTCTAAATGTCAAGGGGCACGCTTACGATTCTTAAATGAAATATGTTGCAATACGCTCTCACTTAATGCTTTTTTGAGAACTAATTTCAGTTTCTTCTTTTCTAGGCACGGCCTTACATTACACATCAAAAGTTTGATCCTGAACATGTGGTTTCTATCCGTACTGATGTGAAGGTGGTGCACAGGATCGACGTGGCTGGATTGGTAACCAGACGTCACGGCTGATTGATTTAACCTTTTTAGCTTAAGGGCACGGTGCCTAAGCGTGTATGTAACCGTTTGATTTCAGAATCAAAGCACTGAGAGTGTTTGTTTGATTTGTGGTTTAACGTCCCCGTCAACACTGTATAGGTCATTTGGGAGACGCTGCTTCCAATTTTGTGGGACTTTTACCTGTCATTGAGATGAAATGACATCTCAAGCCCTGTCGTCCAATGAAACCAATAGGGTTTATAAGCATTGGCGGTCCGACTCGCACCGCTTTACCTGGGCAGGCTTAGGTCCTCTAAGCTATTTACTAGTACTCGTGTGCGGTCGGATTTCAGCTCTGCGTTGAAGCATCATGCAGCCAATCTATTTCTTCAAGCCCCGATGGGCGGGAGCCGGCACTGAGAGTGTGGGGTGTATGTTGGAGTAATAGGCCTGGACTGAGATTTAAACTGTTTCATTTAACTCTGAAATTCCAAACAAAAAGTGAAGATTCTGGTAAGAATATGCGTTCTGCAGCGTCTGATCTTGGTCTAGACTGTTTGCCAAGCTCACCCTATGATTCCAGGATAACCCTCTTCCGTCTTATGGAATACCCTGATCTCACTGCGGCTCTTTTTTACAAGACAAAAAGTTATTCTGACCAGTCAGTGATAGCCACGTAGACATATGCACTGAGGCGCATTTCTTATTAGCAACTTCGGGTCGAATGCCAAACAATAAACCCAAACATAGCCGGGCCGTTTGTCAGTGTTGATTGGGTACATGTAAGTGTTATCAGTAAAATCTGCACATGAATCAAATGTTGGATCTGGCAAACAATGTAAACTCAGATCAAACGCCACAGAACACGGTGCTGATCTTGTTCTACACTTTTTTGCATTAGTTACTAACATTTTAAGTTTAAACGAATCAGTCAAAGTCCGCGTTCATGACCAGCCTGCATTTAGAGACAATTGGCATGAGTGTTGTCAGTGCTTTGATTTGTTCACTGTCTTGAGTTCATGGGGTGCACTCTTCCATCACTGAAGTTGGACTCGTCCTTTCTGCTAGCTATATGGCAGATAGAAGTATATCACAGAACCTACATTAAGTATCTGTACCATAGGGTTGAAAGGGACAGCCTTTCTTTCCAATTTCGCGCAAAGTCAATATACACCTAAGTTGTAACTGACCTTAACTTGACCTCCAAAGTCATAAAGAAAACCCATTAATATTCTTGTCTGCAACTCACCTGCTTCAACAGCAGGCTGGTCTTTAAGGATTAAATATTGACAGCACTGATAGAAAACATTGTAAAACCTGAGCAGACTGCTGAGCAGACGCCGCTCCAAACGCGTCGCATGATGCAGCTGATTCATATGCAATGCTGAATCGTAAGATATAATCGTCAAGTCGTCTGCTTCAAAAGTTTGTATTACGCTTACAGGATAACTAATACACTTGTACAATTTTGATTATTGCGCCAAACCGGACTACATTTTGTGCGGACTCATATTTCTATGGCGGTCAAAGCCGGAAGAAAGCCTGAATTACTTTAAACGTGTAGCACAGCAAGAATAGACAGATGGAATCTGTCATTAAAAATAGAATAAAAACCTTTAAATGACATCTCCTAGGCTTATGGCCTGATTTCAAAATAATTTCACAGAAATGTTCCTTTGGTGACCCTCTACCAAAATAACTAAAATGGTTTGCCTCCCCAGAATAAATTGGTCACTAGAGCTAAAAATAAAACTAGAGCGCGCAGTCGATGGCAAGCCATCGCAAATCCCCACGTTTTCTCCACAGTAGGTCAAAATTTGACCTTTTGACCCCTCCCCAGGGCCCCTGGGGGCGGGGACAAAAAAAAATGTGCTCTTGCCCAAGCCATTCATGTAAGCAACTCGCATACCAAATTTGGTTGAATTCCGGCTAACGGTTTAGGAGGAGATAGCCGGACAGACAGACGGACAGACAGACAGACGGACGGAGGCGATAACAATATCCCGACTTTTCGTTGAAAAACGTTGGGATAAAAAACCTTTAAACCATAATTTCCTCCCAGGCTAATAGCTCAATTACAGAATAATTTCACAGCAATGTGTTCCTTATAATTAGGTGGCACTCTACCAATTGTTCCAATCCACTGGATAAAGTGGCCACCAGGGCTAAAAATAGAAAAACTTTTATACAACATCTCCAAAGCCTATGGTCCGATTTCAAAATAATTTCACACAAATGTTCCTGGGATAACCCTCTACCAAAATTGTTAAAATCGTTCCACTTCACTGAACGAGCTAAAAATAGAAAGACCTTTACACGACATATCCTAGGTCAGTTTGTGGCCGGATTTCAAAATTGTTTCACACAAATGTTCTTATGGTTCCCTCTACCAAAATTAAACAGAACAAAATGGTCACCAGGGCTAAAAATAAAAACAAAAACTTTAAATTACAGCTCCTAGGTCAGTGTCCTGATTTCAAAATAATTTCACACAATGACACAAATGATCCTTGGATGACCCTCTACCAAAATTGCTAAAATGGTTCTGCTCCGCTGAACAAAATGGCCACCAGAGCTAAAAATAGAAAAGCCTTTAAAAGTCATCTCCTAGGCCCATGACCCGATTTCAAAGTTATTTCACAGGCATATTCCTTGGGTGACCCTCTACCAAAATTTCTTAAATGGTTCAACTACACTGAACATTATGGCCACCAGAGCTAAAAATAGAAAAACCTTTAAACAACATCTCGTCTGCAGTGAGGTTAATGACACATGTTTCTCTAATTACCAGTATGCCCCTTTACACCAAATTGTTAAAATAGTTCCACTCGGCTGAATGAAGTGGCTGCTAGAGATAAAAATTAAATGAAAAATAAATGTTATTTCCTCATAGCCACTGGCCTGATTTCAAAATAATTTTAACACATGTTTCTCTTATTATGCCCCTTTACACTAAATTGTTAAAATAGTTCCACTTGGCTGAATGAAGTGGCTGCTAGAGATAAAAATTAAATAAAAAATAAATGTTATTTCCTCGTAGGCCACTGGCCTAATTTCAAAATAATTTTAATGGAATGTCCCTCTTATGTCCCTCTTCCAAAATTGCTAAACTGATCAAATCAGAAGCCTAAGCTAAAAATAGAAAATTCAGCCTACACTCCGTAACAATTGATAGTGCTGGCAGTACTTTGATTTTACAATGGCATGTAGACTTGTGCCCCCCCCCCCCCCCCAACCCTTTTTGAACAGAATGGAATTTTCCACCTTACATATAGCCGAATCGGCCCCCGCCCATCGGGGCTTGAAGAAATAGATGGGCTGCATGATGCTTCCATGCAGAGCTGAAACTGACCCGCACACGAGTACTGGTAAACCGCTTAGAGGATCTAAGCCTGCCCAGGCAAAGCAGTGCGAGTCGGCCCGTTCATGCTTATAAACCCTATTCGTTTCATTGGGCGGCAGGGCTTGAGATGTCATTTCATCTCGATGTCGGGTAAAAGTCCGACAAAACTGGAAGCCACATCTCCAAAATGACCTATACAGTGTTGATGGGGACGTTAATCATCAAATCAAACAAACAAACATATAGTCAAAGTCCATTTTAAAATTTAGGGGTCGAAAAGTTGTGTTTTCTTTAAAAATGTTTTGGAAAATAGCTGAACCTTTTGCAAACAGTGAAGGCCCTGATCATTCTGTGGCGTCTGATCTAGGCCTGCACTGTTTGCCAGGATACCCATTTTGGGGTTTCTGGTACTAAATGGCTAGTTCCAGTGATAAAAATAGAAGGCAGATGCACTTGCACGGAATTATCTGATTGATGATCTTCCATGTTATTGTGTCACAACTCAGGTGAGCAAATAAGGTTTATCATGGATCTCTTGTTTCTTTATTTTTCATCGAAAATAAGGCTTGACATTTCATGTGAATTATCAGCTTGCTATCTTATGCACTGAGTCATCATCAGATTGATGATTGTTCCATGTTATTGTGTCATAACTCAGGTGAGCAAATAAGGTCCATCATGGACCTCTTGTTTCATTATTTTTCATCAAAAATAAGGCTTGACATTTCATGTGAATTGGCTGCCAAGCAGCCAATTCACATGAAATGTCAAGTCTTATGTTTGCTGAAAAATAAGATTTTTTTTTAAATTATTGTCTGCTGAACATGCTTCTAGTGTAAACAGATAACCACAATTTTAAAGCTTTGTAATGATTAGATATACTGATTAACCCATTTTATATGAGAAACTCCAAAACGTGACGTTGGCAAAGAGTGCGGGCCCAGATCAGACATCTGATCAGTCGTCACTGTTTGCAAAAATTTCAGCCATTTTCTAAAAATTATCGTTCTAGAAATTACACTGTCTGACACCCCTAAATTTTGAAATGGACTCCTGCGATATATATTGAGGAAGTTTCCATTTAGTGCAAAAAGGGTTAATGTGGGAGTTTTTATTCTGGACAAAATAGGTTGAAATCAGCGACATTGACACATCAGGGTAAAAAGCACCTTATGGGTGTCTGCTGAACCAAACTTTTAAGGGAATATTAGACACAAGACTGAATTTTTTATTTTGATTGGTAATCAAACATCTAATTTGCATAAAAAAGGCATGTGCAGAAAATAGATAAAAACTTTGCTTTGAAAAGTTTTTTTTCCTCTAAAATTAAATAAGAAAAAAAAAAACTTTGAAAACACAGAGAAAATAAGGCTTGACGTTCCACGTGAATTGTCTGTCTGAAGAATGATACACATTTGTAATGCCAAACAGCATTTTCTCTGAAATTAAATAAGAAAAAAAAATACTTGATTAGACAAAAGCAAAGCTTTCAAGACCATCAACTCTACAGCATGATAGCACATAATTTTGTGTGCTAAAATGGCATCTTTAATATCACTGGAACTAGTATATGTTTGATATTTTTATTTCTGATCCAAACATAGATTGTGGGTACTCGTTAGAACCGCCTCATTGAGGTGGCTCTAAGGAGCACCCACATTGTACGGTTTTGAGCAAAAATAAGGAAACTTATGTATACTCTTGTAAACCCCACTTTTCTCTATATTAACCCTTTTTGTACCAAATGGAATCTTCCTCCTTATATATGGCAGGAGTCCATTTCAAAATTAAGGGGTGTCAGGTTGTGTTTTCTTCAAAATATATTTTGGAAAATGGCTTAACTTTTCACAAACAGTGTAAGCCTTGATCAGACGCCGCATTCTGCGGCGTCTGATCTGGGCCTGCACTGTTTGCCAGGGTACCCATTTTGGGGTCTCTGGTACAAAATGGGTTAAGAACGGTTTTGATGGAGTTCATTTCACAGACTTGTTAACCACATGTATTCTAAGTTTTGTAACAAGGTATGAGAAAATGAGATTTTTGAGATTAAAATAAAGTTCTGTTATAGAAATATGTTTAAAGGCATGAAAAATGATTTTGTTATGGAGATAAAACTGACATTTAAGCATTTTGTCTTGAGATAAAAGATTGAAAGAAGATAGCATATGTAACCAGAGATATATTAATTGTTATGGTTTATTGATTAAATAATTTATGCAGATTTATGCAAAAAAATAAACTTAAATTTGCCTTAAAAATATGAAAATGTGGCAAACTTCTTACATTAACCCATTGTATACTAGTGGACTCTTCCATTGCTCCATGTTGCACAAGTCTGTTTGTCATATAAGAGGTGTCTGACCAATTTTTTTTTTCATTTTTATACTATTTTTGACCAAAGTTCTCTTAGTAAGTAGTGTAGGCCCTGATCAGACACCCCATTCTGCGGTGTCTTATCAGGGGCCTGCACTGTTTGCCAAGGTACCCCTTTAGGGTTTCCCCGCATGCAATGGGTTAAAGGAGAAAATAATCTTTTCTTTGAAGAAAGTCTTCCTTTTATCCCATTCAGTACCAGAAACCCCTAAAGGGGTACCTTTGCAAACAGTGCAGGTCCAGATTAGACGCCGCAGAATGCGGCGTCTGATCAGGGCCTCCACTATTTGCTTAAAGTTCAGTCATTTTCCAAATAAATTTTGAAGAAAATACAACCTGACACCCCTAAATTTTGAAATGGACTCCTGCCATATACATGATATATATGGAGGAAGATTTCATTTGGTACAAAAAGGGTTAATTCCATCAGTTTTGCACCCCATAAAAATGGGAGTCCTAACAGCAGACAGTGAAGCTTCAGATCAGCACTAGCCATAGACTGGGGCATCTCATGAGGGTCAGCACTGCTTCGGTTATAGGATTTAATGAATGAACTTGAACAGAGAATCTTTATTATACTGACATGCCCCAAGGTATTAGGTCAACCCACACCATGCTGACTATTTGAGTGTATACTTCTCCCAGATTTTCAGCCATTTATGTTGCATGATTTCAATTTTCATCTTGGATTCAGAAGCAGAATAGAAAACAGTATAGATCTTGATCAGCTGGCTTCTTAGAAGCCAGCTGATCAGGATCTTTACTGTTTTCTGAGAAGAAAGGTGTACTCGACCTATACTGTGCTCAGTAAAGGATATATCCAGATTCTGCATGTTGAGGTCTGAAGACTCACTGTCCTAGAGGTCTTGATTCTCATAAAAGTGAATGCATACATCTTCAGGGGATGCAATTCTTTAAATCATAAAATAATTTGGTTCAATTCCCATATCAGTAGAGTTCTATGAGTTCTATTAATATGCTTACTTCCCCACCCAACCCCCCCCCCCCCTTCCACCTGGGTTAACCGCTTGAAACATCTCAGCCTGCTCAGCCATAGTGATGCGAGTTGGACTGTTCATCTCAGCCTGCTCAGCCATAGTGATGCGAGTTGGACTGTTCATGCATATAAATCATATTGGTTTCATTGAGTGGCAGGGCTTGATGTCGTTTCATCTCAATGTTGGGTATAAATCCCTGAAAACTTGAAGTAATGTCTCCAAAATGACCTGAATAGTTTTGATTGGGATGTTTAATTTCAAATCAAACAAAATACATGTAGGGATGCAAGCATGAAGTTCAAAAAAGTTGTTTCCCTTGCAAAAATTAGTGCTAAAGTATGCCAAGTGTATCCAGTCACCTTAAAGCTACAACTGCTTGTGACCTGCCGTAGTAAATTGCATATTATAACATGTCCTGGCATTTAATTTTAACTGAGATACATTGACTGAGATACCTTATTTACCATAAAAACTGAGACTTTGTTTCAGCACCTTACGATAATTATAATGGTGTTTTACATAATCTAGAACTATCATTTTTACATATGAAAATGTTTGATATTTTTCTTTTTTTCTAGTCCAATACGAAAACACGCCTAACAAAATACAATGTAAACTTAATCGCCAAAAAAAACCACTAAAATTTTAAAATGAAAAATTGCGATATTTTCTCGATGGGGCGGTTCTAACAAACACCCACAGTCTATATTTTGAGCAGAAATAAGAAAAATAAGTTTGCACCTGTATACCCCAGTTTTACTATATAAAGGTGGGGTTCAAGGGGGGTCATAATTAAATACCCGGTAGGCGTGTTTTCGTGATGCCTAAAATAGATTGTTGGTGCTTGCTAGAACTGCCTCAATGAGGTGGTTCTAATGAGTACCCATGATATGTGTTTTTGAGCAAATACAAGGAAAATAGTAAACACCCCACAAACCGCACTTTTCTTTATATAAAGTGCGGTCTAGACGGATGTTCATTACATGGACTTGTTAACCTAAGGGAGTTGTTCAAAGCATCATTAGCATAATGAGCTTGTTAGTGATCATATTGTTAACTGTTCTAGCATGTACAGTATCTAAAATTTTGGTATTTTTGCTGAAAAAAATGTGAGCAGCTTGCTGCTCACATTTTTGTCAGCAAAAATATTGGCATACTGTATTTGCCATATTAACCTTCCCAGGCAAAACGGTGCGATTTGGCTCGTCCATGCTAATAAACCCTATTGGTTTCATTGGATGGCAGGTCTTGAGATGTCATTTCATCTCAAGGTCAGGTAAAAGTCCCACAAAATTGGAAGCAACGTCTCCAAAATGACCTTTACAGTGTTGACGGGAATGTTAAACCTCTAATCAAACAAACAAACAAATGATCAAAGTTTTAACAGTTTGTTAACTAACGATGTCGTTAGTTTTGAGCAACTGGCAGCTGATGTTTTGTGTTTGAATATTCAGGTTGTACAGCTCATTCAAGATAATTTCACTTATATTGAGCCAGTCATTAATCAGAGGTGGGCAAACCTCTGAGTACCTGAAGAAAATAACAACCTAATCCTTATCCTGCTGAATATTTAACTTACCCACACCCATTTTTGATTTTCAACCAATCAGATTACATGATATAATGAGTTCGTTCAAATTCACAAACTGAATGACAAACAGTGTAGGTCCTGATCAGATGACTTCTTTTAAGCCATCTGATCTGAATCTACACTGTTTGCAAAGATAGGGAAGGTGAACAGCAAGATAAGGGCTAATTTTCTGTTGAAAATATGACATCTCAGTAGAAGTGACCGGAATGTGGTTGGAACCCACAGCAGCATTGGATAGTCAGCACTCTACAAAAACCACTTAAAGAAAAAATAGCTCCAGATAAGGTGCTTTTTTTCATCTGAAAAGTACTGATATTTTTCTTAAATCTGCATGAAAACATACGTTTTGGTTACACATTGAAAGGTCCTCTGTGAGGTGCTTTGAAAGGTCTCTGTGAGGTGCTTCTAATGTGTATCCACAACAGACATTTTCATGCACAAATAAGAAAAATAATGTGTGGATACCCCTTTTTAACTGGGGCTATGTATAATAATAATAATCATACATTGTTCATTATAATTTTTTGCTGTGAAGACTTTCATTCAGTGGCAAACAGTGTAGACTCTGAGCAGACTGTTCCTTTAGGAGCATTCTAATCAGTGTCTGCACTGTTTGCTAAAGCTTATTTTAATGACTTTTAAGTGTCCAAATAGTTAAAGGAAATATGGTAGACTACTGATGTATGAAATTAAGAGATGTCAGATTTCCATGTCATGTTTGCTGGAACATGTACAACATTATCATCATGTTTACAAATCTCATGTAAACTCAACTTTTTAAGAGGGAAAAGGGAATTTTCCAGGGTATACATTTAAAATATTAGCTCTTCTGAGCAGGAAGTGCTTATGGTGAGCTGCTGTGATCGTGGATCATCCCAATTTGCTTTAAATGGCAACTCCTCCTATTCATAATAAAAAAAAAAAAAAAGAAGTCTTTAAACAACAACTTCTATACCCTTGGGCCAATTTCATTCAAAGGTTTGCTGCTCAGGTGACCCTCTGCCAAATTGCTAAAACGTTTCCTCTCTGATGAACAGAATGGCCGCCAGAGCTAAAAATAGAAAAATGTCAACAATTTGCTTCAAAAGCCAACTCCTCCTAAACCCTTGAGCCAATTTGATTCAAATTTCACAGGAGGATTGCTTGGGTAGCTCCCTACCAAAGTAGCTAAAATTATACCACTCTTTTGAACAAAAGGGCTACCAGAGCTAAAAATTGAAAAATCTTTAAACGGCAACTCCTCCTTTACCTGACTCGACCAATTTCATTCAAATTTCATACAAATGTTGCTTACGTGACCCTCTAACAAAATAGCTTAAACTGTTCTGCACTGATTAACAAAATGGCCACCAGAGCTAAAAATAGCAAAAACCTTTAAATGACATTGTCTCATACACCTTTGTACCAATTTCACTCAAACTTCATGGAAGTGTTGCTTAAGTGGCTCTGTACCAAAGTAGCTAAAATGGTTCCACTCTGATGAACAAGATGTCCACCAGAGCTAAACAAATACTTAAAGTGACAACTTCTGCTATACCTTTGGTCCAATTTCATTTAAACTTCACAGGGTAAAGATGCTTCTGATGCTTCTGAAGCGATCTGATCAGGATCTGCAGTGTTTGACATTCAGTTTGAATTTGCAAGAATAATTTACATCAAGTAAGCTGAATGGTTCAAAGTCAGAAATGGATGTGGCTAAATTAATTATAGCGCAGGACAAGGGTTCAGCCTCCCCCCCCCCCTCAGTAAATGTGGCCAGTTAATCAAACAAACCCAATATGACCTTAATAGTGCTGATTGGGCCATTACACTCCCAACCATGCCATACCTAAATAAGGTCTTATCAGAATGACCCTTTTGGAGATCTGTGTGATCTTGGCCTGCACTTAGCCAATGCAGAAGCATTTTTGCTAAGTAGACAAGTATCATCTTGTATAATAGGGCCCAGGCTTCATGTGAGGGAAAGTTTGTTAAGCTGATGACCCCTGGTTTACCTTGACCTATGTGACTGCATCAAAACTATATACACCACACCCGCTTTATAACACTATCAGTGGGGTCCAAAACAGTGACTGTGGTATATCCAAACAAAAATGTATATAGATTATATAGAACAATTACCATTTATGGTAACTTTTTTTTTTTGGCTCGCCTGTACAAAGTACAAGGAGAGCTATTGTTGTCACCCTGCATGGTCATCCTCATTTGCGTTACCGTTCCGTTACCATTCCCGTTACTGTCACACTGCGTTTAAGTTTTTCAAATGCTTATATCTCAGCAGTCATTGGTCATTGAGCAATCATATTTGGAACACAGGTACCTGGGAGGGTCTTCTGAGATTTCAAGAGAATATACCCCTGGATTCATGCCCCAGGGTGGGGCTTGGGGTCAAAATTTAGGACATCTTTAGAATACAGTACAGCCAAAGTGTAATTCCTATTTGTCACAGGTCTCAGTGACAATCTGTCACGGTGACCTAGCCTGATGTCTCACTGAGCCGTTGGACTATCTCGGTGACAATTACCGAGACAGCGAGTCACTTACATCTGACATGCTGTCTCGGTACTTGTCACCGAGTTATGTATCGAGACACAGCAAGGTATTTTATTACACTATTACATGATCATTATTGATCGGTGAAGCTTATATATAGTCTTACCTTGACAAATGAAAAGCTAGGTACCCAATGTTGAGAGATGCATTTGTTCATTTGATTTGTGGTTTAACGTCCTAGTCAACACTGTATAGGTCATTTTGGAGACGCTGCTTCCAATTTTCTGCCCAGGAAAAGCGGAGGTCACGGGTTCGATCCTGGGCTGTGACATACCAAAGTGGTTAAAAATGGTACTAGCTGCTCCTCGCTTGACACTCAGATTTACGGGGTAGAGCTAGGACTGGTCGACCCAGTGTCAGGATAATGTGACTGGGTGTGGTATCATGTAATGTGTCTGGGACATGATACTTCAGTGAGGCAGCACTATAAAAGTGAGCATTGAGCTCCCTGTCACAACCAGACACCGTCGTGATATGACTGAAAAATTGTTGAAAGCGACGTTAAACCAGAATTCACACACACACTGCTTTGGATATAACACAGTTTCAAGATGGATCCCCAAACATTGTGGCTATCGCATGACAGCAGAGCTCGCCTGTTTCACACCTTCAAGATATAAGATAAAAAATAAACCATGAAATATGGGTCACACTGACCTAGATATATTTTTAAGTCAATCATCTGGTCACATAGCACTTATATCCCAGGTATTTGTTTGTTTGTTTGATTTGAGGTTTAACGTCCATGTCAACACTATTTAGGTAATTTTGGAGCCATTGCTTCCAATGTGGGACTTTTACCCAACATTGAGATGAAATGACATCTCAATCCTTGTCACCCAATGAAACCAATAGGGTTTATAAGCATGGACGGTCCTACTCGCACTGCTTTGCCTGGGCAGGCTTAGATCCTCTGAACGGTTTACTGGTGAACGGTCAGTTTCAGCTCTGCTTGGAAGCATCATGCAGCCTCTTCAAGCCCCAATGGGCCGGGCCCAGATAATGAGGATGTGGTGTAATGGTTGATCAACCTATTTTTTGTCCGGCCTCTGTAGCTCAGTCGGATGTGTGTCTGGCTGGTGATCAGGAGGACGCATTACCTGCCGGGGTTGGCAACGTTCTTTCATGGAGATTGATCATGAAATCTTTTCTACGATCATTCTCTCCTTGCCCGCTTACATATAAGCGTGTCTGCCAACCCCCATTGGGGCTGAAAGAAATAGATGGGCTGCATGATGCTTCCATGCAGAGCTGAATCCGACCGCACACGAGTACTGGTAAACTAAGCTTGCCTAGGCAAAGTGGTGCAAGTCGGACCGTCCATGCTTATAAACACTTTTGGTTTCATTGGGCGTCAGGGCTTGAGATGTTAATGTTATTATGTCTCCCCCGAAAAAAATTTTTTCGGAGAGACATATTGTTTTTCCCGCGGGCGTCTGTCTGTCCGTATGTCCGTCTGTCTGTCCGTCTGTCCGTCTGTCACACTTTCGTGTCCGCTCTGTAACTTGAAAACCGTTAGAGCTATCCTCACGAAACTTCGTATAAATATTAATCAGCATTAGACGACGTGCAGTGCGCAAGAACTATAACTCTCGCATTTATACTTTTTGAATTATCTCCCTTGGAAGTTTGTTGGTATGTATATATGTATGGGCAAATCATGTCCGGTCAATAACTTTCTTATTTTTTGATGGATTTTAAAATTACTTGGCAGAAATATTAACAACCATAAGACGATGTGTGGTGCGCATGAGGCAGGTCGGTACCTCAAAGGTCAAGGTCATACTTAGAGGTCAAAGGTCAAAAAGGGGGCCTTTTTTCGTATTTGGTCAATAACTTTCTTATTTTGAGATTGATTTTAAAATTACTTGGCATAATTATTAACAACCATAAGACGATGTGTGGTGCGCATGAGGCAGGTCGGTACCTCAAAGGTCAAGGTCATACTTAGAGGTCAAAGGTCAAAAAAGGGGCATTTTTTGTATTTGGTCAATAACTTTCTAATTTTGAGATGGATTTTAAAATTACTTGGCATAATTATTAACAACCATGAGACGATGTGTGGTGCGCATGAGGCAGGTCGGTACCTCAAAGGTCAAGGTCATACTTAGAGGTCAAAGGTCAAAAAGGGGGCCTTTTTTTCGTATTTGGTCAATAACTTTCTTATTTTGAGATGGATTTTGAAATCACTTGGCAGAAATGTTAACCAATATAAGGTGATGTGTTGCGCGCATGACCCAGGTTGGTACCTCAAAGGTCAAGGTCATACTTAGAGGTCAAAGGTAAAAAAGGGGCCTTTTTTCGTGTTTGGTCAATAACTTTCTTATTTTTAGATGGGTTTTGAAATTGCTAGACAGAAATGTTAACCACCATGAGATGATGTGTTGCATGCATGACCCAGTTTGGTACCTGAAAGGTCAAGGTCATTCATAGAGGTTAAAGGTAAAAAAAAGGGCCTTTTTTGTGTTCTGTCAATAACTTTCTTATTTTGCCCCCAACTTTTAAAAAGTTGGAGGGGCATATTGGTTCTGGTTCGTTATCCGTTCGTTACACTTTTGATGCATAGCATAACTAAAGAACCGTGTATGCTAGGGTTTTGAAATTTCATATATGGATTCCTCATGGAAAATTAGCTGACGCGTATTTTTTTTCTCGTCCGGATTATGTCCCCTTCAAGAGTTATTGCCCTTTGAAATTTTTATAATAAAATCTTGTCAGCAAGATATCTCAAAAACTATTGGAGCTAGAGCCTTGAAAAATGGTGAATATATTGGTGGTGATGAGTAGATGAACTGATTAACTTTTGACAAAATTCCGAAAAAATACTTTGTGAGTTATGGCCCTTTGTCATTTTGGTAATTTGTGCCCATTGTAATGTATGCTAAAAGTGATGCATAGCATAACTTTAGAACCGTGTATGCTAGGATTTTGAAATTTCATATATGGATTCCTCATGGAAAATTAGCAGACGCGTATTTTTTTTCTCGTCCAGATTATGCCCCTTTCAAGAGTTATTGCCCTTTGAAATTTTTTTTAATTAATCTTGTCAGCAAGATATCTCAAAAACTATTGGAGCTAGAGCCTTGAAAGTTGGTGAATTGATTGTTAGAGATGAGTAGATGAACTGATTAACTTATGACAAAATTCCGAAAAATACTTTGTGAGTTATGGCCCTTTGTCATTTTGGTAATTTGTGCCCATTGTAATGTATACTTAAAGTGATGCATAGCATAACTTTAGAACCGTGTATGCTATAGTTTTGAAATTTCATATATGCATTTCTGATGGAAAATAAGCTGACACATATTTTTTTTCTTGTCAGGATTATGCCCCTTTCAAGAGTTATTCCCCTTTGAAATTTTTTTAAAATAAAATCTTGTCAGCAAGATATCTCAAAAACTATTGGAGCAAGAGCCTTGAAAGTTGGTGAATATATTGGTGGTGATGAGTAGATGAACTGATTAACTTTTGACAAAATTCTGAAAAATACTTTGTGAGTTATGGCCCTTTTGTCATTTTGGTAATTTGTGCCCATTGTAATGTATGCTAAAAGTGATGCTTAGCATAACTTTAGAACTGTGTATGCTAGGGTTTTGAAATTTCATTTATGGATTCCTCGTTGAAAATTAGCTGAAGCATATTTTTTTCTCATCCGGATTATGCCCCTATCTAGAGTTATTGCCCTTTGAAATTATTTTAATAAAATCTTGTCAGCAAAATATCTCAAACACTATTGGATCTAGAGCCTTGAAAGTTGTTGAGTATATTGGTGGTGATGAGTATATGAAATGATTAACTTTTTACAAAATTCCGAAAAATACTTTGCGAGTTATGGCCCTTTGTCATTTTGGTAATTTGTGCCTATTGTAATGAATGCTAAAAGTGATGCATAGCATAACTTTAGAACTGTGTATGCTATGGTATTGAAATTTCATATATGCATTCCTCATGGAAAATAAGCTGATGCGTATTTTTTTTCTCATCCGGATTATGCCCCTTTTAAGAGTTATTTCCCTTTGAATTTTTTTTAATAAAATCTTGTCAGCAAGATATCTCAAAAACTATTATAGCTACAGCCTTAAATGTTGGTGAATACACGTAGATTGGTGGTGATGAGTATATGAACTGATTAACTTTTTCAAAATTCCGAAAAATACTTTGCGAGTTTTGGCCCTTTGCCTTTTTGGTAATTTGTGCCCATTGTAATATATGCTAAAAGTGATGCATAGCATAACTTTAGAACCGTGTATGCTAGGGTTTTGAAATTTCATATATGCATTTCTGATGGAAAATTAGCTGACAAGCATTTTTTTCTCATCCGGATTATGCCCCTTTCAAGAGTAATTGCCCTTTGAAGTTTTTTGAATAAAATCTTGTCAGCAAAATATCTCAAAAACTATTATAGCTACAGCCTTGAATGTTGGTGAATACACGTAGATTGGTGGTGATGAGTAGATGACCTGCTTAACTTTTGACAAAATTCCGAAAAATACTTTGTGAGTTATGGCCCTTTGTCATTTTGGTAATTTGTGCCCAATGTATGCTAAAAGTGATGCATAGCAAAACTTTAGAAGTGTATATGCTATTGTTTTGAAATTTCATATATGCATTCCAGATGGAAAATAAGCTGATGCGTATTTTTTTTCTCGTCCGGATTATGCCTCTTTCAAGAGTTATTGCCTTTTGAAGTTTTTTTAATAAAATCTTGCCAGCAAGAGATCTCAAAAACTATTATAGCTAGAGTCTTGAAAGTTGATGAAAAGATTGGTGGTGATGAGTAGATGATTAACTTTTGACAAAATTTGAGTTATGGCCCTTTGTCAATTTGGTAATTTGTGTCTATTGTAATGTATGCTAAAAGTGATGCATTCCATAACTTTAGAACCGTGTATGCTATTTTTTTTAAATTTCGTATATGCGTTCCTGA
This sequence comes from Lucinisca nassula, assembly GCA_963580285.1. Classification (NCBI taxonomy): domain Eukaryota; kingdom Metazoa; phylum Mollusca; class Bivalvia; order Lucinida; family Lucinidae; genus Lucinisca; species Lucinisca nassula. Next base: position 142,841,044 of record OY757016.1, on the reverse strand, counting down.
TGGAAAATAAGCTGACACGTATTTTTTTTTCATCCGGATTAACTTAAGAACTGTGTAAGCTAGGGTTTTGGTATTTCATATATGGATTCGCTATGGAAAATTAGCTGACACATATATTTTTCTCATCCGCATTATGCCCCTTTCAAAAGCTATTGTCCTTTGATTTATTTGTTAGCATTACCTCCAATGTCAAGGTCATACCTAGAGGTCAAAGGTAAAAAAAGGACAGTCAATAACTTCCTTATTCTTTGATGGATTATGAAATTACTTGGCAGAAATGTTAACCATCATGAGACGATGTGTTGTACCGCAAAGGTCAAGGCCATACTTAGAGGTCAAAGGTAAAAAAGTGCTTTTTTTGTTTACAGCCAATAACTTTTTTATTTTTCTATGAACATTTTTAAAGTTACTATGCAGAAATGTTCATCTTCATTAGATGATGTGTTGCACACAAGACCCAGTTCCATAACTCCAATGTCAAGGTTATACTTAGCAGTCAAAAACGGGGGAGACATCTGTGTTTTTGTAGAAAAACAAATTCTAGTTTCATCTCAATGTCGGGTAAAAGTCACACAAAATTTGAAGCAAAGTCTCCAAAATGACCTATATAGTGTGGATGGGGGTGTTAAATTTCAGATCAAACAAACAAACAAATGTATAAGCTTGCCCAGGAAAAGTGTGGAATTGTGACCTAAAACAGTGTTGACTGGGCCATTAAACTAAAAAAAACAACAAACAAAACCTATTTTTTGCCTATCTAAATGACAGTACCACTGCATTTCATGAAGCCAACTTGTTCAAATTAAGGAGATTTACAGCAGTAGGGTACTTTCGTACAATAATGGTATAAGTTATATCTTTGATCTTCATACTAAGGCTTCAATCTCAGTATTCAATAACTTAGACTGTAAATAATTTTACTGTCAGAAACAGGGATAAAATGATTTACATTATTGTTTATAATATTCGTTTGTAAATAGATAATTGTTTGTTGTCTGGATTTTGTTAACCCTTTGTCCTCCATTGCTATATGTTGGGCAAGTCCATCTGTCCTTTAAGAGATGTTGACTCGATTTTTTAATTTTTAGCTCCACTGGCCGAAGGCCAGCGGGGCTATTGTCATGGCCCTGTGTCCGTCGTGCGTCCGTGCATTCGTGCGTCCGTGCGTTAACTTTTTCTTTAAACATCTTCTCCTCCTAAACTACTGGGCCAATTGTAACCAAACTTCACAGGAATGTTCCTTACATAGTCCTCTTCTAAATTCCTTCAAAAAATTTTGTTACACCCAGAACTCTGGTTGCCATGGCAACAAAACCACAAAAAAATTAAAAATCTTTAAAAATCTTCTCCTCCAAAACCACCTGTTGGATTTCATTTTTATTTTGCATTACTGTTCCTTGGGTTGACCTCTTTCAGATTCCTTGAAGAAATTTTGATCCGACAAAAAACATGGCCGCCATGGGTGGGGCTTATTTTCCCTATTTAACATATAGTGTAATGCTAAAACATCTTCTCCTCCTAAACTATTGGGCCCATTGTAACCAAACTTAACAGGAATGTTCCTTACTTAGTCCTCTTCTAAATTCCTTCAAAGAATTTTGTTACACCCAGAACTCTGGTTGCCATGGCAACAAAACCACACAAAAAATTAAAAATCTTTAAAAATCTTCTCCTCCAAAACCACCTGTTGGATTTCATTTTTATTTTGCATGAATGTTCCTTGGGTGGACCTCTTTCAGATTCCTTGAAGAAATTTTGATCCGACAAAAAACATGGCCGCCATGGGTGGGGCTTATTTTCCCTATTTAACATATAGTGTAATGCTAAAACATCTTCTCCTTCTAAACTACTGGGCCAATTGTAACCAAACTTCACAGGAATGTTCCTTACTTAGTCCTCTTCTAAATTCCTTCAAAGAATTTTGTTACACCCAGAACTCTGGTTGCCATGGCAACAAAACCACACAAAAAATTAAAAATCTTTAAAAATCTTCTCCTCCGAACCCACCTGTTGGATTTCATTATCCCATCGCACAACATAGTTGTGAGGGGGGATATAGCATTTGTCCCGTACGTACGTACGTACGTACTTTTGTCATCGCTCTAGCGCCACATACGTACATACTTTTGTCATCGCTCTAGCGCCACGTACGTACGTACTTTTGTCATCGCTCTAGCGCCTACATTTCTTGACCGATTTTAATATAACTTCACACGAACGTTCCTTACGACAATATCTTGAGCAAGATTGACTTTCAAGGTCATGACCTCAAGGTCAAGGTCACTCTGGCTATTTTTAAAAAAACTTTGTCATGGCTCTAGCGCCTACATTTCTCTCCCAATTTCAATATAACTTCACTCAAATGATCCTTATAAAAATATCTTGAGCGAGTTTGACTTTCAAGGTCATAACCTCAAGGTCAAGGTCACTGTGGCTATTTTTAGAAAAACATTGTCATCGCTCTAGCGCTTACATTTCTTCACCAATTTCAATATAACTTCACACAAATGATCCTTATAAAAATATCTCGAGTGAGTTCCACTTTCAAGGTCATGGCTTCAAGGTCAAGGTCACAGTGACTATTTTTAGAAAAACTTTGTCATCGCTCAAGCTCCTACATTTCTTCACTGATTTCAATATAACTTCACACAAATGTTCATATGACAATATCTCGAGCGAGTTGGACTTTCAAGGTCATGACCTCAAGGTCAAGGTCACTGTGGCTATTTTTATAACAGCTTTTTCATCGCTCTAGCGCCTACATTTCTTCACCAATTTCAATATAACTTCACACAAATGTTCCTTATAAAAATATCTCCAGCGAGTTCGACTTTCCAACTCATGGCCTCAAGGTCACGGTCACTGTGGCTATTTTTAGAAAAAACTTTGTCATCGCTCTATCGCTTATAGTTCTTCACTGATTTCAATATAACTTCACACAAATGTTCCTTATGACAATATCTCAAGCGGGTTCGACTATCAAGGTCAAGGCCTCAAGGTCAAGGTCACTGTGGCTATTTTTTAGAAAAATTTGTCATCGCTCTAGCGCTTTCATTTCTTCACCAATTTCAATATAACTTCATACAAATATTCCTTATGACAATATCTCTAGCGAGTTCCACTTTCAAGGTCAAGGTCACTGTGTCTTTTTTTAGAAAAACTTCGTCATCCCTCTAGCGCTTACATTTCTTCATCGATTTCAATATAACTTCACACAAATGTTCCTTATGACAATATCTCGCCATTTCGACTTTCAAGGTCAAGGTCACTATGGCTATTTTTAGAAAACTTTGTTATCGCTCTAGCACCTACATTTCTTCACTGATTTCATTATAACTTCACACAAATGTTGCTTATGACAATACCTCGAACAAGTTTGAATTTCATGGTCAAGGTCACTGTGGCTTTTTTTAGAAAAACTTTGTCATTGCTCTAGCGCTTACATTTTTTTCACCAATTTCAATATTACTTCACACAAATGTTCCTTATAACAATATCTCTAGTGAGTTCCACTTTCAAGGTCAAGGTCACTGTGGCTATTTTTAGAAAGACTTTGTCATGGCTCTAGCGCTTACATTTCTTCACCCATTTCAATATAACTTCACACAAATGTTCCTTATGACAATACCTCGAGCGAGTTTGACTTTCAAGGTCAAGGTCACTGTGGCTATTTTTAGAAAAACTTTGTCATTGCTCTAGCACTTACATTTTTTCACCAATTTCAATATAACTTCACACAAATGTTCCTTATGACAATATCTCGAGCTATTTAGACTTTCAAGGTCAAGGTCACTGTGGCTATTTTTAGAAAAACTTTGTCATCGCTCTAGCGCCTTCATTTAATGATGGATTGTAATAGAACTTTACACAAATGTTTCTTATGATAATATCTCGACTTACTTCGACTTTCAAGGTCATGACCTCAAAGTCAATGTCACTGTGGCTATCTTTAGAAAAACTTTGTCATGGCTCTACCGCCTACATTTATTAACAGATTTTAATATAACTTCACACAAAAGATGCTTATGATAATATCTTGAGCAAGATCTACTTTCGTGGTCATGGCCTCAAGTCAAGGTCACTATGGCTATTTTTAGAGAAACGTCATCACTCTAGAATGTACATTTATTGGAGGATTTTTACAACTTTACACAAATGTTGCATATGATAATATCTCAAGCAAGTTGGACTTTTGCCATTTCAGTTGTCTAGTGCGAGGGGATTTGTATTGCATGCGATGCCTTGTTTTTATTTTGTATGAATGTTCCTTGGGTGGACCTCTTTTAGATTCCTTGAAGAAATTTTGATCCGACAAAAAACATGGCCGCCATGGGCGGGGCTTATTTTCACTATTTAACATATAATGTAATGCTAAAAAATCTTCTTCTGCAAAAGTACTTGTGGGATTTCATTGTAATTTGCATGAATTGTCCTTGGGTGGACTGTTGTCAGATTCCTTGAAAAAAATTTGATCTTACAAAAAAACATGGCCGCCATGGGCAAGGCTTATTTTCACTATATAACATATAGTGTAATGCTGAAAATATTTTCTGCAAAAGTTCTTGTTTTATTTCACAGTTATTTGGCATGCATGTTCCTTGGGTGGATCCTGTCAGATTCCTTGAAGAAATTTTGATCCGACAAAAAACATGGCTGCAATGGGCGGGGTTTATTTTCACTATATAGCATGTAGTGTAATGTTAAAAAAGTCTTCTCTTCTTCAAAAGTTCTTGTTTATTTATTTATTTATTTAAAAGTACCTTCCTGTATCTGAATTAATCTCCTCCAATTTTGCTGACTATCACATATCTATAGAGGTCCACCTACAAATTGTCATTCTAAAATTCAAAACATCAGAAATTTCACTTGCCCATCACACTGGTGATAGAACTGATGTTTTCAACACAAACTCTATTTATACGACTTGATGTTTCAAAATAAATTCAAAATACTGAGGGAGATTGATTTATTAGACCTAATTATACTACAGTGTCAACAGTTCTCCAGATCCCTGAGGGTTAAAATGGCTTAGTTGAAAAGGGAGGCATACCGAATCCGACGGAGGAAAGAAAAAAATAAATAAAGAAAGAAATAAAAACATAAATCTGTTCATTTTTTAGCTCCACTGGCCAAAGACCGGCGGGTCTTATGTTATATGTTATGGCCCTGTGTCTGTTGTGCGTCTGTGCGGTTGTGCATCCATGCGTTAACTGTTTTCTTTAAACATTTCCTTGGTTGATTGTAACCAAACTTCACAGGAATGTTTCTCACATAGTCCTCTTCTGAATTCCTTCAAAGAATTTTGTTACATGCAGAACAAAATGGCATCGAAACCAAAAAAAAATATTTAAAAATCTTCTCCTCCAAAACCGCTCAATGGATTTTATTCTTATTTTGCATGAATGTTCCTTGGGTGGACCTCTGTCAGATTCCTTGAAGAAATTCGGATCAGACAAAAAACATGGCCACCATGGCCATGCCCCACATGACTGCCATGGCCCTTGGCTCATTAGCTTTCAAAGACTTATATGGGGAAAAGTTTTAAAAACCTTCTCCTCCAAAACCGCTCAACTTAATGGATTTCATTCTTACTTTGCATGAATGTTCCTTGGGTGGACCTCTGTCAGATTCCTTGAAGCAATTTTGATCAGACAAAAAACATGGCCGCCATGGACACGCCCATTGGCTAATTAGCTTCCATAGACTCACAAAGGGATCTTTTTTTTTTTTTTAATCTTCTCCAAAACCGCTAAATGGATTTCGTTCTTAATTTTCATAAATGTTCCTTGTGTCTACCATTGTCAGATTCATTGAAGAAATTTTGATCAGACAAAAAAAAAAAGCCGCCATGGCCACCACCTTTGGCTCATTAGCTTCCATAGACCAATAAATGGAAAAACTTCCTGAAACCATAAAGCCTAAAGCTAAGACATTTACAGTAAAACCTGTCTTAGTGACCACCTCTATTAAGCAAGCAACCTGTATTAAGCAAGCAGGCATTCAGTTCCCAAGAAAGGCAGATGTGTTAAATTTCACCTGTATTAAGCAAGAACCTGTCTTAAGCAAGCATATTTTGACTATCCCTTAGGCACTTGCTTAATACAGGTTGAACTGTAGTATGTAGCAAAGTTATGTGGTCACCTACTAAGTCCTGCGAACTACGACTCTTGAGTCCAAATTGACAACGCCCAGGTGCTTAGTAGCTCCCATAGACTAATAATGACAAAATCTTGAAACTTTTCTCCTCTGAAACCATAAGGCCAAGAGCTTAGTATGTAGCAACTTGAAGTATTCAACTGCATAAATCCTGCCAACTATGCCCCTGGGGTCCAAATTGGCCACACCCTGAGGCCCATAAGCTCCGATAGACTTATACTGGAAAAAACTGACAAAAATCTTCTCTGAAACCATCAGTGCCCAGAACTTAGATATTAAGTATGCAGCAACGTCAAGTGGTCACTCAAATAAATCCTGCCAACAATGCCCCTGGGGTAAAAAATTGGTCACACCCAGAGGCATATTAGTTCCCATAGACTTATAATAGGAAAAACTGAAAAAAAGTCTGAAAAAAGAACGGAGCAATGCCAAATGGTCACTCACATAAATCCTGCCAACTATGGCTCTGGGGTCCAAAAAATATAGAATGGACATTCCTTGGGTGGATCACTTGTTTCTTTTTTACCCATTGCATGCGGGAAAACCTTAAATGGGTACCTTGGCAAACAGTGCTGGCCCAGATCAGACCCCACAGAACACCATGTCTGATCAGGGCCTGCACTATTTGCTAACAGAATTTTCCATCAAAAATAGAAAAAAAATAGGCATGACACCCCTTATATGACAAATGGACTGGTCCAACATATAGCAATAGAAGAGTCCACTAGTATACAATTGGTTAATGTAATAAATATGACAATTGTCTGAAGTTAGCCGGTGGAGCGACAGGCCCTCTTGGGCCTCTTGTTATTCCATTTTTTGACAAAAACGGTAGTACACGTATATGATATTGGCCTCATTATGAGAATACACTCTGATCTGGGTCCACAGTGTTTAAAAAGTAGATGAAAATTGTTGTGATTGGCATCTTAAATATTAAGGACCTGAGCCCAGTTGTTCAAAGCTAACGATGTCGTTAGTTAAGTATCATTAAAACTTTGATCATTTATTATGGCAAATATGCTAATATTTTTTCAGCAAAAATACCAAAAATTTAAATATTAAACTTGTTAAAACAGTTAACAATATGACCACTAACGAGCTCTTTAAGCTAATGATGCTTTGAACAACTGGCCCCTGGCCTGTTTTTGTTTTGTTTGTTTGATTTGAGGTGTTACATCCCCATCAATGCTGTAAAGGTCATTTTGGGGATGTTGCTTCCAATTTTGTGGGACTTTTATGGTTTTACCTGACATTGAGATGAAATGACATATCAAGCCCTGCCGCCCAATGAAACCAATAGAGTTCATAAGCATGGACAGTCCTACTTGAAGAAGCCTCTGTGGTGTAGTGGTTACGCTTCTCGCCTTGTAAACCAGGGATCGCAGGATCGATCCCGGGCTTCTCCAGACTTTCGGATGAGTCTTTAAACCGAGGTCCCATCTCTATATGACCTTATTTGTTGGTGAGACGTAAAACTTAAACACTCACTCACACTCACAGTCCTACTCACACCGCTTTGCCTGGGCAAGCTTAGATGCTGTAAGCGGTTTACCAGTACTCGTGTGCGGTCGGTTTCAGCTATGCATGGAAGCATCATGCAGCCAAAATATTTCTTTAAGCCCCGATGGGCAGTGGCAAATAGGACCTGGCCTGTCTATAAGAATATAACTAATAAGATGCCAATCACAACAATTGTCGTTTTGTCCTCTGCTGGTAGATAAACAGTTATTTTTACAAACAGTGTGGACCAAATGCCAATACCAATTGTTGCCTGCTTTTTCGTCTGCTGGAAATTTAAAAAAAAAAAATACATTTTTGCAAATGGTTTGGACCCAGACAGTCTGGTCAGGGACCACACTATTTGCCAGTCTGCAAAAATATGTTTTAAAAGTTTTTAAGAAAATGCAGCAGATGACATAAACAGACAAAATTTTCAGATGCAGTTTTTCATATGGCATCTTGTTAAATCAGGAAAATAGAGAATTGAAATTTTATTTTTTAATTTTGACAATTGGCCAGCCTTTGCGAGTCAGATGCACATCTGACTTGTGATCAGGAGGTTGTGACGCGTGGGTTGGGTCCCTCCTGGATCTGCAACAGTCTTTCATGGAGATTGATCATGAAATTCTCTCCCTTCCACAGTGACTCAAAATCAAAGCACTGAGAGTACTAGTGGGTTGATCGTCTCTGAGTGTAGGTTTGGAAAATAATCCTGAACTGAGAATCGAATTGTTCATTTAACTTTAACCTTTTTGTACCAAATGGAATCTTCCTCCTTATATATAGTAGGAGTCCATTCCAAAATTTAGGGATGACAGGTTGTGTTTTCACCAAAATTTATTTGGAAAATGACTGAACCTTTAGCAAACATTGTAGGCCCTGATCAGACACCGCATTCTTCGGCGTCTTATCTGGGCCTGCACTGTTTGCCAGGGTACCCGTTTAGTGGTTTCCAGTACAAATTTGGCTAAGCAAGCACAGTAGATCTGATCAGACATCGTGTTATGTGGCGTCTGATCATGTAGATTCTGTTTGCCAATGCCCAAGTGCACAAGCACAGTCTACCCGCCCCCACCCATCGGATCTTGAAGAAATAGATGGGCTGCATGATGCTTCCACACAGAGCTGAAACCGGCCACACACGAGTACTGGTAAATCGCTTAGAGGATCTAAGCCTACCCAGGCAAAGCAGTGCGAGTTGGACTGTCCATGCTCATAAGCCATATTGGTTTCATTGCCCAACAGTGCTTGAGATGTCATTTTATCTCAGTGTCGGGTAAATGTCCCATAAAATTGGAAGCAACGTCTCCAAATGACCTATACAGTGTTGACGGGGGGCGTTAAGCCTCAAATCAAACAAACAAACCAGCATAGTCCAGAATTTTCTTTTTATGCTGCGCTGTGACAATTTAGGGATGCTATAAACAACCAGTACTTGGGTTTTGTTCAGGGTCAGCGGCAGTCAGATGGTCAGTGATAGTCATGCGGACAATAGTAAGCAACAGGTTCTCTGCTTTATAATGTAGACTGTGGGTACCTGTTAAAATGCTTCATTATAAGAAAAGTATTCAGTCAAATTTTTATGTAAAGAAAAAAAAAAAAAAAATATGGTAGCATTTTCCGTCAAATTATTTACATGTACTTGTCATTTGTTAATGTGTTTAATTATTAGCTCACCTGTCACGTTGTGACAAGGTGAGCTTTTGGGATCACATTTTGTCCGTCGTCTGTCGTGCGTGCATGCGTCTGTGCGTGCGTGTGTCCGTAAACAATTTCAAATAAGTATATCTCTAATACCCCATGGCCAATCGTCATCAAATCATTAGAAGCATCATCAGGTAGTGGGAAAGGCTGCATAAGGTTTTTGGGCTGATCAGATTGGAATTCTGGTTGCCATGGCAACAGCTCCCATAGACTTATAATGGGAAAATTTTTAAAAGTCTTCTTCTCTGAAACCACAGGGCCCAGAGCTTAGATATTTAGAATGTAGCAACGGCAAGTGGTCACCTACATAATTCCTGCCAATCATGCCCCTGGGGTCCAAATTACCCATGCCCCTGGGCCCCTTAGCTCCTATAGACTCATAATGGAAAAAAGCTTCAAAAATCTTCTTCTCTGAAACCACAGGGCCCAGAGCTTAGATATTTAGCATGTAGCAAGGGCAAGTGGTCACTTACATAATTCCTGCCAATCATGCCCCTGGGTTCCAAATGGGCCACGCCCCGGGACCCCTTTGCTCCCATAGACTCATAGTGGAAAAAATCTGAAACCACAGGGCCCAGAGCTTAGATATTTAGCATGTAGCAACGGCAAGTGGTTACCTACATAAATCCTGCCAATCATGCCCCTGGGTTCCAAATGGGCCACGCCCCGGGGCCCCTTCGCTCCCATAGACTCATAATGGAAAAAACCTTAAAAAAAATCTTCTTCTCTGAAAGCGCAGGGCCTGGAGCTTGGGTATTTAGCATGTAGCAATGGCAAGTGGTCACCTACATAATTCCTGCCAAACATGCCCCTGGGGTCCAAGTTCGCCACACCCCGGGGCCCCTTAGCTCCCATAGACTCATAATGGAAAAAAAAGCTTCAAAAATCTTCTTCTCTGAAACCACAGGGCCCAGAGCTTAGATATTTAGCATATAGCAATGGCAAGTGATCACCTTCATAATTCCTGCCAATCATGCCCCTGGGTTCCAAATGGGCCACGCCCCGGGGCCCTTTAGCTCCCATAGACTCATAATGGAAAAAAAGCTTCAAAAATCTTCTTCTCTGAAACCACAGAGCCCAGAGCTTAGAAATTTAGCAGGCAGCAACGGCAAGTGGTCACCTACATAATTCCTGCCAATCATGCCCCCGGTGTCCAAACGGGCCACGCCCTGGGGCCCCTTAGCTCCTATAGATTCATAATGGAAAAAAAAGCTTCAAAAAAATTTTCTTCTCTGAAACCACAGGTCCCAGGCCACCTACATAAATCCTGCCAATCATGCCCCTTGGGCCAGAATTGGCCACATCCATGGCCCATTAGCTACCATGGATGGACTTAAAATGGAAAAAAAACCAACTTAAAATGGAAGAAAAAAACTTGAAAAATATTCTTCTTTGAAACCATAAGGCCCAGAGCTTAGGTATTTAGCATGTAGCAACATGGAGTTGTTGCCTACATGAATCCTGCCTGAGTCTTGCCCCTGGGGTTCAAATTGGCCAAATCCTGTGGCTTCTTAACTCCAATAAACTTATAATGGAAAAAAAAAGCTTTAAAAATCTTCTTCTCCGAAACCATGAAGTACGGACCTTAGATATTTAGTATATCTAAGCAACATAAAATGGTCGCCTACATAAATCCTGCCAACCATGCCCTTTGGGTCAAAATTGACCTATGGACTTATACTGGAAAAAATAATCAAAAATCTTCTCCAAAGCCATAAGGCCCAGAGCTCAGATATTTAGTATGTAGCAATGTCAAGTGGTCTCCTACACTTATGATTTTCTGGTACACAGGTGAGCGATATAGGGCCATTTGGCCCTCTTGTTTTACTATATATACCCGTATATTGATTCATCTTTCTGAATTTATAGTATTTCATTGATAATGCTTAACCTCATATGCAACGACAATCTGTGCTGGAAAAATATCACATGTTTAACATTTTGTCCAGCTGCAAACAATGTAGATCCATCAATGGCTTTTGATCAGCATCAACAATGTTTGTCATAGTTTCTCCTCTCTCTTTTCTGCTCCCTCAGTTCCACCACTGCACCCCAGCTCCTGAATCACAGTGATCTGTAACAGAGCCCCTTCAGCGATATGTATAAACAAAAAAATTCATTTTACCTATTGATGCAGACCCACACACAGAGTGGGGAGGGTGCAAATGCAGCCTCCTTCCCCCTTTTAGAAATTATCTCAGATTCATGCAGTTTTTCACCCTCTGCAAAATACCTGAAATTAGCAAAAGTTCAGCTATTTTCCGAATATAAATTTTTAAGATAACACAACCTGTCACCCCTAAATTTTGAAATTGACGTATATAAGGAGGAAGATTCTATTTAGTTTCTTTGTTTGTTTTGAGGTTTAACGTCCCCTTCAACACTGTATAGGTCATTTTGGAGACGCTGCTTCAAATTTTGTGGGGTTTTTACCCGACGTTGAGATGAAATGACATCTCAAGCCCTGTCACCAGATGAAACCAATAGGGTCTATAAGTATGGACGGTCCGACTAACACTGCTCTGCCTACGCAGGCTTAGATCCCCTCTAAGCTGTTTACCAGTACTCGTGTGCAGTCGGTTTCAGGTTTGCGTGGAAGCATCCTGCAGCCCACCTATTTCTTCAAGCCCCGATGGGCGGGGGCACAAAAAGGGTTAAACCAATTTCTAAAATCAGCTCAACCTGTATCTCCAAAATTTGGAAATGAACTATATAAGTAGAAGGTTTAATATTTCATTGGGTACAAAATGGGTTAGCTTTAACCCATTTAGTACCAGAAACCCCAAAACGGGTAGTTGGCAAACAGTGCAGGCCCAGATCAGACGCCGCAGAATGCGGCATCTGATCAGGGCCTCCACTGTTTGCTAAAAGTTCAGTCATTTTCCAAATAAATTTTGATGAAAACACAACCTGACACCCCTACATTTTGAAATGAACTCCAGCTATATATAAGGAGGAAGATTCCATTTGGTACAAAAAGGGTTATTAGTAGTGATGTTGTTTCAAATCTCTCCAATGTTTCAGGCACTACTGCAGTGAAAAGAAATCTTGAAATGATAAGAAGAGGGTGTAAGTTTTGATCAGTGCAGAAATTCTATTGATAGCGATTAAATAATAACATTTGTAAAGTAAAATTAGATATTCATAAATCAGTTTCACAGATAAGAAGCTTCTGAAGGAATTATAAGCTTGATCTGCTTGTGGATTGTGTTAGCCCATTTTGTACCAAATGGAATCTTCCGCCTTATATATAGCATGATTCCATTCCAAAATTAAGGGGTGTCCTTAAAAAACTATTCGGAAAATGGCTGAACTTTTTTGCAAACAGTGTAGGCCCTGATCAGACGCCGCATTCTGCGGCGTCTGATCTGGGCCTGTACTGTTTATCAGGGTACCCGTTTTTGGGTTTCCGGTACAAAACGGGTTAACCCATTTTGTACCAAAGGGAATCTTATATTTAGCAGGAGTCCATTTCAGAATTTAGGGATGACAAGTTATGTTATCTTTAAAATTTATTTGGAAATTGGCTGAACTTTTTGCAAACAGTGTAGGCCCAGACCAGACAACGCATTCTACTGAGTTGGATCTGGACCCGCACAGTTTACTGGTATCTCATTTTGGGGGTTCCAGTACAAATGGGTTAAGAAGTATATTTTGTTACAGCCCTGTTGATTTTTGTATACTTGTTTGAAAAATGCGACATACGAGGGCAAGTCAATAAGTAATTCTAGGAGCCTCCATGGTCAAGTGGTTATGCTACTTGCCTTGTAAACCAGGGGTCGCAGGTTCAATCCGGGGCTTCTCCAGACTTTCGGATGAGCCTTTAAACCGAGGTCCCGTCTCCGTATGACCTTAGCTGTTGTTTGGACGTAAAACTGAAACACTCACTCACTCAATAAGTAATTCCATCCTATCCCATTTTCATTTGACCGAGACATACCAAGATTTTCATGCCTTGTTTCAGTACATGTTTTAGGCATTAGGGCAAAATTACACCCTTATCGTGTCACTCACAATGTCAGGTAAAATTCCCACAAAATTGGAATGATCCCCAAAATGACCGAAATAGTGTTGATGGTGACGTAAAACATCAGTTCAAACAAATGAGCTAAACTAATTATAAGGGCACGGGCCTCTATGGCCTAGTGGATAAGAGCGTTGACTCTTAATCATTAGGTCTCTCACCGCTGTGGTTGGAGCCTGGCTTGGGTCATATGTGAGACACCAAGTTCTGCAACGGAAGGTCAGACTGTTTTTCTCTAGGTACTCCTGTTTTCCCCCATTTCTGATTAACAATCAGCTACTCGCCTTGTAAACTAGGGATCGCAGGCTGCCAGATCCCAGGCTTCTCCAGACTTTCGGATGAGTCTTTATACCGAGGTCCAATCTCCGTATGACCTTAGCTGTTGTTGAGACATAAAATTCAAACACTCACTCACCCACTCAATATAAGTTAAATAATCTTGAATGGCCAAAAAACAAATAAAAAATATAAGGGCAGGGTGCAATGCTGTCCCCACTACATGTCTTCAAAGAGCAAGGGCTCTGAGGTTAGGCTGTGCATGCTCACTTAGCCTTTCCTGGTTGCCTGCTGGCTCAAATGACTGTGACCCGAAGCCCTTTTCCTGCTGAATTAACCCATTTAGTACCGGAAACCCCAAAACGGGTAGTTGGCAAACAGTGCAGGCCCAGATCAGATGCCGCATAATGTGGCGTCTGATCAGGGCCTACACTGTTTGCAAAATGTTCAGCCAATTTCCTATACAAGTTGGAAGATTCCACTTGGTACAAAAAGGGTTAATTAGGGCCCCGCACTGAAAGTGTGGGTGCCCTATAGTAATCACTCTGTCCGTCCGTCTGTCTGTCTGTCCGTCCGTCCGTCTGTCCATCCACAAATTTTTTTTTCCTCCATAACTTTTGCCCCGCACTGAAAGTGTGGGTGCCCTATAGTAATCACTCTGTCCATCCGTCTGTCTGTCTGTCTGTCCGTCTGTCCGTCCACAAATTTTTTTATCCTCCATAACTTTCTTATTCCTGGATGGATTTAAATATTACTTGGCAAAAATGTTAACCATAATGTGATGGAGTGTCGCGCGCAAGACTCAGGTCGGTACCTCAAAGGTCAAGGTCATACTTAGGTGCCCTATAGTAATCACTCTGTCCGTCCGTCTGTCTGTCTGTCCGTCCGTCTGTCCGTCTGTCTGTCCACAAATTTTTTTATCCTCCATAAATTTTGCCCCGCACTGAAAGTGTGGGTGCCCTATAGTAATCACTCTGTCCGTCCGTCTGTCTGTCTGTCCGTCTGTCCGTCCACAAATTTTTTTATCCTCCATAACTTTCTTATTCCTGGATGGATTTAAATATTACTTGGCAGAAATGTTAACCATAATGTGATGGAGTGTCCCGCGCAAGACTCAGGTCCGTACCTCAAAGGTCAAGGTCATACTTAGAGGTTAAAGGTCAAAAAAGGGTCTTTCCTGTGTCCAATTAATAACTTTGTTATTATTCCTGGATGGATTTAAATATTACTTGGCAGAAATGTTAACCATAATGTGACGAAGTGTCACACGCAAGACCCACAGCCGTACCTCAAAGGTCAAGGTCATACTTAGAGATAAAAGGTCAAAAAAGCGTCTTTTTTATTGTGTCCAATCTATAACTTTCTTATACCTGGATGGATTTAAATATTACTTAGCAGAAATATTAACCAAAATGTGACAGTGTGTCACGCGCAAGACCCAGGTCCGTACCTCAAAGGTCAAGGTCATACTTAGAGGTGAAAGGAAAAAAAAAACGTCTTTTTTAACATCAACATTTTCCTACTCCTCTGATAGCGCTGCCGGGGCCCTAGTCAGTTTCACTGACAGCTCTAGTTGATCGGTGAATCTACCTTGACAAATGAAAAGCTAGGTACCCAATGTTAAGAGATGTGGTTTAACGTCCCCGTCAATACTTTATAGGTCGTTTTGGAGACCTTGCTTCCAATTTTCTGCCCAGGAAAAGCGGTGCAAGCAGGACCATCCATGCTTATAAACCCTATTGGTTTAAATTGGGCGATAGGGTTTGAGATGTCAGTTCATCTCAGTACAAGTCCCACAAAATTGGAAGCAATGTCTCCAAAATGACCTATACAGTGTTGACCGGGACTTTAAACTTCAAATCAAACAAACAAACATCCTCATTATAACACTGATTCATTATAACACAGTGACTGATTTGGATATCGCGCAAGACTCAGGTCCGTACCTCAAAGGTCAAGGTCATACTTAGGTGCCCTATAGTAATCACTCTGTCCATCCGTCTGTCTGTCTGTCCATCCGTCTGTCCGTCTGTCTGTCCACAAATTTTTTTATCCTCCATAAATTTTGCCCCGCACTGAAAGTGTGGGTGCCCTATAGTAATCACTCTGTCCGTCCGTCTGTCTGTCTGTCCGTCTGTCCGTCCACAAATTTTTTTATCCTCCATAACTTTCTTATTCCTGGATGGATTTAAATATTACTTGGCAGAAATGTTAACCATAATGTGATGGAGTGTCCCGCGCAAGACTCAGGTCCGTACCTCAAAGGTCAAGGTCATACTTAGAGGTTAAAGGTCAAAAAAGGGTCTTTCCTGTGTCCAATTAATAACTTTGTTATTATTCCTGGATGGATTTAAATATTACTTGGCAGAAATGTTAACCATAATGTGACGAAGTGTCACACGCAAGACCCACAGCCGTACCTCAAAGGTCAAGGTCATACTTAGAGATAAAAGGTCAAAAAAGCGTCTTTTTTATTGTGTCCAATCTATAACTTTCTTATACCTGGATGGATTTAAATATTACTTAGCAGAAATATTAACCAAAATGTGACAGTGTGTCACGCGCAAGACCCAGGTCCGTACCTCAAAGGTCAAGGTCATACTTAGAGGTGAAAGGAAAAAAAAAACGTCTTTTTTAACATCAACATTTTCCTACTCCTCTGATAGCGCTGCCGGGGCCCTAGTCAGTTTCACTGACAGCTCTAGTTGATCGGTGAATCTACCTTGACAAATGAAAAGCTAGGTACCCAATGTTAAGAGATGTGGTTTAACGTCCCCGTCAATACTTTATAGGTCGTTTTGGAGACCTTGCTTCCAATTTTCTGCCCAGGAAAAGCGGTGCAAGCAGGACCATCCATGCTTATAAACCCTATTGGTTTAAATTGGGCGATAGGGTTTGAGATGTCAGTTCATCTCAGTACAAGTCCCACAAAATTGGAAGCAATGTCTCCAAAATGACCTATACAGTGTTGACCGGGACTTTAAACTTCAAATCAAACAAACAAACATCCTCATTATAACACTGATTCATTATAACACAGTGACTGATTTGGATATCGCGCAAGACTCAGGTCCGTACCTCAAAGGTCAAGGTCATACTTAGGTGCCCTATAGTAATCACTCTGTCCATCCGTCTGTCTGTCTGTCCATCCGTCTGTCCGTCTGTCTGTCCACAAATTTTTTTATCCTCCATAAATTTTGCCCCGCACTGAAAGTGTGGGTGCCCTATAGTAATCACTCTGTCCGTCCGTCTGTCTGTCTGTCCGTCTGTCCGTCCACAAATTTTTTTATCCTCCATAACTTTCTTATTCCTGGATGGATTTAAATATTACTTGGCAGAAATGTTAACCATAATGTGATGGAGTGTCCCGCGCAAGACTCAGGTCCGTACCTCAAAGGTCAAGGTCATACTTAGAGGTTAAAGGTCAAAAAAGGGTCTTTCCTGTGTCCAATTAATAACTTTGTTATTATTCCTGGATGGATTTAAATATTACTTGGCAGAAATGTTAACCATAATGTGACGAAGTGTCACACGCAAGACCCACAGCCGTACCTCAAAGGTCAAGGTCATACTTAGAGATAAAAGGTCAAAAAAGCGTCTTTTTTATTGTGTCCAATCTATAACTTTCTTATACCTGGATGGATTTAAATATTACTTAGCAGAAATATTAACCAAAATGTGACAGTGTGTCATGCGCAAGACCCAGGTCCGTACCTCAAAGGTCAAGGTCATACTTAGAGGTGAAAGGAAAAAAAAAACGTCTTTTTTAACATCAACATTTTCCTACTCCTCTGATAGCGCTGCCGGGGCCCTAGTCAGTTTCACTGACAGCTCTAATTTATTTAGCCACACCCATTAATGACTATCAACCAATCAGATTACATGATATAATGTATTCATTCAAATTTGTAAACTGAATGGCAAATAGTGAAGATCCTGATCAGATGGCTCATCTGGATCTGCACTGTTTGCAATGATAAGGGTTGTCATGTTCTACAGGATAAAGGTTAGTCAGAGAAAACTTAACAAAAAAAATTTATTGTTGAGCTTTGACAGGTGTATAATTACTAGATTTGCCAAGAATGGCTTCAAGACAATCAGATGAAATGTCTAACAGTTTGTCCAGTCAAGAGCCTCTTGGGGTTTTATTCTTGGTTCAGGAAAAAAGTGAATTGTCATGTCAGAACCTAGTTAACCCATTTTGTACGGGAAACCCCAAAACCGTAACGGGACGTACTTCGGTAAACAGCGCAGGCCCAGATTAGATGCTGCCGAACATGCATTCAATTAGGACATTCACTGTCTGCAGAAAAAACAATAGTTATTTTAAATAAAATTTCTAAAATTTTAAGAAGCTCAATCTGACACCCTTTAATTTTGAAATGCACTCCTGCTATATATAAAGGGGAAGATTCATTCAGTACAAAATGGGTTAATTAGCATTGTATCCATATTTGGCATTCAGTTTCCATAATGGCTTGTTTGGCATGAAACCAAATTGGCTCTCTGAGTGGAGGAATTAATAGGACAGAATTGCTATAATCTGTTTACAAGTAAATATTTTGGATAGCATTACGATAACACACCCGTGCGACATAGTACATTTTTTCACATCTCCAAAATGGCTTCTTTTCTGATGACAATCCGTGATATTTTGCTTATAGATACTGCAAACATAGGTTGTGGGTGCTCGTTAGAACTGCCTCATTGAGGCGGTTCTAACGGGTACCCACAACCTATGTCGTGGAGCAAGAATAAGAAAAATAATGTATGGCCCTGTTAACCCCAGTTTTCTCTATATAAAGTGGGGTATAGGGGGTCTTCATTTCACGGACTTGTTCACGTGATGGCAATTTGTTAAACCTATTGTCTCTTAAGAGGGCTTTGTAAAAATCCTTATTACAATAGCAACCCCCTCCTCCCACCCCACCCTAGGCCTGCTTTTTGAGTCCCTAGGGACCTGGGCAAATTCCTTGTAGCTCCAGTTAATCAAAGACACCTTTATGGCAGATCTATGAGATATTCATGATAATTTTAACATATAATAACTATATGAAAAGATTGATTTGGTATAATAAACACAACATTATACTTGCAAAATGGACAAGAATGGAATAATTTGAATATAACACTAATTTAAATTAAATTAAAAGTTAAAAGTAAAAGTTTGTAGTGAGAAAACTGTTTTGAGTGGTTGTATTACTTATTGGACGGGTTTTTTAAAAAAAAATCCGTCCTTTGAAATAGCGATGTCCGGGCGGGCGGGCGGGCGTCGTCCCAGGTTTACCTTTTGGTTAACCTTTTTTCAAAGTGATATTTTTCATCTATTCTGTAGCAGATTGTTTTAATATCAGGACTGATGCATAAGTGGAGGTACTGCTTTCATGTATTATCCATAAATGGCGCAAAAGACTAAAATTTTGTCGGAAATTGTCATTTTTCAAACTTGTGTTTTTCAGGTTTACCTTTTGGTTAACCTTTTTTCAAATGCCAGTGCAGTGGATAGAGTGCTGGACTACGAATCCTATTGTTGACTATGAATCTGAGGGGCGTGAGTTCAAACCCCGGTGGAGACATTTTTTTTTTTTTGTTGTTCTTTTTTTTTTCTTTCTTTTTTCATTCTTTTTTTTCTTTATTTTTCTTTTCTTCTCCATAAACACATATGAACAATTATTATCTTCCTCTTCTGATAGTTGCTAGTAATAATACATACATGCATGCACAGGCATGGAATTTTCTTTTTTTTTTTTTTTTTTTTTTTTTTCGTTCTTTTTTTAGCTCACCTGAGCAAGAAGTGCTCAAGGTGAGTTGATGTCCGTCATCCGTCAACAATTTCTTTAAACGACATCTCCTCCTGGGATAATGGCCCGATTTCAAAATTATTTTACAGAAATGTTCATTAGGTGACCCTTTTTCAAAATTGCTAAAATCAGTGGCCACTAGAGCTAAAAAATAGAGCTAAAAATAGAAAAAAACTTTTTTTTTTTTTCTTTGTAAAACACATAAACAAATCAACACCCCCCCCCCCCCACCCCCAAAAAAGGTTGTTACTGGGTTAGGATATTGCATTTGTTCTGTACATACATGCATACATTGTTTTACATACATACAGAAATGTTCATTAGGTGACCCTTTTTCAAAATCGCTAAAATCAGTGTCCACCAGAGCTAAAAATAGAAAAAAAAACTTTATTTTTTTTTCTTCTTAAAGCACATAAACAAATCATACCCCCCCTCCACAAAAAGTTGTTACTTGGTTAGGATATTGCATTTGTTCTGTACATACATGCATACTTAGTTTTACATACATACCCTACCCACCCCACCCTACCCTAGCATACCTTACCCCACAACCCCACCCCACCCCCATCCCAAAACAACCCCAATCCACCCCCAACCCCACCCCATCCCAACACTCCCCACCTTACCCGACCTCGCCCCATCCCACCCACCCAAGCCCACCCCACCCCACAAGCCCACCACACCCCATCCCACCCCACACCCCACCCCACCACAAATTCCACCCCGTCCCACCCGACTCCTAACCCATCCCACCCCACCCCACCCTACCCCACACCAGCACACCCCACCCTACCCCACCCATGCCACCACCATCCTAACCGTACTGAAGAAAAAACCCGTCCATAATGCCATTAGGCATTTTTCTTGTATATTATTTTGTTTTGGATAGCCAATTGGCCATTTTGTGGGAAAGTACCGGTAACTGTCCTTTTGGCTTTCTGCTGTTGGTGTTTCCATTAGGGTCTGTTGTTTCATGTTTGTGTTTCTTTATTGTTGGTGCCTCTGATAGGAGATGTGGGTTAATTGTATCGATTCCTGATCATTGCCTTCACTTCTATTTAGGAAAATTAATAAGACACTAAACCCATTTTGTACCGGAAACCCCACAACGGGTACCAGGGTAAACAGTGCAGGCCCAGATCAGACGCCGCATTCTGCGGCATCTGATCAGGGCCTACACTGTTTGCAAAAACTTTAGGCATTTTCCAAGTAAATTTTGAAGAAAACACAACCTGATACCCCTGAAGTTGGAAATAGACGATTCATCATTCTGTAATGTCAAACCTTATATTCTAAAGAATAGATAAATACATAAATATATATGTAAGGAAAAAATGATTTGAAATTGCCATCTGTTAGAGGGTTAAGATATATTCTCATGTCATTTCATTGATATATATTTATTGTTCATACATCACTTATGAAGTTGGTATACCTTGTAAATAAATTATTCAAAATGAATTTAATTTATTATTAAGTCAAAATATTGTGGTTTTCATTGTGCTTGTCTGTGTGTGCCACTTACAAGGATGCCACATTCTCTGTATGCATTACATGCCACAGCTTTCTTACTTGTTGTTTTTGCTTGAAGTGCTAAGCAAAACTTAAGCAGATGACATTTTCATTTTGTTTTTCAATATAAAATTAGGCTTGGAATTTTATGTGAATCATCTGCTGGTAAATATGTCACATAAAATATGGAATTATTTAACCCTTTTTGTACCAAATGGAATCTTCCTCCCTGTATATAGCAGGACTCCAAATTTTGGGGTGTCAGGTTGCGTTTTCTTCAAAATTGATTTGGAAAATGGCTGATTTTGTTTGTTTGTTTTGGAGTTTAACTGCCCAGTCAACACTATTTTAGGTCATTTTTGAGCCGGTCAGTTTACCTATCCACACTTTTCCTGGGCAGGCTTATACGTAAGCAGTTAACCAGTACAGTGCACATTCTTTCGCCAAAAACTGACAACTGCCCTTCTTGAATCAGCGGAAGGGAGAGAATGACCGTAGAAAAGATTTCATGATCAATCTCTACGAAAGAATGTTGCCGACCCCGGCGGGAATAGAACCGGCATCCTCCTGATCACCAGTCAGACGCACATCCGACTGAGCCACCGAGGCCGGCGGAAAATGGCTGAACTTTAAACAAACAGTGGAGGCCCTGATCAGATGCCGCATTCTGCGATGTCAGATCTGGGCCTGCACTGTTTTTCCAGGTACCCATTTTGTGGTTTCCGGTACAAAATGGGTTAATATCAATTCACCTACAACCTATGTTTTGAGCATTTATGAGAAAAATATCTCGGATTTTCATCAGAAAAGTAGCTATTTTTGAGATATGAAAAATGCACTATGTCACATTGGTGAGTTATCATAATGTTATAAACAAATGTTCAGCACAGCATTCAAACCCCACTTTTCTTTGTATATAAAAGTGAGTTTACCGGGCTGTTTATTTCATGAACTTGTTAACGGGCTTTATGCAATTTCTTGCGGTGGGCAAAGTTATGTGATGTTTTTATGATCGGAGAATAGTTAGCCCATTTAGTACCAGAAACCCCAAAACGGGTACCCTGGCAAACAGTGCAGGCCCAGATCAGACGACGCAGAATGCAGCGTCTGATCAGGGCCTGCACTGTTTGCAAAAAGTTCTGTCATTTTCCAAATAAATTTTGATGAAAACACAACCTGACACCCCTAAATTTCGAAATGGACTCCTGTCATATATAAGACAGAAGATTCCATTTGGTACAAAAAGGGTTAATAAATAGTTTCAGTATAGGTAAAACTGTCAATATTTGTCTGGCCTGAGTCTGATGAACTACTGAACATGCAAAAATTGTCATATTAAAGTACAGACTTCGACAGCCTTTATGACCCACTGGTTAAAAAAAGAGAATGCATGGGAAAGTATTCATATATTCCATTTAACAGTTTGGATATACTGGATAAATAATTTCCTCTTGGATTTTGTGTATTGTTCAGGAAAACTGGAATTAACGAAGATACTAAGTCTAGAAAATAAAAATGAATAAAGAAGGTATGATGTGTGGCCTTAATATATAAATTTTTGTTCATTATTTTATCTTGTTTAACATTGAAAGATTGACTGTTACTGTTTCATTTCAAGTAATCGTTATTAAATTGAGATAAAGTATTGTACTTGATGTACTGTGTATTAAACTCTTTCTGATTAATTAAGCGAATGACAGTGATTGGTTGCTGTATTTCTTTGATTTTTGTTGTTGTTTTTTTCATGTACAGTAAAATTCTGCTGTTAAAGACCACCTAAAAGTAAGACAAATTCTGCTATAAAAGCACATTTAAATATTTTCCGCTATTAGGACCACCTAAAATTGAGACAAATTCTGCTTTTAAAAGCACATTTTAATAATATCAGCCGTTCTTTCTTTGTATTTTCATCACACAGAGTCCACTAGAATGAGACCACCTTTGGGACTGTTCACAAGTGGTCTTAAAGACCACTTTTGAACAGTCCCAGAGGTGGTCTTAAAATAGGAATTTTACTGTATTCTGTTTAACACTACAACCCATAACTTTGCAAATAGTATAGATCCAGATCAGATGGCTTCTGAAGCCAGCCGTCTGATCAGGATCTACACTGTCATGCAGTTTGGGGATTAAATGAATACATTGTAGTGTATCGAGTAATTTGATTTGCTAATAGGCATCAATGGGTTTGGCAACATTAATTTATTCAGCAGAATAAGGATTAAAGCCAATTCAGGACAATGATTGTTTTTCTTCTTCTTCCAATAAAATACACATTTTTATGTCCTCCCACCTCCACTGGAGGTGAATGGGACATTGTTTTTGGTGCGGATCCTGTTTGACTTGGCTTTGGCGCTGGCATTGGCATAGCCTGTTTGAAGCACTTAAAGATTTCCTCAACCTATGGATGGATTCTTACCAAACTTGCATGGTTACATCATTAGTATGGAGGAAAACAGTCATAAGGATATGATGACCTTTACCTCATTTTCAAGGTCACAGGTCCCACAAAACAGTAACTGTTGAGTTTGGGCCAAAAATGGCTTGTCTGCACTCATTAATTTTAGTCAAACTTGGTATAATATATCACTACAGCATACCACACATTTGATTAGATTTTGGTGACCTTGACCTTTTTTCAAGGTCACAGGCCCCCTTGACCTTTTTACAAGGTCACAGGCCCCCAAAAACAGTCCATTTTGGGATAGAAATTGCTTGTCTGCACTTATGTCAAATGGGTTTTCAAGATATATTTATGGCGGTATATATCTGTCATATTTTCCAGAGAAAATAGTCTTGACATTCCAAATGAATTATCTGCTGGGCAGATGATTTACATGTAATGTAAAGCCTTAAATTCTCAGAAAGGTAATTTAAAAAATAAAATTGCTGTCTGCTCTATAAACTTTCTGCAGTGCTTTTCTGGGAATTGGAACAACTTCAGGGGAGGCAACTCCTGCAAAAGTATTTTTGTCTCCCATGTCAATTGGGGCCAACTCTTAAAGGAAAGAATTTGCCCCAGGAGCAAATTCTTTCCTTTGAGAGTAGACCCCTTTTTTGGTGGGACAGCATTTATCTGAAAGGGAACAGGAAGTCCTGACAGTTGTCTCCCTTAAAATTTGAAAAATGGCAGAAAAATCTACCCATTTAGTACCAGAAACCCCAAAACGAGTACCTTGCCAAACAGTGCAGGCCCAGATCACACGCTGCAGAACGCAGTGTCTGATCAGGGCCTTCACTGTTTGCTAAAAGTTCAGTCATTTTCCAAATCAATTTTCATATACTGCACAAAATCTACGCAGCCCTAGAGGTGGACATGTTTTTCTGTAACGTAACGTAACGTGTAACGAAGTGTTTGTGACTGTATCCTTATATAGACCTAGTTCCAGTATTAATAGAAATTACAGTCTTGTTACAAAACGTTTCAGTCCGTTACGTAACGGTTTTGTAACAGAAACAAGACAACAAATATATTACAGTCCTGTTTCAACTGTAATAGAATCCCGTTACGTAACGTTTCAGTCTGTTACGTAACGTTTCAGTCTGTTACCTAACGGTTTTGTAACAGAAACAAGACAACATATATGTTACAGTCCTGTTTCGTAACGTTTCATTCCGTTACGTAACAGAACTGTAACAGATTCTCATTACATCTTGTTTCAAGGCAAAAAAAGTGAAACGTAACGTAACGGCGTAACAGAATCCCGTTACGTAACGATCCGGTCCGTTACGTAACGGATTTGTAACAGAAACAAGAAAACATATATGTTATAGTCCTGTTTCGTAACGTTTCATTCCGTTACGTAACAGAACTGTAACAGATTCTCATTGCATCTTGTTTCAAGCAAAAAAGTGAAACGTAACAGAATCCCGTTACGTAACGTTTCAGTCTGTTACGTAACGGTTTTGTAACAGAAAAAAGACAACATATATGTTACAGTCCTGTTTCGTAACGTTATATTCCGTTACGTAACAGAACTGTAACAGATTCTCATTACATCTTGTTTCAAGGCAAAAAAAGTGAAACGTAACGTAACGGCATAACAGAATCCCGTTACGTAACGATCCAGTCCGTTACGTAACGGATTTGTAACAGAAACAAGAAAACATGTATGTTACAGTCCTGTTTCGTAGCGTTTCATTACGTTACGTAACAGAACTGTAACAGATTCTCATTGCATCTTGTTTCAAGGCAAAAAAAGTGAAACGTAACGTAACGGCGTAACAGAATCCCGTTACGTAACGATCCAGTCCGTTACGTAACGGATTTGTAACAGAAACAAGAAAACATATATGTTATAGTGCTGTTTCGTAACGTTTCATTCCGTTACGTAACAGAACTGTAACAGATCCTCATTGCGTCTTGTTTCAAGCAAAAAAGTGAAACGTAACAGAATCCCGTTACGTAACGTTTCAGTCTGTTACGTAACGGTTTTGTAACAGAAACAAGACAACATATATGTTACAGTCCTGTTTCGTAACGTTACATTCCGTTACGTAACAGAACTGTAACAGATTCTCATTACAT